>JAIEZT010001384.1:14572-56781 GCA_019594935.1 Periophthalmus modestus | reverse complement strand
TGCTTGCCCTAGTCCTATATTCTCCTGCTTCCAAAATGCCATGCCCCCTTGTCATTTACGGGGTTGTATTGATGGGGCCGTGGGGGGCGCGATTCCTGACAGGAAATAAGGTCTATTTGGGACGAAGCCGTTTAAAGCCTCCTCACAAGTCGTGCAGTGGAACGTATTGGAAAATTTTACTCAAATCAACCTACTGTATTCATATGTAGCCGGTCAAACTTTTTCCCAATTCTCTTAAACTAATGGGATTCCGGCCTACCGAATACCGTTAGCGCCAAAGTGAGTCAGGCCCACATCATTTTTTTTGTTTTGTTTTTTTGCATGTCGCTTGAAATAATTGTGCGTTCACATGCTATGCAGTTTTTCAAATTTGCACAGACACCTGCCGATTTGATGAAATCTCTTAGAACTAAGCCTCACTTCAACACAACCGCAAAAATCGGAACCCCTCTGCACTCATTGACTGCACCCACTTGCTAAACCGCTGAAAAAAAAGACTCTCCTTAGTTAAATAACTCTGTGAAAAGTGTGCTCGGGTGTCACTGGAATGTCCGTTCTCATTTACTTTAATTCTGCCCTGGTCGTGTTGGAGAACTAAGTTGTACAGTGTCTATGGGCTACGCTGATCAAGGACGCCTGCCGAGCCAATTCACATGCCTCTGCACCAAAGGCCGTCTTCGCTCTAAGGGAAAAATTACGAGTCAACCCAAAATGAAAAACAAAAACATAAAAAAAATGATTATCAAGCGCTGCACCTCCATCCCCAGGCAACTAAGCAACCTAAAGATTTTTGCAATCTCCGTCGCAAGCACAAAACAAAACAAATTTAATTGGTCGTTAATGACTGGACACGTTTCTTTGTTATGCTCGTAAGCGGAGAATCTGTTAGAGTCCTTACTGGATTTTTTTCCCCCAAAAGTTGCTTGTCCCCAACATATATATTGATAAGCACTCGTCAGGTTTCAAATAAGTCGCTGTGTGTGTCCTGCATTTAATTATAAACCGTTTTTAAATTGTCTGACATTGCAGAGTCGCTTTTGTTTAGGCTTTACCATGACAGCAAAACTCACAGATTAAATTGGAATAAACTGGGATTAACCCGCAAATACAACAGAAACCTAAACTACACTAGACAATAACTAAAAGGGGGGTACTTCCACTTCTATAGAGTATTTAACTGATAACCACATAACATATTTAGATCACCAGTGATGCCTTTTTAGAGTTTGGAAGTGCTATATATACCAGGGAAAACAAATTATTAACGATTTAGGAAGTTTCAACATTTCGTTTTGAATCTCTGAGTCCACCCCCTCGTTCGCCTCACTTCACTCCCCCTTCAGAGCGCTATCAGGTGTGTGAAGTAGTAGTGTATATTGTTTTGTATCAGCGCAGGGGGACGATGATATGGATTATTAATAATTTGTTTTAATCTTTTATATTATTTTTTTCGAGCGTAAAAACCAATACTTTTGTGTCTTGTATTTTTTCTCTCTTCAAAACAGCGTGTCAAAAACTCAAATGGCAAAAAAAAAAGAAATATTTTGTTTTGCGCTGTGGTGGATGGACCCGATTCTAAGCTTACACAGCTTCTTATGGGTGTCCAAGTTCTTCCACAATGTCATTTATATATTGCTATACATATGTAAACCGAACGGCTATGTGTGCAGTATACACTTATGTCCTGTAGTATGATATGAAATTCAATTGCGGGACGTAGACTTGTGAGCTGAGCATACACAGGATCGTACTGCTGACTCTAAGGAGGGTTGAATAGGGGCCGGGAAAAATTGCTAATTACTCAAACATGCATGGATTGACAAAAACAAACCTCCTCCTTAGGACACGATGGAGGGACTATGTTCCTCTAGGCTGGACCTGGGAACGCCTTGGGGGTCCCACCGGAGGAGCTGGAGGACGTGTCTGGGGTGAGGGAAGTCTTTCTGGGAGTCCCTGCTTAGACTGCTGCCCCGCGACCCGGCCCCGGATAAAGCGAAGAATGAGATGCATGGATGACAAATAAACCCCTTCAGGCATGTTTTTGATGAGGGAACAATGTTAATACCTGGTAGAAAGTGCAAAAAGTGGTGCGATTTGCTTGTTTGGGTGCGTGTATAGCAGACAGAAGCATTAATGGTGCCATCTAATATGTGAGAACTGCTGCTAGCAGCCTCAGTCTTTCCCTCGCGTCTTTGGGAAGATGGGAGCTGGCTACACCTTGGGATATGGCCTTATAGTTACACACATTGAGACCCAGGCAGAACAGAGTCTTTCATTCGGCCCCCGAATTCAATCACTTTAGCGGACAACTTTAGATTTCCCCATCTCTCTTCTCTCCAGACAGCTTCAAACTTATTTCCAGAGTTGAAAGATTCGGGAGCTGTGAAACAACATCAGATTGGAAAGAGAAAATGGACAGTGAGACAAAGAAAGGAAGAAGAGAGACATACAGAGAGTTAGAGCGAGGGGTTGAGAGAGAGGAAGAGGGAGAGAGATTTGGGGGCTGAACATGATGTTGGATGAGGACTGATGAGATAAAGAGAGGGGAGCAAATGAGGAAGAGAGAGAGAGTTTTAAAGAAAGAGAGGAAGATGGGAGAGTGAGTGAAAGAGGAAAGAGGAGAGAGAGTTAGAGAAAGAGGGAGGGGGAGAGAGATTTACAGGCTGTGAAAGATGATAATTGTAAAGAGATGATGGACAGTGAGACTACGAAAGAGAGAAAGAGGGAGAGGATGAGAAAGAAGGACGCACGAGATGAGAGAAAGATGAAGAGAGAAAGGAAGAGGGACGAGAAAAGCGGAGAGGAAGCTTTGGCGTTGGGGTGGAACATGGATAGTTTAAAGAGATGATAGTACAGTGAGAGACAAATAGAGGGGGGAAAGAGGGAGATAAGAGCGATAGAGGAGAAAGGAGAGGGAAGAGAGAGAGGGAGGAGAAAGAGGAAAAGGAGCGTGAGAAGAGAAAGGAACAGTCGACTGAGAGAGGGGGGAGAGAAGATTTGGGGGATGTTGGAAAACATGATATTATAAAGGAGATGGATGGACACCGAGACAAACTTAGATGGAGGACAGAGTGAGAGAAAGGGGAAGAGGAGAAAGCGCGAGAGAAATGAAGAGGGATTTAAAATTTGTGGGGGTTTGCGGGTAATGATATTGCAAAGAGAGTGAAGGACAGTTGAGACTAAGAGAGGGACGAGAAAGATAAGAAGAGAAGAGATGGTGAGAGTAGAAAGGGAGAGGACATTTGGAGGCTGTGAAACAAAAATATTATTAAGCTAAATATGGACAGAAAGGGAAGACGAGAGGGAGAAGAGAGAAGAAAGTGAACAGGGAGAAATAGGAGGAGAGAGAAAGAGCAAGATGAAGAGAAGATAGAAGAGAAGAGATGAAGTGGGACCTGTGAAACAACATGAACTTGGAAAGAGAAGATGGACAATGAGACAGAAAGAGGAAGAAAGAGCGAAAACGGAGGGAGGAGAGAGAGAGGACAAAGAAGGGGAGAGAAAGAGAAAATGAAAAAGGGTTTACGAAACGAGGTGAGATTGGGAAACTGTAAAAAACAACACCATTGGAAGAGTGATACGTGAGACGGAGGAAGAGCGAGTTATACTTAGTAGATGAGGACAGAAAGAGAGAGAAGGAGGATAGAAGAGGAAATGAAGAAGTAGGAGACGAAGAAGACTAATACGAGGAAAAAAAGGATGACCAGAGAGCTTGGACCAGCCAATACAACATAAGATTGGAAAGCAAAGATGCGCCAGTCAGTGAGAACAAGGAGAGGAGAGAGAACGAGAGAGGAAAGGGACATATGGAGAGAGGACAAAGGAGGGGGTAGATGAAGAGAGAGGGGGGGCAAGCTGTTAAAATGAACAGGAGATTGGAAAAACAAAAGGTTTAGGACGAGAGAGGGGAGGGGAAAGAGACAGAAGAGCTGTGGAGAGAAAGTAAAATAAAGAGAGGTTTGGGAGCTGTGAGATTGGACAGCAAAGCTGGACAGTGGACAGAAGGAGGGAAAGAGACGGAGAGATTTGACTTTGAGGGGGTCAGAGAGAGAGAGAGACAAAAATGTAGAGAAAGGGAGTGAGGGAAAAAAGAGAGAGAGGGAGAAAGATGTAAAAAGAGTGAAAGGGTAAGGGCGTAGAGCCGCGGCCAGGGCGGGCAGTTATAACTCAAGCCGTGCTCTCCGGGGTGAGTCCCTAATTACAGCGCGATGTTGGACAGCTTGTCAATGGCCCCAGCCTCAAACCCGAGGCCAGACCTGCAGAGGAGCTAGCGGGCATCTCCACCCTCCTCCACCCCCTCCACCCGCTTCACCCCTCTGCTCCGACCAGGCCATGAATCACTCCATCTTACACTTCCTCTATTTTTTTCAATTTTTTCTTCACTCCCTTCACGTGACTCAGGGCCTGCCCATCAATCTATCCGCCAATCGATATTTAGATATTTTTTGACTGTATTATTGTTCTGTCAGTTGATAAAACAAATTTTTTTTTTTTTTCCCCCAATCCTGGGTAAATGCTTGAAAATTTCAGTGAGATATTTTTTTGGGCTAAAAGTGGTTTCTTTTTGTTTTTTTATAGGAAAATAAGTAGAGTGAAATGGGATGAAGAGTGAGGTGAGGCAGTCAGTAAGTAGGGGACGACAGTAGAATCAGTGGTTAGAGCTTGATGATCCCCGAAAACTGTCGGAGGCGGATGAGTCCCGCTCGGTACCATGTTTCTGTTCATTCGTCGTACGTGTCCTTAATTTCACATTTCCCCATTGCCTTGTACTGAAAGTGGTAGTGTTGTAGTGTTGTGGTTGGAGGGGCAGATGAAAACACATTTATGACTGATTATCTAGTTGAGTAAGATGAATTCTAAACTAACATATAAATAATTCAAACTGATTTCAAGTCCATTTAAAGGAAAAGAAAATGTAGCTGTTCTGGTTGCCCATGGAGATGTTATTTGCACATGAGATCAGCCATTTATCTAATTGCGAGAGCAGTGGTTGAAGGTGACAAAGTAACTTCAGGTATCTTAAGGTATCTCTTGCTTTACTGAGGGAATTTGGACAGTGGATACTTTTTTACTTTTGCTTCATTACATTTGACAGCAAAGTTATCTGTTACTTTATGATCGCATGTTAAATGTTTGAACTGGACTGAAAAGTAAAAAATATTTTTCTTAATTTGATTTGGTTATTTTTACCTTGTTTGGTGGTAACATCCTGACTAGGTTTTCGAGTTCAAGCTTTGGGGGGGGGGACTTTGAGCAAAACACATTAACTTAATAATAAAATTGTTCCATGCTGATTACTTTAGTTTACTTGAGTAATTTTTGAACCTTTAACCTGTACTTTTACTTAAGTAACAAAATGACCACCCTTTCTGCATCCACCACTACCATGAAGACAAGCAATACACCATTACACGTCAGAGTCTGTGGACAGGCAAACTTGAAAGACCCCCACCCCCCACAAGGAAAATTAAAGAGTAACACCTTTACGCAAGCTATAAACACTTCTTTATTTTTTTGCGGAGCACAAAAAATTGAGAAAGATTACAGTTGAAACCAGAAGCTCACATACACTATACAAAAAGAACAACATACACTTTTTTCTCACTGTCACTGAAACTTCACACAATAGATGCATGCACGAGGAAAGAACATTATGTGGAAATCCGGACATCAACATCCTCAAGACATTTCAGCCAGGAAAGTTAAAGCTTTAGCGCAAATGGTCTTCCAAATGGAGCAATGACCTGAAGCATACTGCCAAACTGGTTATAAAGTGGCTTACAGATAACAAAGTCAATGTTCTGGAGTGGCCAATCCAACTGAAAATATATGTGCATATCTGAAAAGACATGTGTGAGCATGGCGACCTACAAACTTGGCTCAGTTATACCAGTTCTGTCAGAAGGAATGGGCCAAATCGTTTATCCAAGTCATATTTTAAGGGAATGGTACCAAATACAAATGAAATGTATATAAACTTCTGTGTAAAAAAAAATCCTCGTTTTTTCGGGCATTTTAGCAAATAGAAATAATTTTGGTAATCCTAATTGACTTAAACAGGAAATTGTTAGTCTGATTTCATGTTAGACAGTGAGAAAAAAAAAGTATATGTGTCCTTTTTATACAGTGTAGTAAACTTCGTGGTTTCAACTGTATATAGTTTTCACCAAGCGCTTTGAATAATCAGGTTTACAACTGCTCTGTATGTACTGAACCAGAAAATTACATAGGCCACTTCTGCGCTAGCCACTTTCTCTCGTTTTTTCTGCATACATTATAGCCTACAGTGACCAGTAGTTAGAATGACAAGTGTCTAGCATAATGTTGACTAGGACTTTTTTCATGGTTCCACTCGCGGCTTCACCTTAGCGAAATCCATCTCGAGCTGCATAGTTAAATCAGACATATTAATTTGTTTTAAAGATTCTACTAGCCGTCTGGGCAAATTAAAAATATTGTCTTTTGTGCAAGATCAATTTCAAATCTTCAAACAGTCTCAGTATGGCCAGAGGATTCCAAATCGATAGGATGACCTCGGTGAAGACATTTCTATATCAACTGTAAATTAAAATGGATATTTGCTTTGGATAAGATAGTGTGTCAGCATTCACTCCGGGAAACATTATGAAAGAATGTGAAAATCGTGTAGCTGTCTTGCAGGGTGGTGGGAGATGGCAATGCAGAAGGCTTTCTACCTCCAGAAAGTTTTACCAACCTGAGCTATCCACCAGTGGCTATAATGTGGAATCCATTTGCTTTTTTTCCAGCCACTGTTGTCATGGTGCACTCTGCTAGTCTGCATCACCACTTATGGAAAGCGTATAACAGTACCATGGTATTCACATTATTCAGAGTAAGTGCTGCATATAGTTGCCTATACATATGACGCAGGACAGTGAAATTATGCACTGTGTTTTTTTTTCTTTTTAAATAAAATATGAAACAAACTAGAAAAAAAAATGAATAAATGTATGTAGATTTATTTAGATTTTTTGTTGCATTAAATTGTCAAACAGTGCATTCTAAAAAAAATACATTACATGATATGAATTGTGTGTTAGTGGGTTGCCATGTTTACCAATCACATTTTAGAGCTTTGAAGAGGGCTGGGTAATTGGAACATACAATTTAATCCATGAGTGCTTCTGCTGGCGGTGCTCAGAGAGACCTCGGGGTCTGGGTGTTTTTGCTGTAGGTGTACACCTCTTATTTGGTCAATAATTCAAACTGCCAATGCTTTTATTTAGCAGACCCCTTAAGCACCTGAATGATTTTAATTTCTTTAGACAATTTCCTTGCTGCAGCCTCACGGTCTTGGCATTCCACACGTTTTTTTTTTTTGGTTGGAAAAAAGGCTAACTGTGAATCTTGGACAGTTTGGACATTTCGGACAAAACATTTTCAGAGAGATTCGTTTAGAAATAAGGGTTGTAACCACAGGCTGTATAAAGAAGTGGACTAAGTGAGTGTGACGTCACCCATTGTGGTCGGGCTACAGTCAAGGCTAGCGGTTATGGGGGGAATTGGAACCAGGCTCCCATATTTGCGAGTGCGAGTTTCAATAGCCACCACAGAGCCAATCAGGAGCAAGGGCTTGGTTGAAGGTAATGCCCATTCCCACCCTGCATCGCTGGTTTAGCGGGAAGCAGGCACTTAGCAATACTGTCAATCAAACCTGTTGCTTATGCTAAAGAGACAGCCCTTGGGGAAAAGAAGGCAGCTGATTGTGTCTCTTATTAATGTTCATAATCTTAAGTTACGGACACAATAGCTAAATAAAAATAGGACAGCGGGTCAATACGAACATTTTCAGACCAAAATTACAAGCCTGACCGCAGCAGTACAGAGAAATGGGGAATGATTTTCGAATGTAAAGTGAATTGGAGCAGAGTCGAATGGAGTCGGAAGGAAGCACGCCCATTAGATCACCTCCTGTCTGGAACGCGGGGCTTGCAGGTTAGCTTTGTCCATTACACTATACAGTCTATGGTTTCTGTCATCTAGTAACTATCGTAGGAAGAGGGTAACAAGAAACTAAAAGTTCCAATATTAAATATTAGTATACACATAATATCACTTTTGCTACTATCTATATTTTCGAATTGGTATTGTCACATAATAAGAACAAGTAAAAGTTTGTTGCATCAAAACTACTTTCCAAAAAAAAACCACTTACTTCACCTTATGTTCTCAAGTACAACTGTAAGCTTGCCATTCCTTACCCTGTGACCAAAAGCACAGTCAATTTAGCCTGGTGCTACCCCCCACACAGGAAGCCGAAGCTCCTTCAATGCCAATCAATGTAGATCTCCTGTCATTCTCAAGGCGGTCAATGGTTGAAAAAAAAGCCTTTCCAGAATCCCCTATAAGACCCCTGCTGCGGGTCACTGCGATTGGGGGATGTAGAGTCAGAATCGCCAGTTGGAGGTCTGTTGGATCTCCGGTCAGGACTCGCTCCCCCGAACCACCTCCCCCCCGCCGTGTGCGCTCATTTGCAGTCTTGCGGTGTTTTTCTCTTGGGTGATCCATTTTCTACAGGCTACCCACGGGCTCTCGCTGCCCCTGCCTGCCTGCCCTGCCTGTGGGCCATACGCGGCACAGCTCCAGAAAAAGCAAGAGAAGAGGAGAAGAGAGGAAGAAGAGGGAGGAGGAGAGGCGAGAGAGACGATACCTGTGCCGGTGTAGAGCAGAGGCGGTCCATTTCAATTTTTGAAAAACCGCGAATAAAGACTATCCATAAATAGCTTTTTACTGATGTGTTAGAGAACAATCTATGGTACTCTAAATGTTAGAAACTGTAGTGTGAAAATGTCCCAGTGTGGCTTTAGAGCATAGACTGTATATATAAATGGACATAGCTAACCTGCTTGCTGCCGCGTTCCAAATAGGAGGTGAACATGTGCGTTCTTCCGGCTCCATCGACTCTGGCTCCAATTCACTTTACGTTAGAAAAATTGTCGCCTCTCTCTGCTGTCAGGCTTGTTATTTTGATTTTAATTGTTCGTATTAACCATTCTACCAGGATCCTGGTGTTTTTCTTCACTATTGTGTCTGTAAATACAGATATGAACATGAATGATACACAGATCAGATGCCGGCCTTACCTGAGATCTTTCCTGCTAGCGTTAGCAACAGGTTGATTGGCAGCATTTACTAAGTGTCCGGATTGGGCTCTTTGGTTGCTATGATACTCGCAATCTTCATTTTGACTGGAGCTGAATGTCTATGCTTTAGAGTCCATATATTCTGCAAATTCCATCTCTCAGGTGAGTGTGTTTTTTAAAAGTGTATTTGTAATTGAGTATAATACTAGCATGTAATTGTAAGTTTGTTACTGTTAAAATCCTGGAGTTATTGAGTACAGCAAATACAAGCCCCAGGTGTCCAAATGCACGTCTCATCCCCTATGTCTGCACTTTTTTCTACAAAATGGTGTGTTAGGTGTTTTACAGAAAGCTATAATAACAAATCAAGACATAAATAATCATCATCATATTAACATTAAAAGAGAAGAGTACAGAATAAAAACTTTTCAGTCATATGCACAGCTAAACAGAACTGTTTTGAGCCTGGATTTAACACATTGTCAAAGTAGAGGCCTGTCTCACATCTTCAGGAAGAGTGTTCCAGGGGGTTAACTGAAAAGCTGATTCCCCGTGTTTAGTCCTGACTCTGGGCACCAGCAGGAGGCCGGTCCCTGAGGTCTTCAGAGTGCGAGATGGTTCAGATGGCACTAACATGTCGGAGATGTTTGGTGATAGACCATGGAGAGACTTGTACACAAGCGGAGCTGTTTTAAAGTATTTTCCTGAGCCACGGGAAGCCAGTGCAGAGACCTGAGCATGGATTTATGTGCTTCTGTTACTTCCTGGTTCTAGTCAAGACCTGAGCAGCATAGTTCTGGATGTACTGCAGCTGTCTTAATGCTCGTTTGGAAAGGGCCAGTGAGCAGACCGTTACAGTAGTCTAACCTACTGGAGACAAATGCATGGATAAGTCTCTCTAAGTCTGGTTCCAGCAGTATACCTTTAAGCACACAAGCACACATTGCATTTTGTTTATTTTTAATTTTTATTTTTTTTTATCACATTTAAAAAAATTTCTAAAATTGCATAAACAGTATCTAATACTTAATAGCATTTTTCAACTTGTACAAATTTGGCAGCAGTACATATACTTCAAATTGAGTACATGTTCAGTACAAATCTTCTGCGCTCTTTCCACCACTGCATATACTGCATATATCATCCATGTGCACCCCTCCCTTAATTATTCTCTGGTAGGGTATTTTAGATTTGTAGTCTGCCCATATCTGTAAACGCTGTCCCAAGGCAAATCTAGACATCTGAAAATTCCTTGAGACCTAAAACGGCATTCCACTCTGCATATGCAAAATGAATAGAGCCACTCACACCTGTCGACGTTCTGACAGATTGAAACTGTTAAAGGAAGCTCTCTGTGGGAGGATGAAAGCTTGTTTTGACTAAATGGACAGGACAGGTTTGGGAAGACTCAAAGACATAAAGACCGTTTCGGCTTTTACCTGCTGGCGCTTTGAGGATAGAAGCTTTGTGCGCGTTAACTTACTGAGAAGAATACAGCTTGATCCTTAGCATAGGTGCAAATTAGCCATGGTCTTGTCAGAGCAGACAGCCAGACAAGGCTACGGAAGGCCTTTTAATGGAATAAGGTCTTGTTGGGAAAAATGGTGTTCAAATTAGATTAAGAGACGTTTCGAATTACACTGGACAAGACTGCCCAGAGTTAGCTTCAAGGGAATGGTGGTTTCTGCTGTGGTTATTAATAATATAATCATTTCCCGTGTGTATTTTCATGTTTTTGATAAATTGTGAATATGGAAATGTTGCAAGAGCTGTTAGCTAAATATCTTGTTAGCAAAGTAACAATAACTTTTTAAAATTATTGACGCAATTTCTTGAAATCACTATTGCCTCTGCAAACTGTGAATGTGGAATATCTTTCTTTTTCAATACTAGAGAAAATAAATGAATGCTTTTAAAATGACAGGCACATAATTGAAATAATTTTAAATGCAATACAGAACATAAAATAAATAAACAAAAATACATATTTTTAATATTTGTTTATATTATTATTATTAGTATTATTATTATTATTATTATTATTATTATTATTATTATTATCATTATATTATATTATTATTATTAGCATTCTTTTCTTATTATTATTATTAACTTTTTTTTTTTTTTTTTTTTTTATTAATGTTGGCCAAGAAAGAGATATAAATGATTCCAACATGCTTTTAGAGTCAGATCACCATTTCCATTTGATCACAGTTTAGGTAAACTTAAAAATTTAAAAGGTACACATTACACAGTAATCTGTTTGTTCTGAAACTTCATACTGCACTATGATTGCGTAATTCCACCTGTCACTCACTCAGAGCCTTAGGGAGGTTTGACCCATAGGAGAATATGTCTATCTTTCATCATAAAGCTGCATTAAAATGGTATAATAAGGTATAAAAAACTTGATTTTCGCCTGGGACTTTTCCAGAGGCCTAACAATCCCCATGGAACACTGTTGGTGAACTGCAGTAATTGGATCTTGGGGTTACCTACATCACCACAAATGTAATAAATATTAGCAGGGGGCACTTTAAATTGAAAACACGTAAAAACCTAAGTTGGTCCAATCATTATATATCATTATATATGCATTAAGACTTACTTTGGGAGCTTTGTTCTGGACTGGTCAGGTGTAAGGCTAGCAAACCCCATTAGGAGGAAATGACACATGCAGAAGTGGCAGAAAAACCAAGATGGCAGGTATCACACTTTTTGAATAACCTCACCGATGCCTGCACCAGAGCACTAATAATGAGCTATAATGGAGTCTGGTGTCCATCAAATCCATGGTAATATACAGTATGTGTTATCCCAGACAGTGTTACGTAATTCTCATAAGTCATATGAGCATTGAGAGAAAGTTAAATTGAACTCAGCAAGGACAGTGTTACAAAGTTGATGGCAGCTTGTGTAAAACATGTAAAAGTACTTGGATACTGAAGTAATTCTAATCTTAATCCCAATACTGAACATTGGAATTATATATAATGTTAAGGGCCCATATTTTGCCTCTTTCTGATCTGTTATAATGTTGTTTCCTCATCACAAACATATCTGGAGTTGTATTTTGTTTCATTCACACATGTTTAACGCATAAACCCTGCATATTTTGACTGTGTTTTCCTCTCAAAAACTGAAAAACACGCTGTTCCACCTCGTGATGTCATATGGTAATACATGAAGTGCTCAACTATGTTTTTTAAACTCCATACACCTTCACTTTAGTCATTTGGATAATTTCAGCTTGGTAATTGCCAGTCTCTACTGAACTAAAGGTAAAAGGTAGCTGTTGACTTGAAAATTACCACTTCATGACATCACAATGTGGAACCGAGCATTTTGAGCTTTAGGGATGCATACAGGACTAATAAACCAGGATACTCAAACATGTGTGAATGAAACAAAACACAACTAACGGGGAGGTTTTTCATGAGATAACAACATTCTAACATGGCTTAAAGCTCATGAATCCATGTTGTGTCATATAGGACCTTTAAATGTGATGGAGAATGGAGAAAGGGAATTTATTTTCACTCTGCAATCTATCTCACTTCAAGATAAATGTTACATAGATCATAAAATGCATACAAATATAATCATGGGCCATAATGGTTTGTGGCGGTAGTGTAGCTGGTAAGATGCTCTTATTTTTTATATATTTTTAAGTGTGCACTGTTGTTGTGTCCCTCTGCAAGACATTTCACCCATCCCTACTGCTCTACTTGCTAATGACTTTATGGTGTCATAAATCAACACAAACCCTGTGGAGACTAAATTAAAATTCTACAGCTGTAATGAAGGGAGGCTCTTTTTTCTTTTTGCATAATAATAAGTTTGGGTCATTGTGTATAATAGCGGAGAAAAATAAAATATGATAATGATTACTTATGATTAGATCTGCTTAATATGTATTTGCATGTACTGAATTGCATTTGACCCATCTGTCAGCTAAGGCCACTGGATAAACCAATCCAGGAGTAACTGTTCATGGGTTTCAGTTTTTAGAAGCAAGAGTGCTATTTGGGTAGAGATTGTGCAAAATTGTCCTTTTTTTTCTCTTCAATATAGGGACCAGTCTCAAATACAAAGTTGAAAAAACTGAGGACTCAAGAAGTACAAAATAATTAAAAGAATGGCAGATAAAGCTAAAATCGCTTCAGTGCGTTTTGGCCCTTCAGTCTTCGTCAGGGCAAACTCAAGATGGCTGTCACAGAGCAGATTTAAAGTAATAGGAGTAGGTCACATGATCAAAGTGGGCTGGCACATATCCTTATAGCCTGTTTGTGTTCAGCCAGTCACACATGAACACGACCACATGGGCCTGTGTACAGGTGTGGTAACTGTGCCTCTTGTGAACATGTACAGTGCACTGATTATTTCATGGACAATTCAAAGTTTTAATATCAAAACAATCATTAATTACCTCTCTAATGTCCATGTGGTTGTTTTTATGTGGGCCGAACAAAACGCAAACTTAAAAACAGACTGAATAAAAAAACCTCTTCAGGGAGAGTCTTACTGGATCTATATTCTCAAGGCTACACAGTTTCCAGGCCTCAGAGGAGAGTAAGATCACTCCCCTTCCTCTAAAACCACGCTTTAAACTTATATAATTATAAATCCATGCCTACTTTTTTAGAAGATTCGTCCTCTACATAATGATACATCTCTAGCACTTTTGAAGGCCTAGTTGTTACTTACACTATATGATCATGAATGTATGTATAATTTAAATGTCTTGTTAAGCACTAAAACTCTGCTCTACCGACATGTTCCATCATGCACCAGGTGACTGTGTGCCAGCTAGTGGAATGCGGTCAGGGCAATCAAAGCAAGCAGTGCCTGTCCAATAAAATCTAAAATCATTGGTGTCAAAAGTATAATTAAATAGTTTTGAATTATATATCAAAATAATCACTCCACTTGTGCCTCTGTGAAGTATGGTTAAAAGTGTCCATTATTACACCCTACTGGTCACTGAGCACACTGCAGCAACTGTGGTTCCCAAACGTCTCATTCACTTAGTAGTCGTCCTGTGCTACGGAGGGCCATGCTGGGCCATTATACTACCATGCAAAGCACAATATCAACATGCACTTTTACAACCAGAGAGCCAGCCGATTATTTTTAGAGGCTTGCACATGCATACTGAGGACCACAGCCGGCTCAAACAGTGCTGCATAAACCCATATTATAGATCTATGGGAATCAGACCTCCTCAACACAATTGCACCTATTCCTGAACCTATCCCTAATCTTAACCTGTGAAATAATAAATTACCATAGCCACAAATGCAAAGTGACTATTGTGTGGCATAATTGCTGGAATGCTAACTAGACATAATTTGCATTTGTATTTTTCAATCACTCTCATACTATTTCACTATTGTCTGAATGTACCCATTTTGTTCCATCTGAAATTTCCTCAAAAGTCCTTCACTTTTACAGGATTGCGACAAACCAGAATTTCAGAACACTATAGAGCCAAAGCAGAAAGATTGGGGGATAGGATGTGCGCTTAAAACTTATAGATATGAGTTGTAGAAGCCGGAATCAGCAACTTCCAGAAAAACTCCTCAAAGCTTTGGAGAGCTCGTTCCCCAGGGATCATCTCCAGTCTCAGCTATTCCGCCCTGGAACACCATTTGGGAATAAAACACTAGGAGGACAGACGCGTGCTGTGATTCTCTCAGCAGGTTACTAAAAACGACCATATGAGGTGGAGGCATTGGAGGCATTAGAGGCATTAAAACTTAAATATAGTGCTGCTGAAAGACAAGCTTTATTTTTAATTAATCATGAAAAATAGGATCCAAATTTAATATGGAAAAACAACAGCATGGGGTCTGCATTCAGTCGTAAACAAAGTAGAAATGCTCACTTTGAATTGGATAGAGGTGTTTTTGTCTGGTTTAAGACATAATTAAATGAATTTTGTTATTATTTGAACACTCTCTGACCTGGTATGATGGACATTAATTGTTAAAAGAATACAGTTAAGGTTCACTTTATTGGCCTACACCAGGGGTGTCAAACACATTTTCACCGAGGTCCACATCAGCAAAATGGCAGATCTCAAAGGGCCAGATATAAAATAAATCTAACTACTTTTTAAACTTGTTAATTAACTGTTTCTGTATTTGTTCAAGTTACACATATTGCAGATGCATTTGCCTAGATGTAAAAATATGGCTGTGTAACTGTGTATCTCCTGATAAAATGACATTTCAAGACCAACATACCTTTTAATTTACCCGGTCGAGGGCCACATAAAATGATGTGGGGGGCCACATTTTGCCCACGGGCCTTGAGTTTGCTACTTGTGGCCTACACTATCCATGGGTTTCAGAGGGATGAAAATCAAAACAAAATATTGTCTCTTCTAAATGGGTAAAAGTCCTCAAGATGTCACCTGGAAACAAAAAGACGACATCCATGAATTTTAAGTTTGTTTAATAGTACTGGACAGAGGCCTGCAAATCAAAACCTGGACCTTCTTACTCTGAAGTGAACCCCGATGCTGCTGTTAAGAATCTCACAGTTTCATATTGTTGTTGTGTTTTTAAGCAAGGCACTTTTCAAATTTGTATGAATGAAATGAGAATGGCTGTACCTATTTTTCTTCAAGTAAAAGCAGTTCTAGGGTCAAAATGAGAATCAGGAAGTGCACTGTTAGCATGTTTGTATTTTTTTTTAGGTCAACTAAAATGGCAAACCTTCACCCTTATAAACTCATTGCAGTGAGGTATAGCTTTGGACCATTGCAAACTGTTTAAAGTGAAATAGCTCTGTTTTATTCAGCACTTTAAGTACCTCCTTGACGTGGACACGACCAGCAGCCTATAGTTGCTTGAATGACCACATAATCAAATACCCATACTTTATAACTCATAATTTACTTTCTGTTCACGGACTTATTCTTCAGCTGAAATGCATAATATATTCCCCAGCCTATCGAATCGCCATCACAGTAAGTTGGGATGTCTGACAGCACTTTTATTTATGCCCAGACGAACAGAATGTTAGCCGATGGGGGCAGAGCATGACAACACAACCTGATTTGTAGCGGGAGCCCAAAAGCAAAGCCCAAAACTCCTCTCGTGCAATAATGAATCCTCAGTCTCCCATTGATTTATTGTATGTGCAGGTTCTCGCTCGGGGCATGTTGCTCAAAATGGCAGGTGACTTGGGGGTGGTCGAGCACGCTTGGTACACCGGCACAAATATACCAAGGGGCTCATTATACGCACATCAGGGCCGGGGCTGTCGCCGAACGCCGCGCAAGCTAGCTCTCCGGAGGGAAAAGGGTATGCTAGCTCACCTCACACCTCGCTAATGGCCATCTGCGGTCATTAGAGCCCACCGATGAGTCACATAGCCGGGCTCCCCGTGCTCCTCCGGGCTTTCTCTCCGACCGAATGCGCGAGTCGGACTACTATGGTTGTTGTTATGGTTGTTGTTATTGATGTTTATTGTCTCACAGCACAGCGCGACGCGAGTCATGCTAGGTGTTGTGTGTCCGTCAGCAAGATGGTGGGGATTCACGGAGCAGAGGTGCAAACATGGTGGGTAATGGGAAGGATGTTTCACGCTGTTTTAGTGCCTGGTCAAGTGTAAGGTGCAGTGCTCACTATGGCACTGGTATATTGCCTAACTTTGAAAGATGAGCTAAAAATGTTGATAATGTTAATTAAGGACACGAATGCACATAATATACTCATTGATTACTTGTCAACAGCACTGGATATTACCTAAAAGTGGTTTATAAAAATAAGTAAGCCAAGTTCTAGACAATATGTGCTGATAAGAAACATTTAAACTACTAAGTAACCTAGTGTAGCATCCTTGATATTACTCTACTTTGCTTAAGTGCAAAAATAATGGTTACTTTAAAGGGGTATTAAGTGACATTTCAGGTGGAATTAATGCTGCCTGCTTGTTTCCATGAAGATACTTTTGAGCCCACATTATATATCTCCAAAGATAGACAATTAGGTGACGCCACCAGGTCAAGTTACAGGTTAGATCTGCTGAAAAAACTACGGCTCAAAGTAAGAATGCATGTTTTCCGAGGAACATTTAATGCCATACTGTGCAACATTCCAGGCAAAGCAGTGACATCCCAGAAAAGTGACATAGTGCACCCTTCCGTGTTGCAAACAGGATGGAATATACCATTGCAGTACAGTATTTTAGAAGTGATGAAACTTAAACTGAAGCTTAATGAACTTAAAATATTGCAATGAAGAGTTTGTCACATTAAGACATTCATTATCTGTCTTTGCTTTCATAACACACTGTAATAAGCCTTCCAGTGACCCCCAAAATCTCCATAAATAACTGAACATTTCGGGTTTCAAATTATCCCAAACTACAGTCTATAATTCCTCAAATCACATCCCATATTTCACCAACCCTCCCCCTGTACCTCTTTCATTTCCATCACCTTATCTTCTATCTCTTGCGAGGCTTCTCCACTCTCTCCACGCTCTATTCACAGTATATCAACTGACGTCTGGCCGCAGCTGCGAATTGGATGACTCTGAGTAAACCTGCACTATAGGGGTTTTCCATCAGGCGGCAGAACATTGGGGACGTTTCATCACAGAAGCCATTGCTCATGTGAGGAGGACCGATGCATTGGACAGAGTTGTAGCCGTGGCTCGGTCACCGTATATCTAGTGTAAGGGGGTGTATGGTGGTGTTTGGGGGTGTATGGGGAGTGTGTGTGTGTGTACTGGGAAAGCTGGGGTGAGTGAGTACGTGGTCTTATTTCATTTTGTCACTGAGCACATAAGGCGTGTTTGCAGAGGGGATTGGAAGAAGGGCTTGATTTCCGCTGGGCCATGTGGATAAAAGTGCTCCCGTGTAAGCTGTAAAGTGCCACTCCAGTCGGTCTTTAATTTTTATCACAATTATTATATATATTTTTTTTTGTTGAATGAAAATTTGCTGTACAAAGATGTGTGAGAAAACTTAAGGCCTGACTATGAAATGTTATCAAAGAAATACGCTAAAATAAAAGTAAGTTGTTGTTTTTTTACTTCATGTTCAACTTGCACCTTTACGACTTGCATCTCCATAAACCTAACTCTTGGCCTCTTTCTCCTTGTTATCATAGATATGTTGTTTCTTTGGCTATAATCTTCCACAGTAAGGCAAAAGAAAACAGTACTGTCAGCTAGACAAAAGTTTCAGAGTGAAGATGTTTTTCTGCTCATCCATAGGCCTGTCATGATAATTACTATATCAAGATATCGTTCAATATATATCGTGGGAAAATACAATTAGATGAGGTAAATCTGCACTAGGGTTTTTGTGTTAGTGGCATAAATTGGTTTCAATATTACCGTTTATCGTCTATATTTTGATCAGAAAGATATCGCATCTCAGAATTTGTTATCGTGACAGGTCTGTTCATCGAATTGAAGAAGCCTCATGGATGAGCAAGTTTGTACAGCTGACAGTATTGAATTTTTCTTTTTTTTCTTCTTGCTATGGATCATACTGAGACGACTGAACGATTACACAGACATCTTCCACTGTATGGTATAAAACTTATCAATCTCCATGGAGAATGTCCCAGAGTATGGTTCTAATTTTCAGTTTTCATGGAATCAATCATATAGGTGACATACCTCCCCCAGAGAGTTACATACTGTACCTTTAAAGGAGCACAATATGTAAGTTTCTCCGGGGTCCAGGAATGTTCTGCAAGATGGCATTAAACTTAGTCATTTCCATGGAGATAACAATGCGTCTCCACCAAACCAAGTATTTTTGGTTTTGGTGTTTGATAAATTAAAGATAGACATGTTTATACCGTGGAGGCAATGCAACAGCAATGTCAAGGAGTCCGAAGCGTGAATGTATTTGCTAACCGCACATTTACAGGCTTCAAGGTTACTATTTAGCAATTAACATCCAAATAAATCAGTAGACTATTTCAGGATTTACGCTACTGTCTGAAATAGTCTGTGTCTTCAGAACATAGGTATTTAAATCGCTTTACATCAAGGAAACTCACCCCTCCACACACATACACTCATACAATAGTGTACACAGACACTAGGGGGCGAGGTGTCTTCATCTGTGGGAGTTGGAATCGCACTGCCAACCTTTAAGTCAGTATATTTGACCCCTCAACCAATAAGGTTTAGCTTAAGAGCGGGATTCGAACTACTAACCTTCAGATCGATCTTCAGATCAGTGGACAAACCATCCAAACACCAACTGAGCTCCTGTCATCTTAGCGGTTATGTCTGCAAAAGTTAGTTACGGAAAAACTTTCACTGTGATGTCAGTGACTCGCCAGGCAGCAGATCAAAACCCAACACTTCTGTCTTTTTTTTTTTAAGTATCACCCCTTTTCATCTTGAGCAAGGGAGCTATTTTTGATGTAGCATAATGAGTACGAAGGGGCGACAGTAGCTGAGCTGGTAGAATGTTTGTCCATTGATCTGAAGGTGGGTGGTTCGAATCCCACTTTCAACAGAAAAAAAACCCCAAAAAAAAACAATTCCAGCTCCTACAGACGAACTCTGTCGTTGTGTCCTTGGGCAACCCACCTTCCCTCCAGTGTCTGCGTACACTGGTGTATGAGTGTGTGTGAATGGGTGACTGGTTCCTTGATGTAAAGCGCTTTGAGTGCCTTGAAGGTGGAAAAGCGTTTCATAAATATGTGACCATTTATCGAACAGTGGAGATAGGCTACAATGTATAGTGACGTCCTCAAAATGGCGACAGCAACGAACGAGTCAGCTGAACAAACCGATAAATAGTTACATAGCACGTTCCATAAATCCCATACCCAGTGCTTGATTAGCCAGTCTCTCTCCATTCACCACCTCGTTGACAGCTCTGCAGGACTTCAGCTGACGCGCTGTTATCACGGCCGTTCTGTTTGGATATCGAAAAGACGAGCTCCTCTGGTCGGACTTCTGCCCCCTCTTTGTCTTCCTAATGTGCTCCTGACAGCAACACTGATGCTACAACTGCCCCTAGACAAAACCCCAGCAGGAGCAGACAAGAAGCTCCCAGCACCCTCAAGAATGGTGGGTATGCATTTGTCAGCCTGCAGAGCTCGCCAATAGCAATTTATCTTGTTTTTTGTTTTGTTTTTTTGTTTTTTTATAGCAGAGGCGGATAGCATTTTCACAATTTGTCAATGTGGATCTGCGCTTTATACATTTGATTTTTTTTTTTTTAAGGTGGATAATGCATGTTTTGTTGACCCAGTGACCTGCGCCGCTGCATTCTTTAGTGTTATGCTAAACTGACAATTTATACTTAAAGTTAAGGTGATGTACTCTCAAAAAAAAGACATACCAGATGTTTTTAAGTTATACATCTGGATATTTATACATGCAAAGGTTGTATACTTCCTAAGAACTGAAAATGACTTTTTTTCACCGAAGTATTGCTAACCAACTCTACCTCTCCTCCAGAATTAGCTCATCTGTGTTTTTTTACCAACCAAAATTTACCTAAATTTTTTTTTCAATTATTTTTTCAAGCTATAGTTTTTAGTCTTAATTAAACAGCTTCACCTGCAGTGTTAAAAACGAGATGCGTGGAGTTCTATGGTAGACCACATTTTCTCCAGACTGATTCAGAATGATTAAAAATTACTACCGTTGCTGTAGCAATTAACAATTTAAAACTAAATATGATGTCTTTTAAATGGGAAAAAGTCCTCAAAATAGTTACATTTAAAGAAACAGTACGCTAAAACCCACTAACAGGCAGTATTTCGCTTCACAGTATGCAACATGAGTCCAGATAATACAAAATTTAAATGAAATAAAGTTTGTATTCTGGGCAAAGAGCTGTGCCTTTTTGTTCTCCAGCCATCAGCAGGTATAAACATATAGCACAGTGCAGTCGTGATGGTTCCAGGAGGTGGCTTCGGTAATTACACACCGCCCATCAGTCCCGAGAGTGACGAGGAATACCAATGAGAGAGGGAAACCGGGCGGCCATGACAGCTCCCACCCCGGGCATATTATGTGCATCATGGACCACGAGGCAAAGGAGAAACTGACAGCCTTCACAAGCAATGCCACACAACAGCTAGCCCATACAGACACAATTACATTACTGTGCAGTGGAGAGCGGTTAGGAACAAGAGACCCCCACATGGAAGAAAAGTGTGTCCGATTAAATTTGACAGAGAAGAATATATTTTGTATCTCATTGGCTGCATGTATTTGTAACTCATTGACTGCATGCAAACAGATTTCTCATTTCTGTTTCCAAATTGATACCGTGGCGTTCAGTTATTTGTCAGTGGAGACAGAAGGGTGTTGCGTACGGTGTGACGGTGAGGACAACATGCTGTCATTCATTTCTGTAAAGATTCTACGGTATTCGGATAAAGGGAAAATTCACATGTGTGCAATAGGGATAGGAGACATTGGGGATATTATAACCAGCGGTGGATGTAGTACTTCATTTTGTTACTTCAGATACAGAGGTGAAAAGTTACTCAAGTAGAAGTATGACATGAAAGCATTCTACTTGTTTAAAAATGCAATTCAAGAGTAAAAAGTAAAAGTATTTCACACAAATGCCAAATAAAAGATACAAAAAGTTGCAATCAATGTCTTATTTTTTCTTACAAATTTTGTTTTATGTTTTTTTGCTCAAAGCCGAAGCCTGAACTCGAAAAAATTTAGTCAGGATGTTACCACGAACATGGCAAAAATAACCTCTCAAATCATATGAAAAGTACTTTTTACTTTACAGTTCAGTTCAAAATGGAGTAGAACGTATAGATACCTGCTCTCAGATATAGTGAAGTAAAAGTAAAAAGCACCTACTGTAAAATTTACTCAGGTAAAGTACAGATACCTGAAAATTGTATTTAAGTACTTTGTTACCTTCCACAACTTCTTCATGGCAGATCTCATGTGCAACAACATCTCCATGGATACCAGAAAAGCTACATCTTTGTCCTTTAAATAGACTTGAAATCAATTTGAATTATTTATAGTTTAGTTTTGTATTTATCGTACTCGACTAGATAATTGCCTTAAGTAAAAGTAAAAAGTATCCACTGTAAATTGTACTTAAGTAAACTACAGATACCTAAAAACTCTACTTAAGTACCATATTTTACTACTTGTACTTGGTCTTCTGAGTTAAGTCTTACACATTAATCTGGGATGGCGCTTGCTGGAACTAGTGATTGGAGCGTTCAAACAAATGCTTACTCATACAACACTGGAACAAGCCAAAAATCAAACTTTTATTAAATGCAGTTGAGAGAAAACTTTGACGGTAGCTTCCGCATAAACCACAATGGTCCTTTGTGAGTGTGGTCCGATGTGGTCATTTTCCACATGAACTATCACATGCGAACGCCTCAGCCGTAACCTAACGCGATGGATTCTTGAGAGTTTTGCGAACTCACGAAACAGGATTGGTACATTTACAACTACAATTATCAGATAACCCAATAATCGATTTTTTGGTGTGTATTTACATGCACAAAATCAAAAACACCCGGTGACACTTTGACATTTTGATCTCTTTCATTTATGCCACAACCCCCCCAATAATGTCTCTGCATAGGTGTGAACAATTTTGTGTAATCTGATAAGTAGGCCTGTCATGATAACGAATTTTGAAGTTTGATATAGACGATAAACGATAATATTGCAACTAATTTAAACCCAAGACCAGATTTAAACCACAATCATGTATATTTCCATGGATTTCTCTGTCGTTTTTTTCGTTAAATAAACACCCATCCTATATAATTAAGCCAAATCATTTTATGCATTTCAACCCGACTCCTTATTCCCATCCCAATCGCTTAACGCCGCCTCCCGCTGTTCTGTGTTTGCTCACGCCATAGCAGGGGGCATTTTATTTTCCCTTTTTTTTTTTTTTTTTCCCACATTGCAACAGTCACACAGCCGTAGAACACCCATGCTGTATACTAGACCCGTTTCTGACAGGCCTTTCACAAGCAGGCCTTGGGGAGGAGAAGACAAGCTCAAGTTGTGTGCAGACAGCCCATTATGTGGAGCAGATCCCTTAACCTTTCGGGGGCACTGTGGTGAGGGAGCATCCCAGGAGGAGAATGAAGACAAAGACAGAGATATCCACAATACCGGAAATGTGGAATCTGCATGAATTCTTGACAGCAGCTCTAAATGCGGGGAGTGAGTTTGTATTGTGTTTGTTCTATCAGCTCGGAAGCAGTCTTGGTTTGTGTCCCTACCGGCTATGGATAGTTCTGCCAAGCTTCCCTGATATAAACTGCGGCGTATTCCCGGGTAATTTCTTCGTTTCCCATCCGGCTTTAGTGAGAGGAACGTAGACAAACAGCGCTCCCGAGGCCAACGCTACTAGCTGGTAGTATCACTAGCGCTATATAGGCCTAGAGTGTAGCAATACACATTTATCAATCTGGGATTTCTCTACGGGAAAGAGAATGAGTAAAGGCGGAATGTCATGATTATTTGGATCTGACTGGGTGAAGCATCACAGCAGAACAAGCAGAGATATTTTTTGTTGTTGAGAGAAACATACAGACATTTTCCCCATCCATAAATACAACAGTTCTCTCAGACACAAAACAAAATAGTTGGAATTTCTGCTAAAATAGGTTGAAGTACATCTGTTGGTATGTTTGATTTGGTTCATTTGGACACTTCACTTTTTCCCAAACAACAGCGCTGCTTTGTGATTGGTCCGAATCACTGTTGGTCCAGTCGCACCCACAGGAGCCGGGCCTGGCGAGTCTCATGAGTTCGTGAAGATGTTTTAGGGGGCCTTTCGTTTGCCTAAAATGGTAGATTTCATGAGTAGCGACGATAGGACGTGGCTAGGCCGGTTACTGTAATAAGTCACACTTTTTTTCATAGTATAGCTGGGTGTGCGACTTATACTCAGATATGACTTATATATGAAATTATTAAAATATAAAGAGTGCGCAAGGGCACTTTAGGGTTGTGTGCGAGTATCTGCGACTCCTGTACCACTGGAAATTTAAACATTTTTTTAACATTATGGTAATTTAAAGACATCTGAGAAAGACTGAACAAAAATGCCGCCAGAAGTTTGATCCATGACATGAGAAAAAAAAAAAAAATCATTTCAAATTCTTTTACTGTGTGTTTTTGCATCGGTTGAAAATAACCAACTGTCTCTCTATGTAGGTATTATTATGAGCTTTGTTTAAAATCCCGCTTTCAATGAGGGGATTTTAAGACAAATGCTTTAGAAGAGGCTTGTTTTTGCATGAATTTATCTTTAAGATTCAACCCACCCTCAATTGTAACACATTTTATACGAGGAACGACAAGGACCGAGGCTGTGTTAATCCTGGTTTTATTGCAGGTTTAGTGTCTGATTAGCAAGACCTAAAACTCTCAGAACTACCATTGACGAAGATGGAATATCTAAATGCAAATGCAAATCTCTTTCATTGAGAGCCATCCCAGATTGATAATGTGTAAAATGCAATTCAGAGTGACATACATATCAATTTGGCATGAGACATGTCACCGATTCTCTGGGAGGCTTTAAAATGGATTTGTCAAGATCGGCACCACGATGTAAAATAACAGAACACGAATGACGACAGTGGCACCCACAGCAGCTTTTGGAATAAGGTCATTTGACTCTGTGCAACCTCACTGTTAGCGTCACTACTTCCTGTCCAGTTGTGTCTCTATGAGGCTTTTGCAGAGTCACTGTAAAATTAATACATATTTAAAGATAAGGCAGTGGACAGAGAGCTGTGGGTGGATGTCACGGCCAACATTTTTTAAAAAGTGCACAAATAAACTGAATACTTCATCAGAGGACACTTCTTTATTTAGAAAGAGGGATGTTTGTGTCTCGATGCTAATGATAATGTTGATTTTGATGATAAATATAATATTTGATGATAAATATTAAAACAACACCACAAACTGAAGTATTCTACATATAAAAAAAAATATTGTGTAGTCTTTATTTTAATTAATTTGAATTTTAATAGATTGTTTCTCGATTTTAAAGGTCTTATATTAGGCAAAACCGACTCTTGTGAGCTGTCAGCTATGTTATAATGCTCTTACTTTCTCAAAAAAATGTGTTTTGTTTCATTCACAAATGTTTGAGTAATTCTAGTTTATTTGTCAGTCTACATCTCCAAAGCTCAAAATGCTCTGTTCCACCTTGTGATGTCATGAAGAAATACAAAGAAATCAACACCATAATGCAGTTCATTTAACCATTTCTCAAAAGATTAAGTTCCACCACTGATCTCCAGCGCCTATCTTCTCATGAGAGCTCAGAGTCGGAGGTGCTACACACTTTTTCATGCCATGGCACCCAAGCGGTCATGCTCACTTTGCTTCACTGCAAATGAGCGCACAGGATCCCTATAGCGGCCTTCATAGAAAATAATTTTGTGGAACAGGCCATACATGAAAGATGAACTGCACATCAGGAATGTGGCGTACCGGCTAAGCAGCGTTTAGCTACGAAGGCAGCCCGTCTACTTCAGTTTAATGGTCACATACATATTTAAAGAGAGGGAAACATATACGAGGAATCTGATAACATGAAATGAAAAAGCAAGGACGTGTTATCAGCCACCGCGCCAAGGGAAAATCTGGCTGTTTTGAGATTGATTTGTTTTTAGAAAATGGTACTTTTCCTTTGCCTAAAATTTCACACACTCCGATGGTAACAGGTGGGAGAGGAGCAGGTTGAAACTGAAATCGCAGAACAGCTATAGCAACATCCATCCATCCATTTTATTCCACTTATCCAGGGCCAGGCAGCAGTCTAAGCAGGGACTCCCAGACTTCCCTCACCCCAGATGCGTCCTCCAGCTCCTCCAGTGGGACCCCGAGGAGTTCCCAGGCCATCCGAGAGACATAGTCCCACCAGCATGTCCTGGGTCTTCCCTCCCAGTGGGACACCTCCCTATAGCGACATGACACTAACAAATACACAGTCCATTGTAACTGTTCAACAAAAACAAAAGGTGGTTAAAGGTGTAAAGTGCAAATCATCTGACTGGACACATCATAGCAACATCACATGACCACTCTGAGGAAAACCGCTAGTGAGCAGTCGAAACTGTCAGGTACAAAAACAGACTAAACCTTGGTCTGGAAAAAGAATCTGCATCAATTAATGGAAGACCAGATGAACCTCACTGGATAAATACCTGGCTATTAAAACTGGTTTATCAACAGTAATACAATTAAGATTAGCATACACACAAACATCATGTACTTTTTGACTATACACAGATATAGATATAGTCACTCCAGTCAGAGAAGTATTTGCAAACTGAAGACAACAGATCTAATTGACTGTTTAAAGCACAGAGACAGTCGGACAGGGACCCGCACCTAATGAGTCAGCCAACACACAACACACTTATTGACCGGTCAATAATGAGTGGACATTAGCCCACGGCGGCGCCCTGCCATCTGTAATCACGCTCTTTCAACGAGCGCTAAGAGGAGCAGGGAGTGCAGGGACCAAAACATGACACAAAACCCACTTTAAATCCACAGAAAGGCTGGTTATCAGGCCTGTAGGATAAGCAGCCATTGCAGACTATGCCTATTTGTGATATAGGAATAAATTGTCGTAAAAAAAAAAAACTAATCTTGATTAAATAAAATAAATGAAATAAATACATGAAATATATAGAGAAATATATATATTTTTTAAAGATAAATATAAAAAAAATATAATTATTTAAAAGATGCTATTGCTAGCTACTGTAGGTATATTAAATCACCCATTGTAACTTTTTAAATAATAAAATAAATAAATAAAATATATATATATATTTTTTCTCTATCAGAACTTCGTAAAATTATGCACTGGCAATTGAAACCTTTGCCGTTTTGCCGATCTTGCTTCCTGTACCAATCCGTGTGTGCTTATATTACTCTAACTATCCATGCAATTAATTACATTTAAGCCTATAGAATCTATAAACATACTTCCACCCCAGTATCATTAGTGCATATTGACGGTGACATGATGAAAAACTATTGCAATTAAATCCACTGTAATAAATGAGACACATACAATAACATATGATTTAGAACTAGCCATAGTCGTCATTGAAGCTTTATATTTTCATTGCCTTTGCTGCATTAAAACAATAAAATCCCATTCGTCATATTTACACAGGCATTTAATCCGGTCATATCCGATTGGCTCTCTGACAGTCCAATATGTTATTATTATTTACAGAGGAAAATTATTTGAAGTAGTGGCGCATCAGCCGAAAGTAATACTGCGTGAATGCTGATCAAATGGACTCAACAATCTGGTAAAGTAAATATTTCTCAAAAGCTTTAAATATGAGGTGCAACTTGACAAGCGTATTAAAGAATCGGTATTACTCTTCTATGGTGTATTAACTGCTAACACATAACATATTGAGATCACTATGTTAGCTTTATTGTTTTGTAAATGACATATTTGCAGAAACAATATATTCACATGATTAATGAGCCATCGTGAATCCCGCTAATGAAACTACTGCACATCGCATCAGGTTTGTTAAGTTGTAGTGGATTGTTTTGTATCCTGCTTTTGTATATTTATAGAAAATTGTTGCGTGGGAGCAAGCATGATGATGCTTGTAGGCTGAGCACTGGACAGAATCTTACAGCTAACCATAAGGAGGGGTTGAATAGGGCTCAGGAGAGATCACTAAATTACTCAAACATGCATGGATGACATCTACAACCTCTTCAGGCATGTGTTTGATGAGGGAGCAATATTATAACAAGGTAGAGGGCTGAAAAAACTTTATTTTGCATAATACCCCCTCTTTAAGGATTGTAGGAAGGACATTTCGTTAGGAGTTTTGGACTAAGTACACGACTAAGTGTAACACCTCAGACTACATTTTATACGCCTCAAAAAGGCGACATTGATCAATAAGTATGTACCAGTGTCCTTTATCCTTTTTTCTGTTACACTGATGAGCTCATGATATTTTGAAATACTTTGAATAAGAACTGCATGGTGAACTCTATTTGAGCAATGCCTTGGATGTGATTATAGGGCACAGAATTGGAATAGTAGACATTAGGTAAATTCACATGGCCAGTAGAATCAGACAAACTTGAATAACCAGATAACCCAATAATTCCATCTGATTTTTGATGTGTGTTTTTGTGCTAAAAAAAAGGTGTTAATTGATTTTTTAAATTATTATTATTGTTATTATTATTATTATTATTATTATTATTATTATTATTATTATTATTACTAGTATTATTATTATTATTATTATTATTATTATTATTATTATTATTATTATTATATTTATTTATTTATTTATTTATTTTTTGAGTGAAAAAAAATATATATATCTTTGAAATAAAATGAAAATAAAGTCAATGATTTTTTTGCCATTTTAATTTTGGTCTTTGACACATTAATTTACTCTTTTTTTTTTTTTTTTTTTGCATAATTTTCCTTGTCAAGTATCAAAATGTAAAAATACATATTAAATGCACCCGAACTGTATTTTGCATGTTCTTGTGATGTCTGTTTGAATTCCCAAGACATTTTTAGTTGGAGAAGCTATGGTGGTGCAAAGTTCTTCAATGCTCACTTAACATGTTATTTTAGAGCCTTTTAGGATGTGAGCGCTCCCCAAACCCCTTGCCCCGCCCACCCAAGCATGTTTGAGTCACTGTTTTAAATACCTTAATGTAGTTAGCCCCTGTAGTGGTTTATAGTCGCTGGAGGGAGCTATGGGGGGGTGCATTGGCTATTCTAGGGGAGGCTAGTGCCCCTTCATGCCTCTTCTTGGTGCCTCCCCTGGTGCATTCTCCTATTACTATCTCCCACTGAATTTATTGACACACTAACACAGTAAAGAGTTAATCCTACAGTTAGGTACTCTCACCAATTTCTGCATACACTAGGAGGAAGAAAATATGACTGTATTCTCTTATAAACAGAACAATTGAAATCTACAAAATGTCAGAGTTTGATAAATGATTTTATATACCGGTACATCTTTTTTTTCTCTGAGCCCAATAGTGAAATACAGCCATCTTGATTTTAATATTTGTTATGCATTTGATTTACACTACCAGTCAGAAGTTTGGACACACCGTCTAATTCAATGACTCTTTCTGTTTACTACAGTCTGCATTTTAGATAGAAGACTTCAGATATATTACGCAAGATATATGGAATTGTGTAGTAAATAAAAAAAAGTGCATTTGACAGTTTAATATGTTTTTCTAGTTATGACTTTGTTTGGTGAGATAGTTCCTGAGTAAATATTTATCATGATTTCACATCCAAGCCAAGTGGCAGTTTGTGAAGAAGAGTAGAAAACAAAAAGTTATATACAAGAAATGGGGGAGGTGCCCAGAATGAAATGCTTCAGCCGACTTTTTTTGGGGGCTACGCATGATTCTATGTAATGTATGAATGTTATGTGAACAGACAAAATAGATACTACTACTACTAATAATGCAACAACTACTACTACTACACTGCTACTAATACAGCAACAACAACTACTATTACTACTACTACCACAACAACAACAACTACTACTACTACTACTAATACAACAACAACAACAACAACAACAACTACTACTACTACTACTAGTACTACTACTACAACAACAACTACTACTACTACTACTAGTACTACTACTACTACAACAACAACAACAACTACTACTACTACTACTAATACAACTACTACCACTACTACTACTACTACTACTACTACAACTACTACTAATAATACAACTACTACTACTTCTACTACTATAACAACTACTACTACTTCTACTACCATTACTACTATTGATACAACTACTTCTACTACTATTACTACTACTAATAGAACTAATACTACCACTATTACTACTAATACAACAACAAAACTGCTACTACTACTACTACTACTACTATTACCACTACTAATACTAATACAACTACTACTACTACTAATAAAGCTGCTACTACAAATACTACTACTACCAATACAACAACAACTACTACTACTAATGCAACTACTACCATTACCACTACTAATACAACTACTACAGCTACTACTACTACTACTACTAATACTACTAACAGCTACTAATGTTAAGTAGTAGCAGTGACTCTAAAATGTAATACTTCTACCTCTGTCATCAACTGCCATCAGTACCATCCAAAATGTGCACACACAGTTTACGCACAAGGGAGGCATTTTTCTGACTTGAAAAAAAATAACTAAAGTAATTTTTAAAAACTAAATTATATGTTCAAATGCTCCAAGTAGTCTGAAAATGGTTTTCACTTCATAGCTTTGTCTTGTCGGAGTCAAAAAATGCCAAAAGTGCAATGCAGCGAACAAAGTAAAGGGTGGCTATTGATCAAAGTAAAGGCGGAATATTTCAGTGAGAATGTGCAGTGTACTTAGACAAACTTTTGGCCGGCAGTGTAAATGCTGTCACTCAAATGAACCTGCATAATTGCCAAAACAAATAGATACCTGAGATACGCCGATATCTCAAAATCTTACCTCCGCGAGCAGTGCCTTATTGCTTAATGTGTGTAATGCGGAGTTTGAACATACTCCCTCCTCTCCCACCCTCCTCTGCCACCCAAAGGTGCCCCCTGCCGCGTCCGAAATGAGAGATGGTGAAACATAAGACCAACGTAGTGCCTTTAAAATCAGTAACCTGCGGGGGTCTGTCTCTCTCAGCTGGAATTAGATTGGCCCCATCACGTTCCTACTGCTGCCCCGAGGAGGAAAAAAAAAAAGGAAAAAAAAAAAAAAAAAGAAAAAAAAGAAAAAAAAAAAGAAAAAAACTAAACGTGGCCCCTGATTCTCAATGACTTTTTCACATGGACTCTGATTGCACCTAAAATAAAAGTACCTTACCCTGGTAGCCTCATCTGTATCTGAACTATTGGTAGCCCTTTATAATAGCTGCACTTTAATGTGTCATGACAAACGTGGATATATTTAATTCATAATAAACATATAACAAAGATGGAGGCTTAGCAATTACATAAAGGCCCTATACTACACAACACTGATTCTTGTGAGCTTTAAACAATTTTCTAATGTTGTTACCTCTTCAAAAGTTGTAGTTTTCAAGTTAATAGCGATTTCTTTTTCTTTTTTTTACTTTAGTTCAGTAGAGATGGGCAATTCCAGGCCCAGCTGATTCTAGTGAAGGTGTATGGAGTTTAAAAACACAATGGAGCACTTCCTGTATTAGATCAGAAAATAGTGTAATATGGGCCATTTAAAGCCACACTGCCAGCCTTTGGATCAGTGGACAAACGCTCTACCAGCTGAGTTACTGTCACACCCCAAATATCTGCCGTATTTTTATTGCACAATTCGTACACAAGGTAATTCAAAGTGCATGGTACGTGGTAAGAGGTCGGGGGTACGCTCCATTGTTAAAAGACTCAAAATTAATATGTTAAGTCAACACCCCCTTAGCTCCTCCAACCAAAAAATATCTGGCGCCTCCTCTGATTTATACCGACAGTGAAGACTTTGAATTTTGTGCCAGTTTTTGTTTGATTTTGTCCCAGTAATTACAGCGATATTACCATAAACCAGCGATCTGACAGTTAAACAGCAATTTCCACCTTAAACCAGACCTGTCCTCCAGCTTCATTTTTAACTACTCCGATTCTATGAAGCTATGATGTCACGAGACCCCAACCTATTCATGGATGTCCGCTTCCTGTATGCCAAATATCGAGGACCGAAGGTATGGCATGTCGTTTAAACCTGCAAATCACCATGACGACGGTCCAAATGTTTCCTCATCCTGAAACACCACGGATCGGAAAATGCAAGTAAGTTGTTGTAGCTACCTTATCTGTCTCACTTAAAAGCTATGTAATTTAATTTGCCCTGCGAAGATCTCCAAAAACAGATATTCTAAAACAAACACAAGCTTATCTAAGGCTAAATAATGCTGACAGTTAAAAAAGCGCAAATCTTTTTTTTTTTTTTTTTTTCACCAACACAACACAAGAATTATGTAACTTAATGTTCCATTTATTTCGAGTTGAATTAACTGCTTTGTCTTCTTAAAGTGCAATTTTCTTACTTCACACAAAATGTACGATGCACGTAATGGCACAGGGATAAATGCACTTTGTAGTATATATTATATGTCCATCCAGCTTTCATGGTAATTTATGTGTTTTTTCAATAATCACCATGTGAGGGGGGCACTCTAGGCTACTAGTATGGCAGCTACACGGAAGTGGAAGCGGCATCTACTTCCGAAGTTGGTGGAGTTGTTCAGAAGTGACACAGAGGATTCAATGGATGTAGTGATTTGGACTGAGTAAAGCTTGTTTTTTTATGCTTTAGCCATTTGATTAACTGTTAATATATTACGTTAACATACCAGACAGTTATTCAGTTCAGTGTCTGTGCTTCATGTAGCTGAATAAATATAAATGTGTTATATTAGCGTGCTGTGCTGCTATTCAGCCTGTTGTTCTCTATTTTATCGTTATCATTATAACTTGTCTTTAAAGATAAAATGTCTGTTCTTGGTTTTGAATTTTGTAAAATAAATTTCCCCTAAAAATTCATCTTATAGTCCAATTCGACTAATATATGTTTTTTTTGCTCATTATTATGCATTTTTTGGCTGGTGCGACTTATACACCTCGAAAAATATTGTACATAAAATAAATAAGCTACTTCAATTACAAGTGAGGCTAGGTTGCCAGTGCCTTAACCTGCATAGAGCGTATAGAGGACACACACAAGTTTTTCAGTTTTTTTTTTTGTTTTTTTTCTCAGTATAGCAGAGGCTGCACTAGCCCTGATTAATGATCAGCTGTAGGTGCTAGGGTTTAGGTAATGACGTTTCAGATCAGAGAGAGGCTTCTAGGTTTAAACCAACTAGATTCAGACATTGTTAGATACGTTTTTTTTTGTAAATTAATTATTTTAAAGCCCATCTGCCCAAAGTCTAAACATTGCATGTCATAATGAAGTTGTGTGACCACATATTCCAGGTTAATGTACATTTTCTTTGTACTACTGGGACATTTTTGGTAACTTTTTGGCTGTATGATAAGAGCTGAGCCCTGGAATGTTGAATTAATAATTCGTATGACTCATTACAGATGCAATCTAAGTACTAAAATGTTTCTTTCTGCTGTTTATTTATTGTATTTTTTTTTCTTTTTTTTAGCAATACTGCACATTTAGAAAAGATTTTGTGTATGTTTTTTTTTTATCCAACTTTAAAATATGTTACCGTGTCAGGCCTATGTACATGATCAAACCAGAAGTTTAGTGGGGTTAAAGGCCGTCATTGCCGCTTGCGGACATAACTGGCTCTTACTGTGACAGATACAAGCTGTTAAGAGTTGGTCTGGCATCTTCCAGTGAAATATTTCGCCCATTTCACTCATGTTAGCGCTCACACGTGACCTTTATTTCCCAGGCAGAGCACATGTTGAGATCTCTGCTGCATCTTCGGTTTGGCCTTGTTTCTGTGCAGCCACCAACCGATCTGCGCTTGTCCACGTGAGGAAGACTGATGGATTTTATGTGTAAATGTAACTGCATGTTATCAGCACAGCTCCTGAGCACAGCGTTCCTCCTGTCAGGTAAGCCTCCCAGCCCAATTTACTCGCGTGATTGGACAAAACAGATCCGTAATGATGGTCGATTTGTTCTGATTAATCACATGCGCTAACACTTTAACGTCGACAGCCCTATATTAATGTAAAAATGCTTTTCAGAACGTGCTGGTGAAGGGCTAAACTATAGTTACTAGTGTGTTAAAGAAGAAACTCAAGCCAGAAGTGCCTCCAAATCCAATAGACTTGTCATACAGAGAGCACCTCATTCATAATTTGCTTCTGTTTTTTTTTTTTCCACATTTAAGACCATCTCTTTAGCTGAAGAGATAGAGATAGAGGAAGCGAGAAAGATTGCGGTTGTCATGGAAACGTCTCCTGTTTTGGTGACATTGGCCCGGCAGTGACAGGTGCTTCCTCTTTTTCCGCGACAGGTGAAATGAAAAACAGCCAATTCTCATTCTTTACCAGTCAGCTATTATATATGAACCCTGCTCCCCCCATTCTATAACTATTCTGAGCACGTCCACTTTTTCCATGTTTTATTTGCTGCAATGTCTATTTCTCCTCCTACTCTTCCTCTCTCAAAAAAATTCCAACTCAACTCTGAATATATATTTTTTTTAAACGTGCACACTGCTTCCTCCTGGGTTTTGGGTGTCCCAGAAATTGTTAAAATACATAAAAATGGGAGATTAGCTATGCAAGATCTTTGCAACATAAGAAAGTGAAGTTTAAAGCCAAGTGAAGGGTAACGCATTTCATTTTATATTCTAACTTTTCCGTGTTCAATGTCCTCATCTGGGAACGTTCAAGTGGGAAAACTATAGAGGTCTTAAGATGGAATAAATGGCAGCTTATTACTGCACCAAAACTGACAAAGCGCATGGCTAGTTTGGGAATTTTCTTCAGTGACTTTTCAGGTTTTGAAAACACATTTACTCAGCATATAAGATTTGATATAAAGCTAAAGATAGTAAATGGTCATAGTCACATTTTTATAGAGCGCTTTTCCACATTCGGGGCACTTTACATCAAGAAACGACTCATCCATTCATACACTGGGAGCGTGGGTTAAGTGTCTTGCCCAAGGACACAACAACAGCATTCACTGGTAGAAGCTGGAATCACACCACCAACCTGTAGGCGAGGAGATCAGACCAATCGATTCGAACCACCAACCTCTGAATCAGTGGACACACGTTCTGCCAACTGAGCTACTGTTGTCAAGATACAATATATCCTCAGTGCTATAAATGAACTGGAATATCTGTATATATTATAAAGGCTACTGCGTCACAAAATTGAAAGGTGAAAGATTTCAAAAGGACTTCAAGATTTCACATCACGACCGACATGTACAAATGTAGGTGTCTTGCTCAGGGACACAAAAACAAAAGCATGTGGATCAGGATAGACATGACATTTGTCCTGTTGAAGAGTTGAATTTTTCTTTTGCTATGGACCATACCTGGATGACTGAGGGATTACACAGATTATCGGTTTTCAAATAACTGCAGAGCCTAGAATGTGAACAATAGTACTTTGGAACGGGGTTAGATTTTGCATAAAGATTCCCCTAATCCCGCACTTTGATAATCCTGCAAAACTTCCGGGCTCAAGATCTGGAGAAGGATTCCTGGGAAGTAAGTTATGGCCATCCACTGCTCATCCACGAATGCTTACTCAACTACTACTACTTTAACTACTCAAAAATGCCCAATACTATCATTTTTAAACTTATTCGAACCTGCCGAGCACAAGGCATTCACATAATCTGACATTCACCTCAGTTTGTTAGGACTCCTGTTTCATAGTCAACTGGAAAATCTGAAATTTTAATTAGATGCATGGGTTTGTACTTTTCCTCAAGGAGATTTTGGATAAAACTCTATTCAGTTTCCTTTTGCTGTCAAATGCCTATTATAAAAGTGAAGCGATAAGACCAGTGTTTACGAAAGCACACGGTCCGCCATTGTTATTATTATAAGAAAGAAACTGTATGACTCAGCAAGGAAGAGAAGTGCACTGAAGGAGTCATTGTAAGCACTCAACATGATAACTGGCTATAGGTAAATCCTGGTGTCACAGTAAGTTAGATGTAAAGTTATGCTAGGACAATTTGATTAGTAGACCCGATTGCAAGGAATATTGTGTTTTTTATTGCTCCTTTACAGCGCATTATCCATCCACAGCTGCCCTGGAGGAGACGTTCCTTTTGAGTACTATTAAATGTCTATTGACCTATGCCAGTAACAGTTTGGAGTAAAGGGTAAGCACAACGACAAAAATGTGATGCGAAAGTCTGACTTAGGCTAGTTTAATGCAGCAAGTTCAGTGAAGAACATTCAGAAGTAACTGTTAACCCAGGCCACTCTCTCTGAAGTTGAACCATGACAGACAAACAACTGTCAGCCATAGCCACATCCAGTTGTTTCCACGTGGTACTCATCCAGCAAATCCCCCCCCCCCAAAAAAAAAAAATTTGGTGTTTTCATCCAATAACCTGCTCTTTCTAGATACTCTTTCAGGAAAAAATAAAAGTTGGATATGCAGCTAAACGGTGACCCAATTGTTTTGTTATGTTTTATTTTATTATTATTGTTATTTTATTTTATTTTTTATTTTTTATTTTTTATTTATTGATATTTTATTTTATTTTATTTTATTTTTTTTATATTAAAAGTTTGAAGGATCACTAAGGGGTTCTTCAGCCGGTAACTAATGACTACAAGACCTATACATAATATTTAAAATCTGTTTCTGAAACTTTATAAAGCGCTAAAATAGTTATGTATTTTGCCAGATCTTGTATTTTTTTAACTTAAAGCGCATATGACGTAGTATTCTTAGTAAGCTAAGTATGTAGTAGTATGCTTGTATGCGCTCACCTTCATCCATCTCACCTGCAAGTAGGGTTGTCAAAAATCTATACCAAAACTAGTATCGGCGCTAGATACTCATTTGAGCAGGTATCGATACTAAAAAAGTCACAGGACAGAAATGAACCTTTTCTGAATAGAGAAAAGTATAAACCCATCGACCATTATGGAACCTACCTGGACGACTGAGGGATTACACAGATAAGGGTAATATAAAAGAAAGTACTCTTGTATGAGTTTTGAGTATCGAAATAGAGTTTAAAATTGTAGTATTGTGACAGCCCTACCTATCTTTTGTGACCATTAATACCAGTGTATCCCCATACACAAAGCACCTCCAAGTGTTCCTCTCCTCCTCCTCGCCTTTCTTCCCATCACAGCCAGGGAGGTGTTCTCTTCTCCAGTCTCCGCTCCGGCACTTGTGGGGTATTAGCTAACTCCCCTCTTGAGAAACTAGGCCATGCAAATGAAGCCACCGCACACGCTTAGGGAACGGGAACACTACACGACTCTAAAGACTTCGGAAGGAACCCAAAAAACACTCCCAAATTGCACTCAGATGACCACAAAAATTCCCAAATGTGGCGGCTAAAGCGGAGATGTGAAACAAGAGGGAAAGCACTTAAGTAGCCAACTAAACAGATTTACGCTTTGGGAATACTGGAAGCCGTGGTGAGTTAGTCGACACCAGTACACAACCTCGAAAGCCTTTTAAATCTCCAACTCAAGCAAACTGGGAGTAACCAGGGATTATACCGAGGAGTTTGGAAGTTTGAGACAAGCCCACTATCACTTTACAAACCACAAAGCTAAAAAGTTACTTGAAGCTCGTAGAATCTGGGTTATGGTTGGAGGAGGATGGATGGGGAGACTGCCGGTTGCTCGTTCCTCAACATTAAATGAATTTTCAAATGCGCTTGCTCTACAGGCTGTCTTCCTGTGTCTGGGTGGGTTTCTTCTGGCCCCCCCCCATCAAACCACTACATATTCATAACATTCAAACATAAGAGAGTCCCGAACAAAGACTAGCTCAAGATCTGCTCCTGACAGGTTACCCCAGAGACATGAAAGATGGGTCAAACATAGAGGACAAATTCCCCTATGACAGGAGTGTCCAAACTATGGCCCGGGGGCCAAATGCGGCCCTTGGACCAGTTTTTATTGGCCCTCAGGCCTCCTGCTGAACCGGCCCAATTGACAATAAGCAATACTTTTAACAGCAAATTAAACTATTTCTACCATTATATCCTCAAATATCACATTGCAGTGTGATACAGACCTAAAGTCAATGTGTTTCAAGCCTTATTAATATACAGCAGCTCTGTCAAAGCTGTGTGATCACTGGTTTATGGCCCTCTGCTTTGAATATGTTTTGAGATGTGGCCCTTGATAAAAAAAAAAAAAAAAAAAAAAAATTAGGACAGTGAAGGCTAATCTTGTTTGAATTTAATGCAACACAAGTTATAGATAAAAAGAAACACATATAGCTATCAGCAAAACAATTTCCTCATGTGTGGAGTACAGTACAGTAGAGTGTTTGTTCACTGATCGGAAGGTTGGCGGTTCGAATCCCACTCTCAACATAGCAAGACATTATACATGTCAGTCATAGTATGAAATCTTAAAGTCCTCTTGAAATCTTTCACAATTCAATTTAGTGACACAGTGGCCTTTATAATATTGGCAGATATTCCGATCCATTTATAGCACTGAGGATATATTGAATCTTGACAACAATAGCTCAGTTTGCCCATTGATTCAAAGGCTGGCGGTTCGAATCCCGCTTTCAACATAAACATCATTGGTAAAGCAGGTTGGCGGTGCGATCCCAGCTTCCATAGATGAATGCTGTCGCTGTGCCCTCGGATAAGACACTTGACCCGTCTTGCCCCCAGTGTCTGCGTACACTGGTGTAAGAATGTGTGTGTGTGAATGGCGTTTTGAGTGGCTTGAAGACGGAAAAGCGCTATATAAAAAATGTGACTATTTATCATTTACCAAGTATCTATAGTTCCAATGGATGGTTTTAACAGCTGTCAGTGCAGGCATAGGAAAGGAAGGAAGGGGGCAGCCTGGTGAGTCAGTAGACATCATAAGCATCCCTGAAAGCCTTTAAAGTTCCAGCCCACGCAGACTGAGCAGTTATCAGGGATTACAGGTTTTAGACAAACTGATCACATCCCAGGCAGAGAGCTGGCATCTCTTGGAATTGTTATTTGTAAAAGGTTTGTCCACAGTTTCTTTTTTTTTAATTTATGTCCTTTTATGCTAATTTGTACTTCCATATATTGAAATACGAAGTAGGGTTAAAGCAGTGACCATATATCACATGAGGACTTTGAACACGGCATAAAACACATAGTAAAGTGACATATAAATTGTAGCACTGCATTAATAAACTACTGTAATATTCTTAAATGTGTGTTTTTGGTGTTTTGGACATTGAACAAATCAGGGGGGGAAAAAGTAAATTAAATGTTGTTGTTAAGTAATGACGTGTGTATACTGCGTGTTCAAGAAATATTCACATCCCTGGTAAATGTGAGAAAATAATGATTTGAAAAAAAAAAAAAAAAGCATAGGAAACAAGCTTATTTTATTATTATCATTATTATTATTATTATTATTATTATTATTATTATTATTATTATTATTATTATTATTATTATTATTATTATTATTATATTTTATTTTATTTCATTTATTTATTTTTATTTTTTTCACCAATGACAGCCAGACCACAGTCAGAGCTCTGCAGGATGGTCTCAGGTATGTACAGACTTGGCTGATCGCAAACTTCCTGAACTACAATCAAAATAAAGCTGAGATTGTGGTGTTTGGCCAAGCTAACCCACTGCTTGGACGTGACGGCGTGATTGGTCCTCTGTCCTCTTATTGTCACCCTGCTGTGAGGAATCTTGGGCTGATTGTGGACTCTCTTGACAAGCACATTAGCTCTGTGATAAAGTCCAGCTTCTTTTCATTTGAGGTTACTTGCAAAAGTAAAGCCTTACCTTCCACAGGTGCATTTAAAAAAAAAAAAAAGAAGCAATCCATGCATTTGTAACATCACGTCTGGGTTGTAGTAATTATTTGTATGTGGGGGTGGACCAGTGCTCCCTGCAGCACTTACGGAGATGTCCAGAACGAGAGCACATCACGCCAGTGCTGTGTAACCTGCGCTGGCTCCCTATTTCATACTGGTGCAGTTCAACATGTTATTGATTGTGTTTAAATGTCTGCACTCTATGGGTCCTCTTTATTTGAGGGAGTGCCCAAAGCCAGGCTCAAGACCAGAGGAGACAGAGCCTTTTCTGTGGCAATGCCCAGACTATGGAACAGCGCCCTTCTGCCTGTCAGATCCTCTCAGTCTTTAACACAATTTAAGACTAGACTGCAAACCCCTCTCCTCTCCCTGGCATTTAATACTAGCTAGACAGGATATCTTGGTGTTTTATTGCACTTTTCCTATATATAGTGTTACCTTATATTTGTTTTTTGTTGAGTTTTACACAAAGGACTTTGGGCAGCTGAAATTGTTTTTAAATGCGCTATATAAATAATTGAATATATTTTGAGGACATTGCAAATAAGGAAAAAAAACAAACAACAAAAAACACTACAGTAATAGTGTCAATATAACTTTCTCTTAAGTGTAACTTGGAATTTGGGAGCTTACTTTGAGGAATCACTAGTCCAACACTCAAGGCCAGTAAAAAGTATCTAAAGCCTCCATCCCAGGCATAGCGAGCAGGGACCAAGGATTACCACGGGAGTAGAGAGGTTTAAACACACTCACAGGACACATGGCAGACACAGAGCTCACATCTGCGGCTCATACTGTGTGCCGGCCTTCAGTGTCGACCTCGGGTTTCCTCAAAGTGACAGCCCAAATCCCACTGTTGTAGTACTCAAGAGGAAGATGCCAAGATTGGTAATAGTTCAGCCCTCAATAGGGGAAAAAAAAAAGACAAAAAAAAAGTAATAAATAAATAAATAAAAACAACAAAACAAAAGTACTTCTATTGAAACATAGAATAAATACTATTCTAAAAATACATGGATATTGTTAAATAAAAATAAATAAAAAAAAAAAAAAAAAATAAAACAAATAAAAAAAAAGAAACATTGAGATGTATCCAGAATATAAGCATTTATTTTCTCAAATTACTAGGGGCCCAGATAATGCAATTATTCAGATTAATGAAAAAAAAAAAAAAAAAAAAAAAAAAAAAAACAAATACCCAAAACTTGGAGTTACCATTAACACTTCAAGTAATGATAAAGCTGGAAAATAAATATAATAAATAAAAAAAACTATTGATCAAATGTATAAGGGTGTGCAACTATTTAATACCAATAACCAAAAAAAATTATATAGTTGTATACTTTTGGTTTAATAGTATTGCCATTGCCTATAAACTTACTTGTTCTTCCAGTGACCTTTTCTGTTACTTTCTGTTGTTTTTTTGTTTGGTTTTTTTGCTTTAAATTAAAAGAAAGAACCTGAGGACAACCCGTTTTCGACCAAATAACTATTCCAATGAAAATAATGAATCAAACTAAAACACCTGTATTTTCGGAACAGCCTGCTCCACTTCTTTTGCATCCTTTAAGCAACATTTGAATAAACACACAACAACTCCCTCCCGACACTGAGGTCAGGAGCTAAATCTTAGTAAACACGTTGAATAATGGACATTTTAAAGTTTTCCTTTTGTGCAAAAAAAATAGCTTAACGGAGGCTGCACCTGATTTGTTTCCATGCAATTTGAGCCAAATGTTTAGTACATTAAAACACTAAGCAGCTCTTGAGGTGTCTGTCGTGCATCTACATCATTAAGCCTTTCATCCTCCAAGAATCAAGAGATGCAACTGTTATCTTGCTAGTGTGTTAGGGTTACTGTTATCGCATTGGGACCACTGAAAATCATTACAGATGGGCGTTATGCAGAATCAACTTTTTTGGCAGCTTTCCACCATGTTATACGGGGATTCCCTCGTCAAAAACCATGCCATAAGTGTTTCAGATGCCAACCATGAATGTTTGAGTATTGGCAATCTCTTGGGGCCCTATTCAAACCCATCTTATGCGTCAAGCAGTACGCGAGGCTGTACCAGACTCAGCACACAGCTAGCTTATACAAATGATTATGAATTGCACAAATTTGACGGGAGGCAATATAATTACAATTTGCGACAACTGAAGCTGAAAAATATTATTCAACATATGTTGTTTTTAGGCAATGACAACGATGCAATTTCTTAAAGGATTAAAAGTATTATCTGGTGAACCTAAATCTGTATGCATTAGTAGTCAATACCCACAGAAGTACAATACCATGTTTAACACGGTTTTAAAAAGTAGTTCTATGATTAAATGGCAACCACCCACCAACAAGTAAGCAAAATGCGTTCACGCTATCGGTTTATAAATTACATAAGCAAAATCTATATATCTTATAACTGGAGTCAGATAGTTTCTTGGACGTGCAAATTTAACAAGGCCTTCATCTCCGGGGAGTTATAGCATTTAAGTCAGTCTGAGCTTAAACCGACAGTGCATAGATAAAAGTGGATCGTCGTAATGTGACTGAGTACAATGCGCAAAGAGTGCTTGG
>JAIEZT010001384.1:0-14472 GCA_019594935.1 Periophthalmus modestus | reverse complement strand
CAAGTAGAGGGCTGAAAAAAAAAACTTATTTGGCATAAATACCCATTAGGATGTAGGAAGGACATTTCGTTAGGAGTTTGTTAATTGTACTAAAGTACACAACTAAGTGTAAACCTCAGACTAAATTTGATACACCTCAAAAAAGGAGACATGATCAATAAGTATGTACCAGTGTTCCTTATCCTGTTTCTATTACATGATGAGCTCATGATATTTTGAAATACTTTGAATAAGAACTCCATGGTGAACTTCTATTATGAGCAATTTTTTTTTTTTTTTTTTTTTGTCCGTGATGTGATTATAGGGCACCAGAACTGGACAGTAAACATTAGGTATAAATTTACATGGACAGTCAGAATCAGGACAAACTTGAATAACCACATAACCCAATTATTCATCTGATTTTTCGGTGTGTGTTTTGTGCTAAAAAAAAGGTTGTTAATTGATTTTTGTTATTATTAGTATTGTTATTATTATTATTATTATTATTTGTATTATTATATTATTAGTATTATTATATTTATTTATTTATTTTTTGGAGTAAAAAAATATTATGATCTTTGAAAGTAAAATGAGAAATAAGTCAATGATTTTGTGTCATTTAAATTTTGGTCTTGACACATTAATTACTTGTTTTTTGTCCTTTTCTTTTTTTTTTTACATAATTTTTCTTTGTCAAGTATAAAAATGTAAAAATACATATTTAAATGCACCCGAACTGTACTTTTGCATGTTCGTTGTTGATGTCTGTTTGAATTCCCTGGTAATTTACAAGTGCATTGCAAGACATTTTTGTGGTTGGAGAAAGCTATGGTGGTTGCAAAGTTCTTCAATGCTCACTTCACATGATTTTAGAGCCTTTAGGATGGTGAGCGCTCCCCAAACCCCTCGCCACGCCCACCCAAGCATGTTTGAGTCACTGTTTTAAATACGTTAATGTAGGTTAGCCCTGTAGTGAGGTATGGAGGGAGCTATGGGGGGGGGCATTGGCTATTCTAGGGGAGGCTAGTGCCCATTCCTCCTCTTCTTGGTGCCTCCCCTGGTGCATTCTCCTGATTATATCCCCACTGAATTTTATTGACACACTAACAGAGTAAAGAGTTAATCCTACAGTTAGGTACTCTTGTGTAAAAACGTGTAGCTGTTCACCATTTTCTGCATACACTAGGAGGAAGAAAATATGACTGTATTCTCTTATAAACAGAACAATTGAAATCTACAAAATGTCAGAGTTTGATAAATGATTTTATATACCGGTGCATCTTTTTTTTTCTCTGAGCCCAATAGTGAAATACAGCCATCTTGATTTTAATATTTGTTATGCATTGATTTACACTACCAGTCAGAAGTTTGGACACACCGTCTAATTCAATGACTCTTTGTTTTACTACAGTCGGCATTTTGTTAGATAGAAGACTTCAGATATATTACGCAAGATATATGGAATTGTGTAGTAAATAAAAAAAAGTGCATTTGACAGTTAATATGTTTTTTCTAGTTATGACTTTGTTTGGTGAGATAGTTTCCTGAGTAAATATTTATCATGATTTCACATCCAAGCCAAGTGGCAGTTTGTGAAGAAGAGTAGAAAACAAAAATTATATACAAGAAATGGGGGAGGTGCCCATAATGAAAATGCTTCAGCCGACTTTTTTTGGGGCTACGCATGATTCTATCTAATGTATGCATGTTATGTGAACAGACAAAATAGATACTACTACTTCTAATAATACAACAACTACTACTACTATACTGCTACTAATACAGCAACAATTACTACTACTACTACAACGACGACGACTACTACTACTACTACTAATAATACAACAACTACTACTACTATACTGCTACTAATACAGCAACAATTACTACTACTACTACTACTACTACTACAACAACAACGAAGAACTGACTACTACTACTACTACTACTACTACTACTAATACAACAATAACTAATACAACAACAACAACTACTACTACTACTACTACTACTACTACTACTACTACTAATACTAACCAACAACAACTACTACTACTACTACTACTACTAACTAATACTAATACAACAACAACAACAACAACAACTACTACTATTACTACTAATACTACTACTACTACTTCTACTAGTATTACTACTATTGATACAACAACTACTTCTACTACTATTACTACCAACTACTACTACTATACTACTTACTACTACTACTAATACTACTACTACTACAACTAATACTACCACTATTACTACTAATACAACAACAAAACTGCTACTACTACTACTATTACCACAACTAATACTAATACAATGCTACTACTACTACTAAAGCTGCTAATACAAATACTTGATTGAAAAAATTACTAAACTAATTTTTAAAAAACTAAATTATATGTTCAAATGGTCCAAGTAGCCTGAAAATGGTTTTCACTTCATAGCTTTGTCTTGTCGGAGTCAAAAAATGCCAAAAGTGCAATGCACAGCGAACAAAGTAAAGGGTGGCTATTGATCAAAGTAAAGGCGGAATATTTATTGATTTATTGTTTACTGCATTCCATATATGTCCAATCATAGTTTTGATTTCAGTGAGAATGTGCAGTGTACTTAGACAAACTTTTGGCCGGCAGTGTAAATGCTGTCACTCAAATTTACCTGCATAATTGCCAAAACAAATACCTGAGATACGCCGATATCTCAAAATCTTACCTCCGCGAGCAGTGCCTTATTGCTTAATGTGTGTAATGCGGAGTTTGAAACATACTCCCTCCTCTCCCACCCCCTCTGCCACCCAAAGGTGCCCCCTGCTGCGTCCGAAATGAGAGATGGTGAAACATAAGACCAACGTAGTGCCTTTAAAATCAGTAACCTGCGGGGGTCTGTCTCTCTCAGCTGGAATTAGATTGGCCCCATCACGTTCCTACTGTGCCACGATGAGGAAAAAAAAAAAAGAAAAAAAAGAAAAAAACTAAACGTGGCCCCTGATTCTCAATGACTTTTTCACATGGACTCTGATTGCACCTAAAATAAAAGTACCTTGCCCTGGTAGCCTCATCTGTATCTGAACTATTGGTAGCCCTTTATAATAGCTGCACTTTAATGTGTCATGACAAATGTGGATATATTTATTCATAATAAACATATAACAAAGATGGAGGCTTAGCAATTACATAAAGGTCCTATACTACACAACACTGATTCTTGTGAGCTTTAAAAACCATTTTCTAATGCTGTTACCTCTTCAAAAGTTGTAGTTTTCAAGTTACTAGCGATTTCTTTTTCTTTTTTTTACTTTAGTTCAGTAGAGATGGGCAATTCCAGGCCCAGCTGATTCTAGTGAAGGTGTATGGAGTTTAAAAACACAATGGAGCACTTCCTGTATTAGATCAGAAAATAGTGTAATATGGGCCATTTAAAGCCACACTGCCAACCTTTGGATCAGTGGACAAACGCTCTACCCAGCTGAGTTACTGTCACGCCCTAAATATCTGCCGTATTTTTATTGCACGTCCAGTAGTTTCAACAAGGTAATTCAAAGTGCATGGTACGTGGTAAGAGGTCGGGGGTACGTTCCATTGTTAAAAAACTCAAAATTAATATGTTAAGTCAACATCCCCTTAGTTCTTCCAACCAAAAAATATCTGGTGCCTCCTCTGATTTATACCGACAGAGAAGACTTTGAATTTTGTGCCAGTTTTTGTTTGATTTTGTCCCAGTAATTACAGCGATATTATGCATAAACCAGGTCAACAAAACAGCGATCTGACAGTTAAACAGCAATTTCCACCTTAAACCAGACCTGTCCTCCGGCTTCATTTTAAACTACCCCCGATTCTATAAAGCTATGACGTCACGAGACCCCAGCCTATTCATGGATGTCCTCTTCCTGTATGCCAGATATCGAGGACCGAAGGTATGGCATGTCGTTAAAACCTGCAAATCACCATGACGACGGTCCAAATGTTTCCTCATCCTGAAACACCACGGATCGGAAAATGCAAGTAAGTTGTTGTAGCTACCTTATCTGTCTCACTTAAAAGCTATGTAATTTAATTTGCCCTGCGAAGATCTCCAAAAAAACAGATATTCTAAAACAAACACAAGCTTATCTAAGGCTAAATAATGCTGACAGTTAAAAAAGCGCAAATCTTTTTTTTTTTTTTTTTTTTTCACCAACACAACACAAGAATTATGTACTTAATGTTCCATTTATTTCGAGCTGATTAACTGCTTTGTCTTCTTAAAGTGCAATTTTCTTACTTCACACAAAATGTACGATGCACGTAATGGCACAGGGATGAATGCACTTTGTAGTATATATTATATGTCCATCCAGCTTTCATGGTAATTTATGTGTTTTTTTTTTCAATCATCACCATGTGAGGGGGGCACTCTAAGCTACTAGTATGGCAGCTACACGGAAGTGGAAGCGGCATCTACTTCCGAAGTTGGGGGAGTTGTTCAGAAGTGACACAGAGGATTCAATGGATTTAGTGATTTGGACTGAGTAAAGCTTGTTTTTTTATGCTTTAGCCATTTGATTAACTGTTAATATATTACGTTAACATACCAGACAGTTATTCAGTTCAGTGTCTGTGCTTCATGTAGCTGAATAAATATAAATGCTTTACGTTAGCGTGCTGTGCTGCTATTCAGCCTGTTGTTCTCTATTTTATTGTTATCATTATAACTGTCTTTAAAGATAAAATGTCTGTTCTTGGTTTTGAATTTTGTAAAATAAATTTCCCCTAAAAATGCGACTTATAGTTCAGTGCGACTTATATATGTTTTTTTGTTCATTATTATGCATTTTTTTGGCTAGTACGACTTATACACCTCGAAAAATATAGTACATAAAATAAAATAAGCTACTTCAATTACAAGTGAGGCTGCACTAGCCCTGATTAACGATCAGCTGTAGGTGCTAGGGTTTAGGTAATGACGTTTCAGATCAGAGAGAGGCTTCTAGGTTTAAAACAACTAGATTCAGACAGTGTTAGATAAGTTTTTTTTTTTTGGAAATAACAATTTTAAAGCCCATCTGGTAAAAGTCTAAACATTGCATGTCATAATGAAGTTGTGTGACCACATATTCCAGGTTAATGTACATTTTATTTGTACTACTGGGACATTTTTGGTAACTTTTTGGCTGTATGATAAGAGCTGAGCCCTGGAATGTTGAATTAATAATTCCTATGACTCATTACAGATGCAATCTAAGTACTAAAATGTTTCCTTCTGCTGTTTATTATTTATTGTATTATTATAATTTATTTATTTTTTATTTTTTTTTTGCAATACTGCACATTTAGAAACGTTTTTGTATGTTTTTTTTTGTTGTATTTTGTGTAATCTGCTCTGGGGTTATTGTGTCAGTGGCAATAATAACTTTAAATATTACCGTTTATCATCTGTATTTACTTCAGCAATATATCCAACTTTAAAATATGTTATCGTGTCAGGCCTATGTACATGATCAAACCAGAAGTTTAGTGGGGTTAAAGGCCGTCATTGCCGCTTGCGGACATAACTGGCTCTTACTGTGACAGATACAAGCTGTTGAGAGTTGGTCTGGCATCTTCCAGTGAAATATTTCGCCCATTTCACTCATGTTAGCGCTCACACGTGACCTTTATTTTCCAGGCAGAGCACATGTTGAGATCTCTGCTGCATCTTCAGTTTGGCCTTGTTTCTGTGCAGCCACCAACCGATCTGCGCTTGTCCACGTGAGGAAGACTGATGGATTTTATGTGTAAATGTAACTGCATGTTATCAGCACAGCTCCTGAGCACAGCATTCCTCCTGTCAGGTAAGCCCCCCAGCCCAATTTACTCGCGTGATTGGACAAAACAGATTCGTAATGATGGTCGATTTGTTCTGATTAATCACATGCGCTAACACTTTAACGTCGACAGCCCTATATTAATGTATAAATACTTTTCAGAACGTGTTGGTGAAGGGCTAAACTATAGTTACCAATGTGTTAAAGAAGAAATTCAAGCCAGAAGTGCCTCCAAATCCAATAGACTTGTCATACAGAGAGCACCTCATTCATAATTTGCTTCTGTTTTTTTTTTTTTTTTTTCACATTTAAGACCATCTCTTTAGCCGAAGAGATAGAGATAGAGGAAGCGAGAAAGATTGCGGTTGTCATGGAAACGTCTCCTGTTTTGGTGACATTGGCCCGGCAGTGACAGGTGCTTCCTCTTTTTCCGCGACAGGTGAAATGAAAAACAGCCAATTCTCATTCTTTACCAGTCAGCTATTATATATGAACCCTGCTCCCCCATTCTATAACTATTCTGAGCACGTCCACTTTTTCCATGTTTTATTTGCTGCAATGTCTATTTCTCCTCCTACTCTTCCTCTCTCAAAAAAATTCCAACTCAACTCTGAATATATATTTTTTTTAAACGTGCACACTGCTTCCTCCTGGGTTTTGGGTGTCCCAGAAATCGTTAAAATACATAAAAATGGGAGATTAGCTATGCAAGATCTTTGCAACATAAAAAAGTGAAGTTTAAAGCCAAGTGAAGGGTAACGCATTTCATTTTATATTCTAACTTTTCCGTGTTCAATGTCCTCATCTGGGAATGTTCAAGTGGGAAAACTATAGAGGTCTTAAGATGGAATAAATGGCAGCTTATTACTTGTTGAGTGTTGCACCAAACTGACAAAGCACATGGCTAGTTTGGGAATTTTCTTCAGTGACTTTTCAGGTTTTGAAAACACATTTTTGTATTTACTCAGCATATAAAATTTTATATAAAGCTAAAGGTAGTAAATGGTCATAGTCACATTTTTATAGAGCGCTTTTCCACCTTCGGGGCACTTTACATCAAGAAACGACTCATCCATTCACACAAACATTCATACACTGGGAGGGTGGGTTAAGTGTCTTGCCCAAGGACACAACGACAGCATTCGCAGAAGCTGGAATCACACCACCAACCTGTAGGCGAGGAGATCAGACCAATCTACCAATGATGTTTATGTCGGGATTCGAACCACCAACCTCTGAATCAGTGGACAAACGTTCTGCCAACTGAGCTACTGTTGTCAAGATACAATATATCCTCAGTGCTATAAATGAACTGGAATATCTGTATATATTATAAAGGCTACTGCGTCACAAAATTGAAAGGTGAAAGATTTCAAAAGGACTTCAAGATTTCACATCACGACCGACATGTACAAATGTAGGTGTCTTGCTCAGGGACACAAAAAACAAAAGCATGTGGATCAGGATTGACATGACATTTGTCCTGTTGAAGAGTTGAATTTTTCTTTTGCTATGGACCATACCTGGACGACTGAGGGATTACACAGATTATCGGTTTTCAATAAACTGCAGAGCCTAGAATGTGAACAATAGTACTTTGGAACGGGGTTAGATTTTGCATAAAGATTTCCCTAATCCCACACTTTGATAATCCTGCAAAACTTCCAGGGCTCAAGATCTGGAGAAGGATTCCTGGGAAGTAAGTTATGGCCATCCACTGCTCATCCATGAATACTTACTCAACTACTACTACTTTAACTACTCAAAAATGCCCAATACTATCATTTTTAAACTTATTCGAACCTGCCAAGCACAGTGCATTCATATAATCTGACATTCACCTCAGTTTGTTAGGACTCCTGTTTCATAGTCAACTGGAAAATCTGAAATTTTAATTAGATGCATGGGTTTGTACTTTTCCTCAAGGAGATTTTGGATAAAAAATCTATTCAGTTTCCTTTTGTTGTCAAATGCCTATTATAAAAGTGAAGCGATAAGACCAGTGTTTACGAAAGCACACGGTCCGCCATTGTTATTATTATAAGAAAGAAACTGTATGACTCAGCAAGGAAGAGAAGTGCACTGAATGAGTCATTGTAAAGCACTCAACACGATAACTGGCTATAGGTAAATCCTGGTGTCACAGTAAGTTAGATGTAAAGTTATGCTAGGACAATCTGATTAGTAGACCCGATTTCAAGGAATATTGTGTTTTTTATTGCTCCTTTACAGCGCATTATCCATCCACAGCTGCCCTGGAGGAGACGTTCCTTTTGAGTACTATTAAATGTCTATTGACCTATGCCAGTAACAGTTTGGAGTAAAGGGTAAGCACAACGACAAAAATGTGATGCGAAAGAAAAGTCTGACTTAGGCTAGTTTAATGCAGCAAGTTCAGTGAAGAACATTCAGAAGTAACTGTTAACCCAGGCCTCTCTCTCTGAAGTTGAACCATGACAGACAAACAACTGTCAGCCATAGTCACATCCAGTTGTTTCCACGTGGTACTCATCCAGCAAATTACCCCCCTTCCCCCCAAAAAAAATTGTCTGCCGTCGGCAATTGCTTCTTTGGTGTTTTCATCCAATAACCTGCCATTTAAAATTGCCTTTGAGCGTCATCATCTGTTCTCACACAAATAGCTGCTCTTTCTAGATACTCTTTCAGGAAAAAATTAAAGTTGGATATGCAGCTAAACGGTGACCCAATTGTTTTATTTTATTTTATTATTATTATTATTTTATTTTATTATTTATTATTTATTTTTTATTTATTTATTGATATTTTATTTATTTATTTATTTTTATATTAAAAGTTTGAAGGATCACTAAGGGGTTCTTCAGCTGGTAACTAATGACTACAAGACCTATACATAATATTTAAAATCTGTTTCTGAAACTTTATAAAGAGCTAAAATAGTTATGTATTTTGCCAGATCTTGTATTTTTGAACTTAAAGCGCATATGACGTAGTATTCTTAGTAAGCTAAGTATGTAGTAGTATGCACTCACCTTCATCCATCTCACCTGCAAGTAGGGTTGTCAAAAATATCTATACCAAAACTAGTATCATTTGAGCAGGTATTGATACTAAAAAAGTCACAGGACCGAAATGAACCTTTTCTGAATAGAGAAAAGTATAAACCCATGGACCATTATGGAACCTACCTGGACGACTGAGAGATTACACAGATAAGGGTAATATAAAAGAAAGTACTCTTGTATGAGTTTTGAGTATCAAAATAGAGTTTAAAATCTTAGTATTGTGACAGCCCTACCTATCTTTTGTGACCATTGATACCAGTGTATCCCCATACACAAAACATCTCCAAGTGTTCCTCTCCTCCTCCTCGCCTCTCTTCCCATCACAGCCAGGGAGGTGTTCTCTTCTCCAGTCTCCGCTCCGGCACTTGTGGGGTTAGCTAGCTACTCCCCTCTTGAGAAACTAGGCCATGCAAATGAAGCCACCGCACACGCTTAGGGAACGGGAACACTACACGACTCTAAAGACTTCGGAAGGAACCCAAAAAACACTCCCAAATTGCACTCAGATGACCACAAAAATTCCCAAATGTGGCGGCTAAAGCGGAGATGTGAAACAAGAGGGAAAGCACTTAAGTAGCCAACTAAACAGATTTACGCTTTGGGAATACTGGAAGCCGTGGTGAGTTAGTCGACACCAGTACACAACCTCGAAAGCCTTTTAAATCTCCAACTCAAGCAAACTGGGAGTAACCAGGGATTATACCGAGGAGTTTGGAAGTTTGAGACAAGCCCACTATCACTTTACAAACCACAAAGCTAAAAAGTTACTTGAAGCTCGTAGAATCTGGGTTATGGTTGGAGGAGGATGGATGGGGAGACTGCCGGTTGCTCGTTCCTCAACATTAAATGAATTTTCAAATGCGCTTGCTCTACAGGCTGTCTTCCTGTGTCTGGGTGGGTTTCTTCTGGTCCCCCCCCCCATCAAACCACTACATATTCATAACATTCAAACATAAGAGAGTCCCGAACAAAGACTAGCTCAAGATCTGCTCCTGACAGGTTACCCCAGAGACATGAAAGATGGGTCAAACATAGAGGACAAATTCCCCTATGACAGGAGTGTCCAAACTATGGCTCGGGGGCCAAATGCGGCCCTTTTATTGGCCCTCAGGCCTCCTGCTGAACCGGCCCAACTGACAATAAGCAATACTTTTAAACAGCAAATTAAACTATTTCTACCATTATATCCTCCAATATCACATTGCAGTGTGATACAGACCTAAAATGAATGTGTTTCAAGCCTTTATTAATATACAGCAGCTCTGTCAAAGCTGTGTGATCACTGGTTTGTGGCCCTCTCTGCTTGAATATGTTTTGAGTTGTGGCCCTTGATAAAAAAAAAAAAAAAAAAAAAAAAAATGAGGACAGTGAAGGCTAATCTTGTTTGAATTTAATGCAACACAAGTTATAGATGAAAAGAAACACATATAGCTATCAGCAAAACAATCTCTGCATGTGTGGAGTACAGTACAGTAGAGTGTTTGTTCACTGATCGGAAGGTTGGCGGTTCGAATCCCACTCTCAACATAGCAAGACATTATACATGCCAGTCATAGTATGAAATCTTAAAGTCCTCTTGAAATCTTTCACAATTCAATTTAGTGACACAGTGGCCTTTATAATATTGACAGATATTCCGATCCATTTATAGCACTGAGAATATATTGAATCTTGACAACAATAGCTCAGTTTGCCCACTGATTCAAAGGCTGGTGGTTCGAATCCCGCTTTCAACATAAACATCATTGGTAAAGCAGGTTGGCGGTGCGATCCGAGCTTCCATAGATGAATGCTGTCGCTGTGCCCTTGGATAAGACACTTGACCCGTCTTGCCCCCACTGTCTGCGTACACTGGTGTAAGAATGTGTGTGTGTGTGAATGGCGCTTTGAGTGGCTTGAAGACGGAAAAGCGCTATATAAAAAATGTGACTATTTATCATTTACCAAGTATCTATAGTTCCAATGGATGGTTTTAACAGCTGTCAGTGCAGGCATAGGAGAGGAAGGAAGGGGGCAGCCTGGTGAGTCAGTAGACATCATAAGCATCCCTGAAAGCCTTTAAGTTCCAGCCCACGCAGACTGAGCAGTTATCAGGGATTACAGGTTTTAGACAAACTGATCACATCCCAGGCAGAGAGCTGGCATCTCTTGGAATTGTTATTTGTAAAAGGTTTGTCCACAGTTTCCCTTTTTTTTTTAAATTTATGTTCTTTTATGCTAATTTGTACTTCCACATATTGAAATACAAAGTAGTGTTAAAGCAGTGACCATATATCACATGAGGACTTTGAACACGGCATAAAACACATAGTAAAGTGACATATAAATTGTAGCACTGCATTAATGAACTACTGTAATATTCTTAAATGTGTGTTTTTGGTGTTTTGGACATTGAATAAATCAGGGGGGAGAAAAATAAATTAAATGTTGTTAAGTAATGACATGTGTATACTGCGTGTTCAAGAAATATTCACATCCCTGTTAAATGTAAGAAAATAATGATTTGAAAAAAAAAAAAAAAAGCATAGGAAACAAGCTTATTTTATTATTATCATTATTATTATTATTATTATTATTATTATTATTATTATTATTATTATTATTATTATTATTATATTTTTATTTTATTATTATTATTTTTATTTTATTTTATTTTATTTATTTATTTTATTTTTTTCACCAATTTTATTTTTTATTTTATTTTATTTTATTTATTTATTTTATTTATATTTTATTTTTATTTTATTTTATTTTATTTTATTTATTTATTATTATTATTTGATTATTTATTTATTTATTTTTCCACCAATGACAGCCAGACCACAGTCAGAGCTCTGCAGGATGGTCTCAGGTATGTACAGACTTGGCTGATCGCAAACTTCCTGAACTACAATCAAAATAAAGCTGAGATTGTGGTGTTTGGCCAAGCTAACCCACTGCTTGGACGTGACAGCGTGATTGGTCCTCTGTCCTCTTATTGTCACCCTGCTGTGAGGAATCTTGGGCTGATTGTGGACTCTCTTGACAAGCACATTAGCTCTGTGATAAAGTCCGGCTTCTTTTCATTTGAGGTTACTTGCAAAAGTAAAGCCTTACATACCGGGTGCAATTCAACATGTTATTGATTGTGTTTAAATGTCTGCACTCTATGGGTCCTCTTTATTTGAGGGAGTGCCCAAAGCCAGGCTCAAGACCAGAGGAGACAGAGCCTTTTCTGTGGCAATGCCCAGACTATGGAACAGCGCCCTTCTGCCTGTCAGATCCTCTCAGTCTTTAACACAATTTAAGACTAGACTGAAAACCCCTCTCTTCTCCCTGGCATTTAATACTAGCTAGACAGGATATCTTGGTGTTTTATTGCACTTTTCCTATGTATAGTGTTACCTTATATTTGTTTTTTGTTGAGTTTTACACAAAGGTCTTTGGGCAGCTGAAATTGTTTTTAAATGCGCTATATAAATAATTGAATATATTTTGAGGACATTGCAAATAAGAAAAAAAAAACAACAAAAAACACTACAGTAATAGTGTCAATATAACTTTCTCTTAAGTGTAACTTGGAATTTGAGAGCTTACTTTGAGGAATCACTAGTCCAACACTCAAGGCCAGTATAAAAGTATCTAAAGCCTCCATCCCAGGCATAGCGAGCAGGGACCAAGGATTACCACGGGAGTAGAGAGGTTTTAAACACACTCACAGACACATGGCAGACACAGAGCTCACATCTGCGGCTCATACTGTGTGCCGGCCTTCAGTGTCGACCTCGGGTTTCCTCAAAGTGACAGCCCAAATCCCACCTGTTGTAGTACTCAAGAGGAAGATGCCAAGATTGGTAATAGTTCAGCCTCAAATAGGGAAAAAAAAAAAGTAATAAATAAATAAATAAAAACAACAAAACAAAAGTACTTCTATTGAAACATAGAATAAATACTATTCTAAAAATACATGGATATTGTTAAATAAAAAATAAATAAAAAAAAAAAAAAACATAAAACAAATAAAAAAAAGAAACATTGATATGTATCCAGAATATAAGCATTTATTTTCTCAAATTTACTAGGGGCCCAGATAATGCAATTATTCAGATTAAATGAAAAAAAAAAAAAAAAAAAAAAAAAAAACAAATACCACAAAACTTGGAGTTACATTAACACTTCAAGTAATTATAAGCTGGAAAATAAATAAATAAATAAAAAAACTATTTGATCAAATTTACTAAGGGTGCAACTATTTAATTACCCAATAACCAAAAAATAATATATATTTGTATACTTTTGGTTAATGTATTGCCATTGCTATAACCTTACTTGCTATTCCAGTGACCTTTTCTGTTACTTTCTGGTTTTTTTTGTTTTGTTTTTTTTTGCTTAAATTAAAAGAAATAACCTGAGGACAAACCTTTTACAAATAACTATTCCAATGAAAATAATGAATCAAACTAAAAACCCTGTATTTTAGGAACAGCCTGCTCCAACTTCTTTTGCATAATAAGCAATATTTGAATAAACAACAACAACTCCTCCCGCACACTGAGGTCAGGAGCTAAATCTTAGTAACACGTTAAATACTGGACATTTTTAGTTTTTCTTTTGTGCAAAAAAATAGGCTTAACGAGGCTGCACCTGATTTGTTTCCATGCATTTGCGCAAAATGTCTTAGTACATAAACACTAAGCAGCTCTTGAGGTGTCTGTCTGCATCTCATCATAAAGCATTTCATCCTCCAAGAATCAACAGATGCACTGTTATCTTGCTAGTTGTTAGTGTTACTGTATTCAGTTGGACCACTGAAAATAATTTAAAGAGGGGCGTTATGCAGAATCAACTTTTTTGGAGCTTTCCACCGTGTTATAACGGGATTCCCTCGTCAAAAACCATGCCAAGAAGTTTCAGATGCCAACCATGCATGTTTGAGTAATTTTGCAATCTCTCTGGGGCCCTATTCAAACCCTCCTTATGGTCAGCAGTACGAGCCTGTACCAGACTCAGCCCACAAGCCTATATTATCCAAATGATTATGACTTCACAAACCTGAAGTGATGTGCAATATTACATTACAATTTGCGCCAAACATGAAGCTGAAACTTATTATATAACATATGTTGTTTTTAGGCAAATATAGCACTTTCTAAAGGATAAAAAGTAATATGGTGACCTAAATATGTTATGCATTAGTAGTCAATACCCCACAGAAGTAAAATACCATTTTTAACACGGTAAAAATAGTAGTTTCTTATGATAAATTGCAACCTCCAACCAACCAAGTAAGCAAAATGCGTTCAAGCTATAGTTTATAAATACATAAGCCCAAAATCTATATATCTTCATAACTGGATCAGAAAGTTTCTTGGGACGTGCACATTTAAAAATAGGCCTTCATTCTCCGGGAGAGTACTAGCATTTAAGTCAGTCTGGAGCTTAAACGCAGTGCAAAATATTTATACAAGTGGATCTTTAAATGTGACTTGTACAATGCGCCCAAGAGTGCTTTGAAATGGGTGTTTCATAGCCCAATGTGTTTTGTCAAGTGTAGCTGGGAGATATGGGCTTATATGTAATTAACCAACAATAGTCTCAAATGAGCGCTGATTGCACTATTGTATTTATTAAAAATTACGGAGTGCGAGAAACTAAGATTTTAACACAAGTATG
>JAIEZT010001383.1:0-18297 GCA_019594935.1 Periophthalmus modestus | reverse complement strand
CCTGAAGCACAAACTGCCACAAATACAAAAATATTTTAGAAACAAAAACATCGACAGAATGAGAACATGCCCCTGGGAAAGAATAAATATAATATACACGTTTCAAAAGAACTAAAGCTAAACTCGGACAGGCCCGGTTCAGTCCAGATGTAGTCCTGTGAGAGACCCGGTTTAGTCCAGATGTAGTCCTGGGATAGACCCGGTTTAGTCCAGATGTAGTCCTGGGAGAGACCCGGTTTAGTCCAATCTATAGTCCTGGGATAGACCCGGTTTAGTCCAGATGTAGTCCTGGGAGAGAGACCGGGTTAGTCCAGATGTAGTCCTGGAGCCACCCGGTTCAGTCCAGATGTAGTCCTGGGTTAGACCCGGTTCAGTCCAGATGTAGTCCTGGGAGAGACCCGGGTCAGTCCAGATGTAGTCCTGGGAGAGACCCGTTTAGTCCAGATGTAGTCCTGGAGAGAGACCCGGTTAGTCCAGATGTAGTCCTGGGAGAGACCCGGTTTAGTCCAGATGTAGTCCTGGGAGAGACCCGGTTTAGTCCAGATGTAGTCCTGGGATAGACCCGGTTCAGTCCAGATGTAGTCCTGGGATAGACCCGGTTCAGTCCAGATGTAGTCCTGGGATAGACCCGGTTTAGTCCAGATGTAGTCCTGGGAGAGACCCGGTTTAGTCCAGATGTAGTCCTGGGAGAGACCCGGTTTAGTCCAGATGTAGTCCTGGGAGAGACCCGGTTTAGTCCAGATGTAGTCCTGGGAGAGACCCGGTTTAGTCCAGATGTAGTCCTGGGAGAGACCCGGTTTAGTCCAGATGTAGTCCTGGGAGAGACCGGTCTTGTCCAAGATGACGATTTAAACCTAAACTTTGTCCTGGTCCAGTTTAGACCTGGTTCAGTCCTGGTTTAGAGCTGGTCCAAGTCCCTGGTCCAAGTCCCTGGTCCAAGTCCCTGGTCCAAGTCCCTGGTCCAAGTCCCTGGTCCAAGTCCCTGGTCCAAGTCCCTGGTCCAAGTCCCTGGTCCAAGTCCCTGGTCCAAGTCCCTGGTCCAAGTCCCTGGTCCTTGTTGAGTTCTGACTCAGTCCTAGTCCTGGTCCAAGTCCCTGGTCCTGTTTAAACCTGGTTCAGTCCTAGTCCTGGTTGAGTTCTGACTCAGTCCCGGTCCTCGTCCCAGTCCCGGTCCTAGTCCCGGTCCCGGTCCTCCCAGTCCCGGTCCCGGTCTTGCATGGAGGTCTAAGGCACTTTGGATTTCGTTGCTGCTTCATGACATTTTAAAGGCGGCCATTTTGAGTGAGAGAGCGCTCCGCCTGACGCCACGTTTACCGCCCCATTTAAAGCTGGACTCTGGAACTTTTCTGGTGTAGGATCCGCTTCCTGTTTGGCTCCATGGAGAGGTTATCGCCTCATCTGAAATGTTCCATGGTACGGCATTAAACACCTCTATCTCCATGGAGACAAGAGGCCAGCCTGGCCGCAGTAAGAAACCGTCTCTAACTGAATAAAGGCGAGATAGTCAAGTTTTAATGCCCTACAGAGGAACATTCTATGGAAACCATGGAGACAAGATAGTGGCGTATCGTCCACCACAAAAGTTCCGCAGTAAAGCTTTAACAGAGCACAGAGAAACAGGATATGTTTATTAAGTAGATTATCATAAGATTAGTCCAACTTTAGTCCTGCTTAGGATTTGGGTCTAGTCCCGGTCTAGTCCCGGTCTAGTCCCGGTCTAGTCCCGGTCTAGTCCCGGTCTAGTCCCGGTCTAGTCCCGGTCTAGTCCCGGTCTAGTCCCGGTCTAGATCCGGGTTCAGTCCCAGTCTAGATTTGGGTTCAGTCCTGGTTAAGACCTGGTTTAATCTTAGTTCAGTCCATGGTTTGATCCTGTTTAAGACCCGGTTTAGTCCTGGTTAAGACCTAGTTGAACAAAGCAGAGGTGCAGTTCTCAGGAGAAGCCGGAGGTGGCGCTGTACAGTCTGTTTCAGGGTTAGTGGAGGGGAGGGGTGCAGTTGGTCAAGACCTGGTTTAGTCCTAGTTTAGTTTTGGTTTATACATTTTTTAGTATGACCCGTTATGTTCACACCTGATCAGAAGTCCAAGTTCAGTCCCGGTTCGGTCCAAGTTCAGTCCTGGTTTAGTCCCGGTTCGGTCCAAGTTCAGTCCTGGTTTAGTCCTGGCTCAGTCCAAGTTCAGTCCCGGTTCAGGTCATCATTTGTACAGTTAAAACCTGTTTTAGTCCCATCTTACTCGGGGTTCAGGTCATAGTCTTAATGTAATTCTGAATAAATCTTGAATAAGTTTTGCCTCTAAATATATTTTGATCTGAAAAACTCGGCCGTGCAGTTCCACTCGTGGCGTGAGGCGGAGTAAACAGTGGACACGTTCCCACCTTCGGAACGAGAACGACAACATGGAAAAAGCATCTGGATTAACTGCAAAAACAGGATTTAAAACGGTCTATATGACACAAAACCGACACTTGTGAGGTTTAATCCATGTTCTAATGTGGTTTCCTCCTCAAAAACAGACCTGGAGTCGTCTTTTGAGTAACCCTGTTCCACCTTGTGATGTCATCAAGTGGTAGTTTTCAGGTTAACAGCTCCTTTTACCTGTAGTTCAGTAGAAATCGGCAACTCCAGGAGCTGAAATCATTTAAATGTTTCTAGTGAAGGTGTGTGGAGATTAAAAACGCCGTGGAGCACTTTCTTTATTACCACTTGATGACATCACAAGGTGGAACGGAACTCAGACCTGGAATTCTGCTTTGTTTCTGCAGATTTAGGCTGTTTGTGATGAGGAAACATTAGAACAGATCAGAAAATAACATAACATTGGACCTATAAATAGGAATGAAATGACAAGACACAAAACTGAAAAAACGAACATTGAGAACTCGATCTTGGGTTGTGTTTTGTGGATGAAAAACGATGGTATGAGCGAGTGGAATCGTGTTGGAGGAGTGTGTCGAGCGAGCAGCAAAATCGTGAGCTTATTTTGGGGTTTAATATAAAAGCATGTGCCGCCACGTCTGCTTTATTTACATCTCGTTAAGTTTGTCTAAAAAATATACCATGCAGCAATTTTCCAGAGCAAAAAGGTAAAACAGGAAGTAGTGAGTAGAGTTTGTTCAATTGTTCCACTTAGAAAAAAAAGTCCCTGGTCGAAAAGCGAAAGTTACTGGTGTGTGTGGAGTTTGTGGACTTGAGGAGGGGTTCGAGTCCTGGTTTAGACCTGGTTTAGTTCCCCCTTTGGTCTCGGTTGTACAGTGAACAGAGGAGAGGTGCAGTTCTCAGGAGGAGCAGGTGGAGGCGCTGTGGAGTCTGGCGCTGTGGAGAGGTGTAGTACAGTTTTGGGCCTGTGGGAAGCGCTGGTGGTACCGGTCCAACCGCAGGTACTTCACGGTCACAAGTTTACCTGAAAGTACAGACAAGGAAAATGTATAAATGTGTCAGATGCCCTCCCCCCGATGCCCTCCCCGTGTGTCAGATGCCCTCCCCGTGTGTCAGATGCCCTCCCCGTGTGTCAGATGCCCTCCCCGTGTGTCAGATGTCCTCCCGTGTGTCAGATGCCCTCCCCGCCCTGCCCTCCCCGTGTGTCAGATGCCCTCCCTGTGAGTGAGTTTGGAGGTTTACCGTCGAACCAGGAGCCGTGCAGAGCTTTGAAGGCCTTCCCCGAGTGCTCCGCAGACAGACACTTCACGTACACACAGCCCTGAGAGACGACAGGAGGAACAGGAAGATTTAAGATTTATAATAAAGGTTTAAACTGTAAAAGAACAAGCTTAATTTTACACTGAAATGAGTGTCTAGTTTTAGTATTGATTAGTATCTGACTTTAAACCCAGTTAAATGCATGAGGTTATTTCAAAACTGAAAAGTGAATGTGTGAACTTTAACTTTTACTTTAACATAACAAACAAATATTAGATGTCGGCTCAAAATTCCCCATTGGATCCTCCCTGAACATAAACAACAGGACGAACACTCAGGTCACGCCTGCCGTTTCAGTCCAGCAACAGTTATTATCAGGTAACACTTTGGTCAGAGTTTTTTTCATTTAACTCTCTGGTCGGCCCCTGGTCGGCCCCTGGTCGGCGTGTGCTCGTTTGTTTGGCGTGTGCTCGTGGTCGGTCCCGTTCATGTTCAGCGTGTGTTCAGTCGGCGCGTGTTCGGTCGGTCGGCGCGTGTTCGGTCGGTCTGTGTTCGTTCGCTTGGGGTGTGTTCCTTCGTTTGGGGTGTGTTCGTTCAGTCGCCGTGTGTTCAGTCGGTCGGTCTGTGTTCTTTCGTTTGGCGTGTGTTCAGTCGGTCGCCGTGTGTTTGTTCGGTCACCGTGTGTTCAGTCGGTCAGTCTGTGTTCGTTTGCTTGGCGTGTGTTCTATCGGTCGGCGTGTGTTCGTTCAGTCGCTGCGTGTTTGTTCGGTGAACAGTCTGACCTCTCTGGAGTTCTTGTCGACTGCGATGTGCACGATGCCGTTGTTGTCGCTGCACTTTTCCAGAATCGCTTCGTGAATGGCCAGGTCCCAGTTTTCTCCCACCTCCCTGAAACAGACCAGAAAAGTACCGCAGTGAGGCTTTAGACCAACAATCAAAGTTTAACTGAGGTCATTTCAAAGACTGACTCGATTCATTAGGTCTTTTATTTTACTTTAACATAATTTAAAATGATAAAACACTCACATGACCGGGTCGAACATGTTCCTGATCTTCAAACACGGCGTCAGGCTGTTCGGAGGAGAATTCCTTCGATCCAATGGAAAAGCTGAGAAAAGTTTCACATATTAATTTATGCATCAACAAAGGATCCTCTGCATCTTCTACATCTTCTGCTCCATCTGACCCTCCTCTGCGTCCCTCCTCCTCTGCACCCGTCCCTCCTCTGCGCCCGCCCGCCCCTCCTCCGCGCCCGCCTGTCCCTCCTCTGCACCCACCTTTGCCCTGCCACACTTTGGAGCAGGACAGTGTGTTCTTGTCGCCCAGTGAAGGTTGGATCCACCTCCAGACCAAGAAGTCCGCCCCCCCGATGAGCTGGCTCTCGGTCCGGATCCTGGACTCGTTGGCTGAAAGGAACTTTATGGCGCGATCCCAAACCTTCTTCATCTTTTTCCTAAAAAAACAAAAAAACAAAAAAAAAACGAAATCACGGTGAGACACTCCTAAAATAGAAGTAATATTAAAACAGGACTAGGGCCGAGGGACAAGACCAGGACTATAGCACAGACCTGTCCTGGGGCTGGACCAGGGAGTCCCGGACGTGAGGGATGGGCAGAAACGGCTGCAGTTCCTGGTTCTCTTGACAGGCCTCACTGTGGCTCCTCAGAACATCTGCACAAACACACAGGTCATAACTGAACAGAGCTGCTGCTGGTTTAGTTTAAAAAGCCTACGACAGCGTCAAAAAAACTGCCCAGTTTGGCCATTTTTTAGGTTTAAAATTTTACTTCCTGGTTGGAAATCATGACATCACATGAGGAAATGCCATAACTGTTACCTAGCAACCACGAACACAAGGCAAAAACACCTCTAATGTCTCTCTCTCTCACAGACACGATCTGACAAATAAAATGATAAAACACCTTTATTTTGTTGAAATCATGTCACAGGGTAAAGTGTAAAGAAGTGACTGAGTGTGTGTCACCCACAGCGTTTGGCTCCAAATGAAGCTCATCAATGCTAGCAGTTATAGCGGCTAATCTGGAGCCGGGTTCCATATTTGGAAATCCAAGCGTGTGTATCATAGCAACCAAAGAGCCAATCCGTATCCTCGACCAGAAAAGTTACACACTGTACGGCGGACTCACCGATGATGCGCTCCACCATGTCGTACATCCGCCGCGTCTCCTCCTCCTCTCGTCTCCAGCGAAACTTCACGTAACAGACCACGCCCCAGGCCCCGCCCACCACTGCGGCACAAACAGGGACGTGAAGGTTATTAGATTAGAGCAGCGGATCTCAAACGCTTCACACCAAGTGCCACCGGAGAAAAGGTTTGACTTCAGAGTAGCACCAGAACTGGACCAGGACTATTCCAGGTCTAAACTAGGACTAAACCAGGTCTAATCTAGGACTAAACCAGGTCTATAACAGGACTATTCCCCGTTTAGTCCTAGATTAGACCTGGGATAGTCCAGGTCCAATCTAGGACTACTAACAGAACTATTTCAGGACTAAACCAGGACAAACCCAGGACAAAAACCCAGGACAAACCCAGGACAAACCCAGGACAAACCCAGGACAAACCCAGGACAAAACCAGGACTAAACCAGGACTAAACCAGGACTAAACCAGGACTAAACCAGGTCTATAACAGGACTATTTCAGGACTAAACCAGGACTAAACCAGGTCTAACACTGTTGTACTGTGTCGTACCTGCAGCGATGAGCAGAACTTTGTTGATGACGGAGAAGAAGGCTCGTCTGAATCTGCAGGTGAACGGCATTCTGGGATGTGTGGACTCCAGTCGGAGGACCTCAGACACGTCAGTGAGGGGCTCGCTCGACTCTGCTCCCAGCAGCCTGAGGAAACGCACCAAAGCTTTACCTTGTGTTCTTGGGCAAGACACGTCACTGCACCAAGTACAGGCTGGACACGTGTAATTCTGTCTGAACATTTGGCTAAACAGCGACAGATCCCCACATTAAAGAGCCTGTACTTTCTCCCATGTGTCTGAACCAAATGTGCCTGGCCCCAGTACAGAGATATTCACAGACTTTGAGGTCAAAATAAGTCCACTGTGTTCTGTCTGCATCTGGTTGTCGGACCTTATTCCCACCACGTCCTGACTTGTCTTCAGGATCCACTCCAGAGAAACAACGAAGAAACTGTCAAACTTCTCATTCTGCGTCTACAAAAAGAACAGATTAGATTAGACACGTCTGTGAGAAACACCAGGACTGCACCACGACAAACAGCTCCACACTGTAGACCCCCACAGCGCAGAGCATCGAAATCAGACCATACTCGATACTAAAACTACTGTCAAAACTACATACTCATTGTTCGCACACATAACATGGAACAGAACAAAGAACAATATTTAAGGTGGAACAGCACAGTGTTATGTCCATTATCGTCGTGGCATAAGAAGTGTTAAAGAGTCTATTCCACAGTCTTGAAATAGAGTTTAAAATTTTAACCAATTAAAAAAATAACACTAAATATAATATAAATGTACTACATGAAAAACAGGGACAAATCAGATTTACCTTTAAAAAAATTGTGGCCTCGTCTACGGACACACTCCTGCTAACATTCTGCTGGTTTCCACAGTCGTAGTCTCCTGTAAATTCAAACAGACATTTAAAGAGGCGTCCTGAGAGACGAGACTAGAACATTCAGTAGAACTAAACCAGGTCCAAGTTTGGACCCCGAGTTCTGGACTAAAACCCAGTTCAGTTCTCAGAACTAAACCGGGTCTAAACTTTTTAATCAGGTATAAACATGAAGTAAACCAGCTGTAAATGAAGACTAAACCCGCTTTAGTACAAGGGCAGAGGGAAAAAGATCAAATAAATATATATCAGAGTATATGTCTCAAAAGATACAAGCATTAATATTTGAATAATTCCTCAGTGTCACCGTCCTCGTTCACCCGGCTAATTCACATCTACAAATCCATCTGGGATGTTTCTCTCTGAACGTGATTCAATGATCAGAGCGTTCAAACACTTCAGTCTGATCGCTCGAAGCGTCAAAGCAGCGGAACAAGCCGACAAATCAAACTTGGAGAGTTTTTGACCGATCACATAGAAACACTTCACCAGGAGCCGGACAAAAAGGAATCAAGAGTCTGATCCTCCTCCTTCGAACAAACACACGGTTTTATAAACCACGTGATGGTTTACAAACCTGCGACTAAGGCGAGCTGGTCATGAAGATGCAGAATCAGATTCAAAATGAGGGCTTTCTCCGTCTCATTCTACATGAGAAAAACATAAAATTAATTATTACAATTTCTTTAATTATTCAAGACAAAAAAAAGAAAAGCTACTCACATAAGTCTCATCAAACTCGCGGCCAAAAGGATGGCTCCAAACTGGAAGGAAAATAGTAAATAAACCCACTGGATCAAAAGCAACCGATTTTAAAGCAACATCACGCTGGGGGGATTTTACATGTCTATGGCACAATGTTCAGCAATTACCATGGCAACACAATGCACAAATTAGCAAACAGACAAAAAGTTTTTAGAAACTCAAGAAATAAACAATTATTTACTTGGCACATTTCCAGGAGCCTGTGGTCAGTCCGAGCTCAGGTTGAGTTTGATTACACAAAAAGATGAGAGACTCACTGAAAAACTGTTGGCTAATGCTAATGCTAATGCTAATGCTAGCCTGTGACTATGATGTTATTTGAGAGGGACTTGTTTAACAGCACAAATCACCTGTTGGAGTTCAGATAGGTTAGGTCTTTCTGGTCAGATTGTGTTAAAACAAAGCTCAGATTAAAGTCTAACTCGAGTAACAGAGGTTCAGACAGAGCAGTGCCTACAGTTAGCATCACACCCCTGGGGAATGTTGACGACATCAGCTGCAAAGTTTCAATAAAGTAAAATAAATTTTCCTCCAGTAAAGAGATAAGATCGATATGCTTTTTTTTTCCTTGAGTAACAGGCAGTTTTAACACTTTTTTGGGCTGTGTTTAATGTGTGCGTTGCGTCACCATGGTAACTGCTGAACATTCCACCATAGACAAGTCTCTAAACAGTAAAACGTCACATAAAAACAGAAGTTAGACAAAAAAAACAACCCTCAAAGCCCCGCGCTCACCGGCCGTCTCGCTCTCCGACGCGCCTCTCATCCTCAGGTACATGAACCCGAGCGAGAGGAAGAAGAGGCAGGCGGCGGTGAGCAGACACATGGACAGGTAGTGAGCGCTGAACCTGCCGGAGGACGCCGTCTCGCCCTCCCGTCTGAACTGCTGAAGGAGCTCCTCGTCCGGGCCCGGCCTCCTCTGCACCACGCTGCGGCTGTGGTTGGAGTAAATCCCTCTGTAACTCTGAACAGGCAGAACAAAACAGTTACATACATGAGGAGGAGTTTTAACGACACCAAACTGTCAAACTGCACTGATTTTGAGACAACAATGATGATAGAAAGTCATTTTTAGCACAAAATAGCGTTTTCTTTTCTTTCTCATTTCAGTCCTGAAATTGTCCAATCTCAACTGAACTGAAGGTAAAAGGAGCTGGTAACTAAAAACTCCTCCTCTCCTCCACTTGCCTCCTCTGCTCCTTTCCTCCACTTGCCTCCTCTGCTCCTCTCCTCCTTTACTCCACTTTTCTCCTCTGTCCTCTCCTCCTCCTCTTGTCTCCTCTCCTCCTCTTGTCTCGTCTCCTCCTCTTGTCTCGTCTCCTCCTCTTCCTCTCGTCTCCTCCTGTCTCTTTAGTCTGAGCTGTTCACTTGAAAACTACCACTTGATGACATCACAAGGTGGAACAGAGCGTTTTGGAGATATGACAGACTAATAATAAAGTGTGAATGAACCACACACAGCTCCAGGTCTGTTTCTGAGGAGGAAACAGCATTAAAACATGACTTAAAGCTACAATAGCCAGTTTTGTGTGATATAGGAGAGTAGTTTCGTTAAAAATTCAACTGAGCATCATGTCAGTGAATTTCGTGACAGGTCTGTGGTGAACAAACAGTGGTATTGTCATTTTAAGACTGGACTAGTGTTGTCACGATACTAAAACCACCACGTTGATAATAAAAGTCTTTCTTTAGACAACAGAATGTGATTTTCAACATTAAATGGTAGATGGTCCCATGTGGCCTTTAGGGTTGTGCAAAGTATTAAAAATCAGACACTAATCTAGACTCATTTTTCGCAGGTATCGATACTAAAAAAGTCCAAATGACAGGACAGAATTGAACCTTTTGAATCTGTAATGATGCGTCTCTGTATGTTTCACTACTCGACACTGAGGGACCTATGAAACACGTGGAAAAGAAAAGGAAGTCGTACCATTTACTGTTGAAAATCACAGTATATTGTGTAAAGAAAATGTGTTTTATTATCATCGTGGTATCAGAATCAGTGTTTACTTCAATAATATATCCCACTTTAAAATTTGTCTTAGAAATGATCCTTAATCTTTATTTTTATAATCTCTACCGTCACAGAAATCGTGTAGATCCAGGCAGTGAGATCTTAAATGACCATAGTCAGATAATTAAACAAATTCAGTGTTTGGGAATTGTATAAATATAAAACATTAAAAGTCTGTAGTTTGGACTTCTACAAACATATTCAGAAATGCTTCTGTTTGAGCTCAGCAGTTCATTCATTAGTCTCACTGTTATCTGAAAAAAATCTGTCAAAACCAGGGATAAATCCAGACTAAACCAGGACTAAACCAGAGATAAACCAGGTCTAAACCAGGGATAAATCCAGACTAAACCAGGTCAGATAAACCAGGATAAACCAGGTCTAAACTCAGACTAAGCCAGGTCTAAATGAGGAGTAAAGCCTGACTAAACCAGGTCTAAACCAGGACTACACCAGGCCAGACTAAACCAGGGATAAACCCAGACTAAACCAGGACTAAACCAGGTCAGACTAAACCAGGACTAAACCAGGTCTAAACCAGGTCAGACTAAACCAGGATAAACCCAGACTAAACCAGGTCTAAACCAGGGATAAACCCAGACTAAAGCAGGTCTACTATGAGTCAGAGAGGACTTAATGCCCTCCTCAAGTCTTTGCCCTCCTCAAGTCTTTGCCCTCCTCAAGTCTTTGCCCTCCTCAAGTCTTTGCCCTCCTCAAGTCTTTGCCCTCCTCAAGTCTTTGCCCTCCTCAAGTCTTTGCCCTCCTCAAGTCTTTGCCCTCCTCAAGTCTTTGCCCTCCTCAAGTCTTTACCCACCTGTGGAGACACGCTGCTGTAGGCGGAAAATCGAGACCTTAGCCCCGAGTTTGTGTAGGAATAAACCCCGCCATCCCTCGGCTCTCTCCCGGACACGTGGTTGTTGGTGTCCGTGTCGGTCCCGTGGTTTTCGGAGTAGTTTCTGGAGAAGTTGTGGCCCGGTTTGGAGGCTCCTATGGGCTCTCGTCTGGTAGGCCCCAGCTCCAGCTCGTTCCTCCGCAGAGAGACCATGTCTGGGCCGCTGGGTTTGACTTCTTTAAACGTGTAAGAGGCTCGGCCGAGGACTCTGCGAGGCTGTCTCGGGTCCTGGGGAGGGCTCGGGCTGCTGTTACCCCCAGCCCCCGCTTCCTCTTCCTCGTCGGAGTCGGAGTAGTCCCCGATTTGCTTGGGTTTAATAGCGCCCAAATGCGAGGTCCTGCTCCCGTTTAAAGAGCGGGATTTGACCTGGCCCTGGTCCCCATCACAGTCGTCCTCTTCCCCGGATTCGTCGTTGCCTCCGTCCTCCTCTGTGGCGGTGTTTCTGGCTCGGTTTGCCCAGCTCAGAGACACGCTTCGCGGGCTCACGAACGTGGGATTACCGCCGCCGCTTTTCCGCACATTTCCAGTGTCGCTTAAACTCGTGTTGGCTGAACTTATCTGTGGGTTGAGTCTTGCGTTTGGAGACGGGGATAAACCAGAGCCTTTATTCGCCTTAGCGCCGTGATTTAGGCCTTTCCTTTTCTGCGGAGCCTCAGCGTCTGATTCGTCCGAGCTGAAGCCGAGCACAGCGGACTTCCGGCCGGGTCTGGCTGGCCGGGAGCCCGCTGGCCTGCTGCTGTTGGCGCCGCTCGGGCTGGTACTGTTGTTGTTTAGAGCCGCACTCCGAGTCTTGGTCTGCGTCTTACTTTGCCGTAAACTGCCCCGCTGCTGCTCCAGGTGCTCTTCGCGGAGCTTCTTGAGTTTCTTCAGGTAAACGGGCCGCGTGTGTTCGGTGACCGGGCCGGCGATAAAGCCGAGGCGCTTCAGCTCAGAGAAAAGCTCCTCATCCGTTAACTGCGCGGACGCCATTTTGGATCAAACTCTGGGAGAAGGCCGCGAGCAGGAAGTGACGTAGTAAAAAAAAAAAAAAAAAAAAAAAAAGCGCGACGCAGGTAAAGTTTTGCCAAAAAGAAAAAAAAGGAAAAAAGAGTAAACTTTTGCCCAGTGACAAAAAAAATGTAAAAAAAAAAAAAAAAGCGCGACGCAGGTCAAGTTTTGCCAAAAAAAAAAAAAAGGAAAAAGGGGGTTTTTGCCCAGTGACAAAAAAAAAATCAGTAAAAAAAAAAAAAAAAAGTTTTGCCAAAAAAAAAAAAAAAAAAAAAAAAAAAAATCAAAAAGAAAAAAAAAAAAAAAGGGTAAACTTTGCGACGCAGGTCAAGTTTTGTAAAAAAAAAAAAAAAAATTTAAAAAAAAAGGAAAAAAGGAGGGTAAACTTTTGCCCAGTGACAAAAAAAAAAAAAAAAAATCATGACTGGCGACAATACATATTTTTATTTACAAAGGAAAAAAGAAAATAATAAATAATACTACTTGTTTACCATATAAAAGATATTTCAACTAATATAAAGAGCAGAACACAGAGGGAAACAATAAAAGGTACAAGCACATAGTTTTACCAGATGTACTGAGTTACAGTTTAGAATCAAGGACACAACCATAGACTATATATCACTTTTTTTTAACTTTTACATTTTTACTTCTTTATACAGTCTGTGCACACAACCCATTAAATAAAACAAAGGGAACTGTCATTAAAATAATAAATTACAAATCATAACTTAGTCTAGGCCTATTCGCTAGAAAAAGCCAGAGCTCCCTCACCAAACACTTAAAAAAACTAACACTAAAAAAAGAAATCGCAACCTTGGGTGAGGGTTAAGGAGGTTGGGCTTGGTTGCTTAGCTCCATGTTTTGATGTTCACAAAATCTTTCTCTTTCCTCTTTATTTTTTTAATTTATTTTTTATTTTGTTTTTTGGTGCCCAGTAGGGAGGAGTACCGGGCATGTCTCACCAGGAGGAGGCCCCGGGGAAGACCCAGGACTCAGTCTCTCTGGCCTGGGAACGCCTTGGGGTCCCACCAGAGGAGCTGGAGGACATGTCTGGGGTGAGGGAAGTCTGGGAATCCCTGCTTAGACTGATGCCCCCGCGACCTGGCCCCGGATAAGCGGAAGAAAATAAATGGATGGGATGTTTTTGTGACCAATATATGGTTTATTTTTTTAAATATACAATGGTGTAAACAACTGTTCCTCGTGATGTTTATTAGCTTAAAACCAGCAACACAAATACCAAAGATCAGATTTAACACGAGCCTCATCTAAATAGTCTAAATGTGTGAGAACTCTCCTGATCAGTGAAGTGAGGAAGGAGTTAGTATGCTTCCTTTCATAGCTCCTTCAGCATAGGAACCTCGGGAGATTCCTTACCGGCCTTAAGGAGCGATGGTCCTAGAATTAACTGTGCAGATTCCAAATGTATTTCCAAATATTAATGTAAAGTGTTTTGTCTTTATTTATGTAATGATGAACATGAACAGCTCTTGAAGCAAAAACAACAAGAAGTTTCTGAAAAAGAAACCGGTGTCTGCTGCAAAAGACAAGTGCAGAGCAAGGAGGAGCAACAGAGCAACCTCCACCTCCTGAGGGAACTGTGGGAGAGAGAGCGTCACCTGCTGGAGACTGAGCGTCAGAAGGCCGAGCAGAGGAGGCAGATGCATCAGTAGAACATCCAGTTTAACAGCTCCATGGCAGATCACAAAAGACTCCTGTAGAAGAGGCGAAGGATGCAAGAGAAGCAAGCGAGAGAGGCTGAAAACGAGCATACATCCTACGAGGAGCATGTGGAGAGGGAGGTCCAGAGGGCACTGGCCAAAGAAAGAATTGTCCTCCCCCTGATGGCTGGTCGACTGAGCAGTCAAAGGCAGCTCTGAAACTTCCAAAGATCAGACCTAAAAAAGTTCCTGAGCTCATTATTCTGGACCAAAGTGCCGCCGAGCAAAGGACCAGGCATCTGGCTCTATCCCTGCCTCAGATTCTGCCTGATCAGGGATGGAGGAGAATGAAAGCTCAGGGGGGTGTCCAAGAGTAAATACACCTGCACCTCACTGTAGAGGGCGCTGTTTGTGCTAGAGTAACAGCACAAGCGGCTTGTGCTGACTTGCAGGTTTGCTTTGTCCACTTTTATTTTCCATGGGCCTTTGTTTTATCAGTTTAATCTTGTTTTATTGTAATAAATTGTATTTATCTCCTCCTCACCCAACCAGTGCATCCATGGAACTGCCCCTGCCTCTCACAGAGAGCTCCTCACCCCACAGACGACCTCACGCAGCCTCATCCACCAGACACTGCCTCCACCAGCCCAGGACCAGACTCTCCACTGTGGGAGACACTTTCAGGCTGTGGCCCCTCGATTGTGGAATGTCCCAGAATCTCTGAGGGCACCACAAAGTGTCGAGGCCTTTAAAAAAGACATTCTAGTTTAATAAGTCTCATCAAGTTTTATGACTTTTTCACAGTTTTTTTGTTGTTGTTTTTTTACTGCTATTAATTATTTTAATGTCAGCAAATGTAAATTAAATTGTAATGTCTTTTTATATGTTTATTACTCTCTCTGATTTATAATGTTTTTATATGTTTCTAAAGTGCAATGCAAATAAAATGTATTATTATTATTATTATTATACATTCAATAAGAAGGCGTCATATGTTCCTTAATACTTGTATGTATAACTGATGTAGAGACCTATGGTCACCTCTTTTCAAGATAAATATATTTTTAAGAGACTATTGCAAATACAAATTTGCTGAGATAAAATAATTATTCATCCAAGTTCTTCCTCTTACTCAGGGCTGGGTCGCTCTGCTCAGAGACATGGGAGAAATCAGGAGCAGCCCTGTTGTTAGAGTCGTCAAAAGTATCAAAAATCAGCTTCTAATCGATACTAAAACAAGTATCGAAACTACATCCTCATTTTTCACAGGCATCGATACTAAAATGTTCCACTGACATAAATGAGTCTTTCCTGAATCTGTTTATCCTGATGTGACACAGAGACGAGAATAAACCACCGACCAGTGTGAACCTCCTGCACCGAGGAGCACACAACAGGTCTGAGGTAGTCCTCATGTAGTCCTGGTTTAGTCCTGGTTTAGACCTGGTTTAGTCTTGGTTTAGTTCTGGTTCAGTCCTGGTTTAGTCCTGGTTTAGACCTGGTTTAGTCCTTGTTTAGTCCTGGTTCAGTCCTGGTTTAGACCTGGTTTAGTCCTGGTTTAGACCTGGTTTAGTCCTGGTTTAGTCCTAGTTTAGACCTGGTTTAGTCCTGGTTCAGTCCTGGCTTAGTCCTGGCTTAGTCCTGGTTCAGTCCTGGTTTAGACCTGGTTTAGTCCTGGTTTAGTCCTGGTTCAGTCCTGGTTTAGTCCTGGTTTAGTCCTGGTTTAGTCCTGGTTTAGTCCTGCTGTAGTCTTGGTTTAGACCATGTTCAGTCCTGGTTTAGTCTTGGTTTAGACCTGGTTTAGTCCTGCTGTAGTCCTGGTTTAGTCCTGGTTCAGTCCTGGTTTAGTCCTGGTTCAGTCCTGGTTTAGTCCTGGTTTAGACCTGGTTTAGTCCTGGTTTAGTCCTGGTTTAGTCCTGCTGTAGTCCTGGTTTAGTCCTGGTTTAGTCCTGGTTTAGTCCTGGTTCAGTCCTGCTGTAGTCCTGGTTTAGTCCTGGTTTAGTCCTGGTTTAGTCCTGGTTTAGTCCTGCTGTAGTCCTGGTTTAGTCCTGCTGTAGTCCTGGTTTAGTCCTGGTTTAGTCCTGGTTTAGTCTCAGTTTTGATGTGGTGTGCTGTTGTTAATATTTGTTTAAGACCTGTTTTTGATCCGGTTGGTCCTGTTTAGTCCTGGTTTAGTCCTGGTTAAAATGAGGCTCTATCTTAATATTACAAACTATGTCCTAGAACCCATGACCTCCACTGAAGGAGACAGGCTAACCACTCTGCCACAGACACACAGGGAGAACATGCACACTCCACTCAACCTCCTCACTGAGGGGAGGAGACAGAAAAACCACATAAAGTCAGATCATTGTTTTAATCACAGTTTAAACAGTACAAAAATAAACCTTACATTTCTAAGAATTCACACATATTTACATAATAACATTAAAAACACTGAAGACAACAGGCTCGACAGCAAGATCCCGGTCCAAACTGGGTCTAAACCCGGCCCAAACTGGGTCTAAACCCGGTCCAAACTGGGTCTAAACCCGGTCCAAACTGGGTCTAAACCCGGCCCAAACTGGGTCTAAACCCGGTCCAAACTGGGTCCAAAAAACCGGGCCCAAACTGGGTCTAAACCCGGTCCAAACTGGGTCTAAACCCGGCCCAAACTGGGTCTAAACCCGGTCCAAACTGGGTCCAAACCCGGTTCAAACTGGGTCTAAACCCGGTCCAAACTGGGTCTAAACCGGGTCTAAACCAGGACTAAATCGGGTCTAAACTTAGTCCCGGTCTAGTCCCGGTCTAGTCCCGGTTCAGAGCCTTATTCCTTTGACCAGTGAGGCCTCCAGTCTCAGGGGGAAGTGGTGCAGGGTGAGCAGGACTTGGCTCAAACTGTCCACAGCTGAAACGTCTCGAATCAGAGCCCAGTCCTCATAGAACTGAAACGTCACGGGACACGACGACAGCAGGGGGAGCCACTGAGCCAGCACCCGGTCCCTGCAGGAGAGAGGGGAGGGAGGGGAGAGAGAGGAGAGGAGGAGGGAGAAGAGGAGGAGAGAGAAGAGGGGAGGGAGGGGAGAGAGAGAGGAGGGAGGAGGGAGAGAGAGGAGGAGGGAGAAGAGGGGAGGGAGGGGAGAGAGAGGGAGGGAGAGAGAGGAGGGAGGAGAGAGAGAGAGAGAGAGAGAGGAGAGAGGAGGGAGGAGGGAGAGGAGGGGAGAGAGAGGAGAGGAGGGAGGAGGAGAGAGAGAGAGAGGGGAGGGAGGGAAGGAGAGGGAGGAGGGAGGAGGAGGGGGAGGAAGGAGGAGGAGGAGAGAGAGGAGGAGAGAGAGAGGAGGAGGAGAGAGAGAGAGAGGAGGGAGAGAGAGAGAGGAGAGAGAGAGAGAGAGAGAGAGGAGAGGAGAGGAGGGAGGAGAGAGAGAGGAGAGAGGGAGAGAGGAGAGAGAGAGGAGGGAGGAGAGAGAGAGAGAGAGAGAGAGGAGAGAGGAGAGAGGGGAGGAGAGAGAGAGAGAGGAGGGAGGGAGGGAGAGAGAGGAGGGAGGAGAGAGAGAGAGAGGAGGGAGGAGAGAGGGGAGGGAGGGAGGGGAGAGAGAGGAGGAGGGAGGGAGGGGAGAGAGAGGAGGGAGGAGAGAGGAGAGAGAGAGAGGAGGGAGGAGAGAGAGAGGAGGGAGGAGAGAGAGAGGAGGGAGGATGATGATTTGATTAAGGTTTTGATGGGACTGTTAAGTGTAGTGTATGTTAGTGTCCACTTGAGGGCGCACTACAGCTGCTGTATTTTTTTTAATAGAGTCAAAGTTGTTGCTATAAAAAATATTCTTCAAACAAAGTAAGATTTGTAGTAAAATCTTGACTATAACTAACGTTTTAGTGAAATGGGGAGGTTCAGACCGCTGCCTTTTCACTAAACAAACATGTGGGGCTGTGGGCGAATGTCTACACTCGTCCTACAGGGGGCACTATTTAGGGGTTTAGTAGTGTCTGAATGTCCTGCTGGGGAAAAAAGTAGTACACTCAAAATTTCCCACAATGCACCATGATATCCTTTAGACTTTTTTGTGTGTGGAGTGAGTGAGGGGTGAGGGTGTGTGGGGTGAGTGAGGGGTGAGGGTGTGTGGGGTGAGGCGCTGGGGGAGAGTGTTTTCAGTATTTACCTGGTGCCGAGACACACGAGCAGCTGGAACTTCCCGTCCTTCCCGACGCTCCGAGACGACGAGTTGATGGCCTGAACGTACCGGCAGAAAGACCAGCGGGCCTCGTCCTGATCCCTGAGGTCCACCCTGAGGTCCGCCCTGAGGTCCGCCCTGAGGTCCGCCCTGAGGTCCGCCCCTCGCGGCGCTGAGGCCAGGTGAGCGCAGGCTTTCTCTGATCACACATTTATTTTATTTTCAAATGTATTTATTCAACCACAAATAAACAAAGTCAAAGTTTAGACCATAGACTGTTTATATAAATGGACGTAGCTAACCTGCTAGCCACCGCCGCGTTCAAACAGGAAGTGATCATGGTGCACTTCCTGCTGCATTGACTCCAATTCACTTCACATTAAAAAACAGTTGCTTCACTCTCTGTAACTGCTGCTGTCAGACTCGTCATTTTGATCTTTAAATATTAGCGTGCGCATGATCACTTCCTGTTTGAACGCAGCGGCGGCGGCGGCTAGCAGGTTAGCTACGTCCATTTATATAAACAGGATATGGTCAAACTTCGCCTGGTGATTAGACACAGATAAAACCTGGC
>JAIEZT010001382.1:0-39371 GCA_019594935.1 Periophthalmus modestus | reverse complement strand
TCTGTCCTCCCGTTCTCTTTCTCCCTCTCCTCCTCCCTCTCTTTCTCCTCTAGGTCTCCTCCTTCTCTCTTCTCTTTTTCCTTCTTCAATTCAGAGCATCACAGCGTAGTCAGACTACATCCTCTTCTCTCCTCTTTCTCTCTTCCCTTTCTCCTCCTCTCCTCCTCTCTCCTCTCATCCTCTCTCCTCTCTCCTCCTCTCTCCTCTCATCCTCTCTCCTCTCTCCTCTCTCCTCCTCTCTCCTCTCATCCTGGAAACAGCGTAGTCAGACTGCATGCTCTCTCCTCTCCTCCTCTCTCCTCTCCTCCTCTCTCCTCTCTCCTCTCCTCCTCTCCTCCTCTCCTCCTCTCCTCTTCTCTCCTCCTCTCTCCTCTCATCCTGGAAACAGCGTAGTCAGAGCAGCATGGCCTTGTTACCGACACGAGTCTGATCACTTCTGCTGAGAAATGACACAAACACTTTACCATCAAACACCTGACCAGTTCCCATAGCAACGCATCCGTTTACTGCCCGTCTGAGTGTTAATAAAGTTACCCACATTTGAACAGTTCCACAGCTGCTGCTGTTTGAGTGTCAAAGCAGAAACGCCTGGTGCTGCCCCTAAAACCCCTCGACCGTATTTAAATAAAATAAAAATTCGACAGGGGTTTGGACTGTCAAATTTTTAAGTTTTAAGTATCAAATCATGGCTCAACTTTTCTAACACTGCTAATGCTGCTAATGCTGCTAATGCTAATAAGATCAGACTTCTGTTTCTGTTTGAAAAAAATGAATTCATTTCACCTTTGACCTTTGGTCAAGGTCAAGGTCAAGTTTATTTATAAAGCACATTTAAAATACAGTCACCACTGCCCAAAGTGCTGTACAATATAACACATAAAATAACAACAGTAAAACTACAATATACACATAAAATTAAACAACAATAACTCAAAACTAAATAAAAAAAATGTCTTGCTCAGCTCGTCTCAAAAGCCGAAGTAAAAAGGTGAGTTTTTAACAGAGACTTAAAACTATCAATGTCAGGCACAGACCGAATCCTCAAGGGAAGACTGTTCCATAGTTTGGGACCAGCCACAGCAAATGCTCTGTCTCCCCGGGTTTTCAGTCTTGAGCGGGGACAGTTTAGGAGTAACTGGTCACAGGACCTCAGGGTTCTTACAGGAGCATACCCAGACAACAGTTCAGACAAATACACAGGTGCCAGACCATTTAATGCTTTAAAAACAAGGAGCAAGATTTTAAATTTAATTCTAAAAGACACCGGAAGCCAGTGAAGACTCTGTAGCACAGGAGTTATGTGTTCGGAACGTCTTTTGCCAGACAGAAGGCGCGCAGCAGCGTTCTGCACCAGCTGCAGACGGCGTATGGAGGACGCGTCAAGACCAGCATACAAAGAATTACAGTAGTCCAGCCGTGTAGTAATGAATATATGGACTAGTCTTTCCAAATGACTTGGGGCCAAATTACTTTTTAACCAGTGATAAATGAAGCTTTTCTGCCCATATTTGGACGTGTCCTCAGCAGGATCATGGTCAGATATAAATATAACTTTCTCTTTCTAGAGTCTCAGAGCAGAAGTCAAAGTGAAAATCACACGTTTGTGGTTTTGATTCAAACCAAAGGATGAGGTCAGGGGTCAGTTTCACTTTGAGTCAGACTGATACGTTATGGCTCTGATCTGGAGCTCTGTAAAACATGAAAAAAAGACTTGAATTCAAAATGAGATGGTTTTGAACCAGGTAAGATTTATGTCAAAGAAACAATATGACCATAAAGAGGAACAGAGAGTCCACCCACCCATAAGACTTAGCTTAGAATGTTCCACAGTATGACATTAGACCTATCTATCTCCACGGAGACAAGCAGGTGAGGCCACCAGACCAAGTTACAGGTCAGCTCTGTGGAGCAGCAACCCTACTCACAGTAAGAATGCAGGTCAATTTCCAACAAATTTCGAATCAATAGAAAATTCTGAGAGGTAAGTTTAATGTCATACTGTGGAACAGTCTTGGTCAAGCATTAACATCTCCATGGAGACAAGCGGGTACATATCCTTCTCCAGAAATGTGACATAGTGCACCTTTAATCCGTGTGTTGTTTTGCCGGGTAAGATCATTTCTGACGTGGAGCAGGTGAAAGTGAAATGACGTCCTGAGTTTTTCAGCTCAGTGTGAAATTCCAGTTAAACGAGACATGAAAAGGAAGTAAAGACTACAAAAGGAAGTAAAGTCACTATAACAGGAAGTAAAGTCGCTAAAACAGGAAGTAAAGTCACTATCACAAGAAGTAAAGTCATTATAACAGGACGTAAAATCGTTATAACAGGAAGTAAAGTCACTATCACAGGAAGTAAAGTCGCTATAACAGGAAGTAAAGTCATTATAACAGGAAGTAATATCACTATAACAGGAAGTAAAGTCACTATCACAAGAAGTAAAGTCATTATAACAGGACTCTGTGTAAACCCTCAGTCGTCCAGGTCTGATCCATGGCAAGACGAAGTTCAAATCTGTCAACTGGACAAATCGTTGTAGGATGTACCAACATCGGCGTGAGAGTTCCTCTGGACCCCAGTCCGCCGTGCATCTACATCTGAAAGCCACTAACCACTCCTTTGAAGATAGTGAAGTTCAGATCTTAGCCAGAGAAAAGAAATGGTTTGAGAGGGGAGTTAAAGAAGCTATTTTTGTTAGGAAAGAGAATCCTTCTTTAAACAGGAATGGAGGCTTGAGACATAATCTCTCCCCCATCTACAACTCCATTCTTAGACCCAGAACAATGGGAACAATAGCAGGGTCATTAAGGGCTGAATAGGGTAGTTTCAGCTGAAACTGGAGACAATAGGTGTTTACAGTTTCAGTGCAGTTAGCCCCTCCCTACAGAAAGAGTTAGCCCCTGGAGATAGATATAAAGCAGTGTTCACCAGCAATCTGATCAGAACTGAAGAAGCGGCTTGGATGAGCAGCGAAACGTCTTCACTCCTACAACGATTTGTCCAGTTGACAGATTTGAACTTCGTCTTGCCATTATAACAGGACGTAAAATCGTTATAACAGGAAGTAAAGTCACTATCACAGGAAGTAAAAGTCACTATTACAGGAAGCAAAGTCATTATAACAGGAAGTAAAGTCACTATCACAGGAAGTAAAATCACTGTCACAGGAAGTAAAGTCACTATCACAGGAAGGAGAGTCGTTATAACAGGAAGTAAAGTCACTATCACAGGAAGTAGAGTCGTTATAACAGGAAGTAAAGTCACTATCACAGGAAGTAAAGTCTTTATAACAGGAAGTAAAGTCACTATCACAGGAAGTACAGTCACTATAACAGGAAGTAAAGTCACTATCACAGGAAGTAAAGTCGCTATAACAGGAAGTAAAGTCACTATCACAGGAAGTAAAATCACTATCACAGGAAGTAAAGTCATTATAACAGGAAGTAAAGTCACTATCACAGGAAGTAAAGTCACTATCACAGGAAGTAAAGTCGCTATAACAGGAAGTAAAGTCGCTATAACAGGAAGTAAAGTCACTATCACAGGAAGTAAAATCACTATCACAGGAAGTAAAGTCATTATAAAAGGAAGTAAAGTCACTATCACAAGAAGTAAATTCATTATAACAGTAAGTAAAGTTGCTATAACAGGAAGTAAAGTCATTATAACAGGAAGTAAAGTCGCTATAACAAAAAGTAAAGTCACTATAACAGGAAGTAAAGTCACTATAAAAAGAAGTAAAGTCAATATAACAGGAAGTAAAGTCACTATCACAGGAAGTAAAGTCCCTATAAGAGGAAGTATAGTCACTATCACAGGAAGTAAAGTCACCCTAACACAAAGTAGTCTCTATAACAGGAGGTAGAGTCAGCCCTCCTGAAGTCGAGTCACTTTTCCTGCAGTCGGGTCGCTCCTCTTGAAGTCAGGTCACTCCTCCCTGAAGTCGGGTCGCTCTTCCTGCATTTGGGTCACTCCTCCCTGAAGTCGGGTCGCTCCTCCTGAAGTCAGGTCGCTCCTCCTGCATTCGGGTCACTCCTCCTGCAGTGGGGTCGCTCCTCCTGGAGTGGGGTCGCTCCTCCTGGAGTCGGGTCGCTCCTCCTGCAGTCGGGTCGCTCCTCCTGGAGCCGGGTCGCTCCTCCCGGAGTCGGGTCGCTCCTCCTGCAGTGGGGTCGCTCCTCCTGGAGTCGGGTCGCTCCTCCTGGAATCGGGTCGCTCCTCCTGCAGTGGGGTCGCTCCTCCTGGAGTCGGGTCGCTCCTCCTGGAGTCAAGTCGCTCCTCCTGCAGTGGGGTTGCTCCTCCTGGAGTCGGCTCGCTCCTCCTGCAGTGGGGTCGCTCCTCCTGGAGTCGGGTCGCTCCTCCTGGAGTCGGGTCGCTCCTCCTGCAGTGGGGTCGCTCCTCCTGGAGTCAGGTCGCTCCTCCTGGAGTCAGGTCACTCCTCCTGCAGTGGGGTCGCTCCTCCTTGAGTCAGGTCGCTCCTCCTGGAGTTGGGTCGCTCCTCCTGCCGTGGGGTCGCTCCTCCTGCAGTGGGGTCGCTCCTCCTGGAGTCGGGTCGCTCCTCTTGGAGTCAGGTCGCTCCTCCTGGAGTCAGGTCGCTCCTCCTGCAGTGGGGTCGCTCCTCCTTGAGTCGGGTCGCTCCTCCTGGAGTCGGGTCGCTCCTCCTGGAGTCGGGTCGCTCCTCCTGGAGTCGGGTCGCTCCTCCTGGAGTCAGGTCTCTCCTCCTGGAGTCCGGTCGCTCCTCCTGCAGTGGGGTCGCTCCTCCTTGAGTCAGGTCGCTCCTCCTGGAGTCGGGTCGCTCCTCCTGGAGTCGGGTCGCTCCTCCTGGAGTCGGGTCGCTCCTCCTGGAGTCAGGTCTCTCCTCCTGGAGTCGGGTCGCTCCTCCTGCAGTGGTGTCGCTCCTCCTGGAGTCGGGTCGCTCCTCCTGGAGTTGGGTCGCTCCTCCTTGAGTCAGGTCTCTCCTCCTGGAGTCGGGTCGCTCCTCCTGCAGTGGGGTCGCTCCTCCTGCAGTGGGGTCGCTCCTCCTGGCGTCGGGTCGCTCCTCCTGGAGTCTGGTCGCTCCTCCTTTAGTCAGGTCGCTCCTCCTGCAGTGGTGTCGCTCCTCCTGGAGTCGGGTCGCTCCTGGAGTCGGGTCGCTCCTCCTGGAGTCTGGTCGCTCCTCCTTTAGTCAGGTCGCTCCTCCTGCAGTGGTGTCGCTCCTCCTGGAGTCGGGTCGCTCCTGGAGTCGGGTCGCTCCTTCTGGAGTCGGGTCGCTCCTCCTTGAGTCAGGTCGCTCCTCCTGCAGTGGGGTTGCTCCTCCTGGAGTCGGGTCGCTCCTCCTTGAGTCAGGTCGCTCCTCCTGGAGTCGGGTCAGCTGACTCTGTGGTGTGTGGCTTTTGTGGTTTGTATTTTATCATAACTGCTCTAAACTGGACACTAAAAACACCTCACGTCGTGTTTGTTTTTCTGATGCTGCTGTTGAATATATTTACCTCTAAGTGTTTTATTTTATTTTTAGACTTTATGCCCTTATTTGTACTTATTCAGTGTTTTATGTTAAACTTTATCAACAAAGTAAGTTCTTCTTCCCACTGTCTGTCCTTCCCCTCTCCCTCCCTCCCTCCCTCACCCTCGCCCTCTCCCTCCTTCCCCCTCTCCTTCCCTCTTTCTTCCCTCTTTCTCCCTCTCTCCCTCCCTCCTTCCCTCTTTCTTCCCTCTCTCTTCCCTCTTAAATCATGTTGTTGAAAAGTTGATCAGTTCAAACTGGAGTCAGCGGTGACGCGGGGCTAATAATACGACCATGAGGCGCTAACACGGCTAAAGCTAAATATGACCTCAGCTGTTTATGCTGCACATGAAACACTGGACGCTAGCAACGTTAGCATGAGCGCTATATTTAAAGCACATACCGCACCGACAGACGCTTAAGTCATGTTGGCATTTAGACTAGAGTCTGATGACATCACACTGATGACATCACACTGATGACATCACACTTCTATACCCACGTTCACCTGTTCTACTTTTGTCCCATTTAAGGAACAGTTTGGCAAATATTTTATTTTCAATTAGTGACTCACCAATTATTTTAAAGGCCCATGTGACTCTCTTCTGATCCATGTTAAAACACTGTCTCATCATGCATGTTTGAGTAATCTAGAGATCTCCCAGGCCCTATTCAAACCCTCTTTACAATTAGCAGTCACTCATGCCCCGCCCACAAGTCTACATCACCCATGCTCCGCCCACAAGTCTACATCACCCATGTACGAGGCTCCGCCCACAAGTCTACATCACCCATGTACAAGGCTCCGCCCACAAGACTACATCACCCATGTACGAGGCTCCGCCCACAAGTCTACATCACCCATGTACGAGGCTCCGCCCACAAGACTACATCACCCATGTACAAGGCTCCGCCCACAAGTCTACATCACCCATGTACGAGGCTCCGCCCACAAGTCTACATCACCCATGTACAAGGCTCCGCCCACAAGTCTACATCACCCATGTACGAGGCTCCGCCCACAAGTCTACATCACCCATGTACGAGGCTCCGCCCACAAGTCTACATCACCCATGTACGAGGCTCCGCCCACAAGACTACATCACCCATGTACGAGGCTCCGCTCACAAGTCTACATCACCCATGTACGAGGCTCCGCCCACAAGTCTACATCACCCATGTACGAGGCTCCGCCCACAAGTCTACATCACCCATGTACGAGGCTCCGCTCACAAGTCTACATCACCCATGTGCGAGGCTCCACCCACAAGTCTACATCACCCATGTACAAGGCTCCGCCCACAAGCCTACATCACCCATGTACGAGGCTCCGCTCACAAGCCTACATCACCCATGTACGAGGCTCCGCTCACAAGTCTACATCACCCATGTACGAGGCTCCGCCCACAAGCCTACATCACCCATGTACGAGGCTCCGCCCACAAGTCACCCATGCTCCACACGACTCCATAAATAAACAAAAACATGATACAAACTGTTGACTATGACGTGACAAACCTGGTGAGATGTGCAGAGTTTCATTAGATGCAGCTGATTGTGACAGTGTCTGAAGGGGGAGGGGCTTAGCACAGAGAGAAAAGGGAGGAGCAACTCAGAGCGTCAAAAAAGAAAGTGAAACTCATCAACCATGTTAATATGTTGTTTGGGCAAATATGTGTTACAATTAATACCCTATAAAAGTAAATACCTCCTCTTTAATACCCCATAGAAGTAAATACCTCCTCTTTAATACCCCACAGAAGTAAATACCTCCTCTTTAATACCCCACAGAAGTAAAATCCCTCTCTTTAGAACAACGTGCTCACTGTTCTTCTCCAGGTGCCGTCATCATCTCCAAAGAACCAAAACTGAGTTTGTTCAGTGACGGTGACGACTGTAAATCTGAGAAAAAACAGAAGAGAAAGTGAAACAAACTGAAATAAAACGATGATCCACCAGTGGATCACCCTGAACCAACACCACCGTGTTTATGTTCTGTGTAGTCCTGGTTTAGTCCTGGTTTAGTCCTGGTTTAGTCCTGGTTTAGTCCTTGGTTAGTCCTGGGTTAGTCCTGGTTTAGTCCTGGTTTAGTCCTGGTTTAGTCCTGGTTTAGTCCTTGGTTAGTCCTGGGTTAGTCCTGGTTTAGTCCCGGTTTAGTCCCGGTTTAGTCCCGGGTTAGTCCTGGTTTAGTCCTTGTTTAGTCCTGGATTAGTCCTGGTTTAGTCCTGGGTTAGTCCTGGTTCAGTCCTGGGTTAGTCCTGGTTTAGTCCTGGTTTAGTCCTGGGTTAGTCCTGGTTTAGTCCTTGTTTAGTCCTGGTTTAGTCCTGGTTTAGTCCTGGGTTTGTCCTGGTTTAGTCCTGGGTTAGTCCTGGTTTAGTCCTGGTTTAGTCCTGGTTTAGTCCTGGTTTAGTCCTGGGTTAGTCCTGGTTTAGTCCTGGTTTAGTCCTGGGTTAGTCCTGGTTTAGTCCTGGGTTAGTCCTGGTTTAGTCCTGGTTTAGTTCTGGTTTAGTCCTGGTTTAGTCCTGGGTTAGTCCTGGTTTAGTCCTGGTTTAGTCCTGGTTTAGTCCTGGGTTAGTCCTGGTTTAGTTCTGGTTTAGTCCTGGTTTAGTCCTGGGTTAGTCCTGGTTTAGTCCTGGGTTAGTCCTGGTTTAGTCCTGGTTTAGTCCTGGGTTAGTCCTGGTTTAGTCCTGGGTTAGTTCTGGACTCAGACACATTTCTGTAGAATGTTGTTAAATCGACAAACGTTTGTTCAGTCAGAACAGGCTCTCGACTCGACACGTGGAAGTTTCATGATGTAGCTTTAATTTTAGTGAATCATTTCTCAGACGTGTTTCCAGAGTCAGACTCGTTGTTTCTTCAGATAAACTTTATCAGTTTGAACAGGAAACACGTCTATGAAACATTAACTTTACGACGGCCGAGTTTCAGTGACACCCAGAGTTTACAACGAGACCGAAACAATCAAACAACACAAATAAAACACAAATTAAACACACAAACACATAACACACACATAACACACATATAAAACACACACACAAGAGCTGAGGCTGAAACGCTGCTGTTTCAGGAAAATAAAAATATAGAAGAAATGTAAAAATATTTGAGTGTGAATATGAAGGTCAGAAAGTTTAGTGTGTGTGTGTGTGTGTGTGTGTGTGTGTGTGTGTGTGTGTGTGTGTGTGTGTGTGTGTGTGTGTGTGTGTGTGTGAGTGTGTGTGTGTGTATTTGTGTGTATATATGTGTGTGTGTGTGTTTGTGTGTGTGTGTGTGTGTGTGTGTGTGTGTGTGTGTGTGAGTGTGTGTATTTGTGTGTATATATGTGTGTGTGTGTGTGTGTGTGTGTGTGTGTATGTGTGTGTGTGTGTGTGTGTGTGTATTTGTGTGTGTGTGTGTGTGTATATATGTGTGTGTGTGTGTGTGTGTGTATATATATATGTGTGTGTGTGTGTGTGTGTGTATATATATGTGTGTGTGTGTGTGTGTGTGTGTGTATATATGTGTGTGTGTGTTTGTGTGTGTGTGTATATGTGTGTGTGTGTGTGTGTGTGTATCTGTGTGTGTGTGTGTGTATATAAGTGTGTGTGTGTGTGTGTATATGTGTGTGTGTGTGTGTGTGTGTGTGTATTTGTGTGTATGTGTGTGTGTGTGTGTGTGTGTGTGTGTATATATGTGTGTGTGTGTGTGTGTGTGTGTGTGTGTGTGTGTGTGTATATATGTGTGTGTCTGGGGCTCGGGTCAAAGGTCGTGTTTTGTGACCTACATAATTAATTTTGATGAAAACAGTTTTAAACCAGAATCATCAGAATCTCCATTTTCAGGATAAAATCTTTGACCAGAGTGAAACATTTAAACTCTTTTCTCAGTTTTTTTGTTTGTTCCATCAGCTCAGGGTTTGTCGGCTCAGATCTCCCCAGGTTCAGTCGGTTGATCCAGTCGTCGGGTTCACAGCCTCGTGGAGCCGTGTAAATAAATGTTACATAAACTTTGTCTCCACAGTTTGATGTGGGTGAAGATGATGATGTCATCCAACATGGCCGCCGTGACATCACCCTCCTCGGGAGTTTGGTTCTGTGTCGACTTCACCTCCGTCTGGTTCATTTATCTTCATGGATGTTTCATATATTTTATGTTTTATATATTTTATATCTTTTGTGTTTTTTATTTTTGAGTGAAGTGAGGCTGGAACAAACGTCTGAAGGACGATTTTACATTTATAATAAATGTACAGACTAAAGACGAGGTGTTTTTCTGCTCACATATTTACACCATGTTCACTTTTTGAAAATGCTGTTTTCTGTTTTTCATGAGGGAAAAACCTCATGATTTAAAACTCCTCTTTAAATGAGTTTATTTATACCAGAGTGACCAAAGTAACTCTCCCCCCCGACGGAACAAGAGAACAGAAAGAACAAGAGAACAGAAAGAACAAGAGAACAGAAAGAACAAGAGAACAGAAAGAACAAGAGAACAGAAAAGAACAGAACAAAAGAACAGAAAAGAACGGAACAAGAGAACAGAAAGAACAAGAGAACAGAAAGAACAAGAGAACAGAAAGAACAAGAGAACAGAAAGAACAAGAGAACAGAAAGAACAAGAGAACAGAAAGAACAAGAGAACAGAAAAGAACAAGAGAACAGACAGAACAAGAGAACAGAAAGAACAAGAGAACAGAAAGAACAAGAGAACAGAAAGAACAAGAGAACAGAAAGAACAAGAGAACAGAAAAGAACAGAACAAAAGAACAGAAAAGAACAGAACAAGAGAACAGAAAAGAACAGAACAAAAGAACAGAAAAGAACAGAACAAAAGAACAGAAAAGAACGGAACAAGAGAACAGAAAGAACAAGAGAACAGAAAAGAACAAGAGAACAGAAAAGAACAGAACAAAAGAACAGAAAAGAACGGAACAAGAGAACAGAAAGAACAAGAGAACAGAAAAGAACAAGAGAACAGAAAAGAACAGAACAAGAGAACACAACAGAACAACAGAACAACAAAAATACAACTGTAACAACACAAACACATCTCATCGAAACAAATGAAATAAAATAAATACATTGATTAAAAAATGAACAACACCAAATAATAATAATAATAATAATAATAATAATAATTAAAACTGCAAGCAGTGATAAAGGCCCTCGCCACCCTTGCGACCGCGGGGTACACGCCACCGCGGAGTTCGCGCCTCTCGTTCCCGCTTACATCGCCCCTCCCACCAAAATCAGCGACTGAGTAATACTACTCCATTCATTCCAATGACAGCATTTATGACATTTTCACACCTCCACGGTTGGAAATAGAGGTATGTCTTCATTGACTTTTTTGTTCAGTATGATGAGTGGAATATGTGTACCAAATTTCAATGGTCAATGACAAAGTACATTTTTTTATCCCAGTTAGCCAAAACCCATGTATTTCAATGAGAAATATCGGTCGTTGCCATGGCAACACACTTGCAAATAGAGGTATGTTCTCTTTGGCTTTTTTGTTCAGTATGGAGATAGGGAGGTCCATGCCAAATTTCAAAAGTTTTTGACAAAGTCAAAATTTTTGGGTCCCATTCAAAATTTCCAAGGGGCGCTGTGGAGCAATGGATTGTCTGATCTATGTAAACTGTATATCATTAGGTTCAGATCAATATTGTGACCAAAATGTATATTAATGCCGGCTAACAGGACACTGCATGTTTGAGTTAGGTGCAATTCAACACTTCAAAAAACGCCATTTTTCTTTGCAGGCTGGCCACACCCACATTTTATGACTTAGAAAAAAATCCATGTGAGTCGCCTTTAATCCCACATGGGTCTAGTTCATTTAGACGAATTTGCAAATATGTTGAATGAAAATCCATGGCGTAAAAAATCCAAACGTGAGAGTTAAAATGTTGAAAAAATGAGGTTCCGCCCACAATGGCCGACTCCCTGTAGGGTTTAGGGTGGGGTCATAATATCATTTTTTACTTGTCTTGACATGTTCTATGGTTCTACCAAATTTCATTTGTCTACGATGAAAAAGGTCTGTCATTGACGTAATGTATTTTGAACTTTGAGGTGGCGCTACTGAGTCATTTTGAAACATTAATTTTCTTGCACATCAAATTACACATTTTTTCACCAACCTTGAATTTTAGGTCATAGTTGGATTAGTGCAGAGCATCTATTTAGTCGACAACAAAGTCCAGTACTCTGAACCCCATCATTTCAATGACACATTTATGACCATTTCCACGGTTACCACGGTAACATAGTTCCAAATAGAGGTATGTTCTCATTGGCTTTTTTGTTCAGTATGTCAAGCCACATCTTCATGCCAAATTTCAAATGTTTATGACAAAGTAATTTTTTGGTCCCATTCAAAAGTTCAAGGGGGCGCTGTGGAGCAATGTAATGTCTAACCTCTATAAAATGTATATGTATGCACTCAGATCAAGATTTTGAACAAAATGTATATTAATGCCGGGAAATAGGACACTGCAGGTTTTAGTTACGTACCATTTAATACTTCAAAAAATGCCTTTTTTCTTGGCAGGCTGGCCACACCCACATTTTATGAGTTAGAAAAATCCAAGGTAGAAGACTGTAATCCCACATGGGTCTAGTTCATTCTGACCAATTTGCAAGTTTCTTGAATGAAAATCCATGGCGTAAAAAATCCAAATGTGAGAGTTAAAATTTCAAAAAAATGGGGGTTCCGCCCACAATGGCCAACTTCCTGTATGGTTTAGGGTGGGGTCATAATATAATTTTTTACTTGTCTTGACATGTTCTATGGTTCTACCAAATTTCATTTGTCTACGATGAAAAAGGTTTGTCATTGCCGTAATGTTTTTTTATTTTTGAGGTGGCGCTATTGAGTCATTTTAAAACATTAATTTTTTTGCCCATCAAAATAATTAATTTTTCACCAGACTTGAATTTTGGGTCCAATAAAATTGAGTTTTCGTTAACGTTCAAGGGGTCAAAAATGGAGTCATTGTCGCAAGGAAATAAGAATAAAAAAATAAAAATTAAAACTGCAAGCAGTGATAAAGGCCCTCGCCACCCTTGCGACCGCGGGGTTCACGCCACCGCGGAGTTCGCGCCACCGCGGAGTTCGCGCCACCACGGAGTTCGCGCCTCTCGTTCTCTCGCTTACATCGCCCTTCCTCCAAAAACAGCAACTGAGTAATACTACTCCATTCATTCCAATGAGAGCATTTATGACATTTTCACGCCTGCACGGTTCGAAATAGAGGTATGTCTTCATTGGCTTTTTTGTTCAGTATAATGAGTGGAATATGTGTACCAAATTTCAATGGTCAGTGACAAAGTACATTTTTTCATCCCAGTTAACCAAAACCCATGTATTTCAATGAGAAATGTCGGTCGTTGCCATGGCAACACACTTGCAAATAGAGGTATGTTCTCCTTGGCTTTTTTGTTCAGTATGGAGATAGGGATGTCCATGCCAATTTCAAAAGTTTTTGACAAGGTAAAATTTTTTGGGTCCCATTCAAAATTTCCAGGGGGCGCTGTGGAGCAATGGATCGTCTCATCTATGTAAACTGTATATCGTTACATTCAGATAAACATTGTGACCAAAATGTATATTAATGCCGGTTAACAAGACGCTGCATGTTTGAGTTACGTACAATTTAATACTTGAAAAAACGCCATTTTTCTTTGCATGTTGGCCACACCCACATTTTATGACTTAGAAAAATCCAAGTGAGTCGCCTTTCATCCCACATGGGTCTAGTTTATTTTCACCAATTTGCAAGTTTCTTGAATGAAAATCCACAGCGTAAAAAATCCAAACGTGAGAGTTAAAATTTCAAAAAAATTGTGTTCCGCCCACAATGGCCGACTTCCTGTAGGGTTTAGGGTGGGGTCATAATGTAATTTTTTACTTGTCTTGACATGTTCTATGGTTCTACCAAATTTCATTTGTCTACGATGAAAAAGGTCTGTCATTGCCGTAATGTATTTTGAACTTTGAGGTGGCGCTACTGAGTCATTTTGCAAGATTATTTTTTTTTCACATTGAAATACCAATTTTTTCACCAACCTTGATTTTGGGTCATAGTTGGATTAGTGCAGAGCATCTATTTAGTCGACAACACAAAGTCCAGTACTCTGAACCCCATTCATTTCAATGGCACATTTCTGACCATTTCCACGGTTACCACGGTAACATAGTTCCAAATAGAGGTATGTTCTCATTGGCTTTTTTGTTCAGTATGTCAAGCCACATCTTCATGCCAAATTTCCAATGTTTACGACAAAGTAATTTTTTTTTGGGTCCCATTCAAAAGTTCAAGGGGGGCGCTGTGGAGCAATGTAAAATCTGACTTATGTGAATTGTATATCTGTGCGTTCAAACCAAAATTTGGAACAAAACGTATATTAATGCCGGAAATAAGACATTGCATGTCTGAGTTACGCGCAATTTAAAACTTCAAAAAAATGGCTTTGTTCTTTGCAAGCTGACCACACCCACATTGTATGACTTAGAAAAATCCAAATAAGTTGGCTGTAATCCCACATGGGTCTAGTTTATTTTGACCAATTTCCAAGTTTTCTTGAATGTAAATCCACGGCGTAAAAAATCCAAACACGAACGTTAAAATTTCAGAAAAATGGGGTTCCGCCCACAATGGCCGACTTCCTGTCGGGTTTAGGGTGGAGTCATAATATAATTTTTTACTTGTCTTGACATGTTCTATGGTTCTACCAAATTTCATTTGTCTACGATGAAAAAGGTCTGTCATTGCCGTAATGTATTTTGATTTTTGAGGTGGCGCTATTGAGTCATTTTGAAAGTGTAATTTTTTTGACCATCAAAATAATTAATTTTTCACCAGTCTTGAATTTTGGGTCCAATAAAATTGACTTTTCGTTAACGTTCAGGGGGTCAAAAATGGATTTGAAGTCGTGAGGAAAAATAATAATAATAATAAAGAAGAAGAAGAAGAATAATATAATGGAAACTGATTTTCGACCCATTTTTTTTCTCCTAAACCATAAAAGCTACAGTCATGTGACTTTCTCACATTGTGCCCCATCACAAATAAGGCCCCTGTGATTTTTTTCAGAAGTCCACGACAAATGATTGGCTTCTATGAATTTTTGAAAATGAAATTTGAAGAGGGCGCTAGAGAGTAATTTTGTGAGATAAAGCCATGATTTGCATATCATTGTGTTCAGCTCACACATGTGCATAAACGCTGTATTAGCGTTTTCCCCCAACAAAAAATGTGTGAAAGAGAAATATTTATATAGAAATATTCCAAAAATTGCGATTTTGTAGAAAATTCACCATGACCACACCCAAAGTCATTTTCAAAATATAATTGATGATCTTTAATCTCACATGGGTTTAGTGGGTTTTGGCCAAATTTGAAGTGTTTGTGATGAAAACTGTGCGAGGAGATGTCCTGAATGTGAGGGTGTGCGCTTTTGTCATCACCGGGTTTGATCCAATATGGCCGACTTCCTGTACATTTTAGGGCGGGGCCATAATATCATTTTTGTCATGTCCCGACATGTTCTATTTTTTTGATGCCAGTTTCAGATTTTTAGGTTCACTTTTTTCCGAGTCGGGCTCTCCATAGGCCCAATGAAAATCAAAGTTTGAGGTGGCGCTACCGAGTCGTCTTTCGTTATTTTTTTTCGCGGTCTTCGGTGACAATTAGAGCTTGGCGAGTTCTAATTTTTGACACCACTCACTGGCATGTCGGGGCGTGTTTACCACTTGATTTTTGCCATTTTCCCCGTTTCGGACGCGGTTTTAATGAGTCCCTCGCCGGGACGTTGTCTCCGGCTCGGGCCTAATAATAATAATAATGGAAACTCATTTTTCCCCCCCTTTTTTTTTTTTTCCTCCTAAACCATAAAAAGCTACAGTCATGTGACTTTCTCACATTGTGCCCCATCACAAATAAGGCCCCTGTGAATTTTTTTCACAAGTCCAGGACAAATCGATTGTCTTCTACGAATTTTTGAAAATGAAATTTGAAGAGGGCGCTAGAGAGTCATTTTGTGAGATAAAGCCATGATTTGCATATCATTGTGTTCAGCTCACAAATGTGCATAAACGCTGTATTAGCGTTTTCCCCCAACAAAAAATGTGTGAAAGAGAAATATTTTATTGAAAATATTCCAAAAATTACAATTTTGTATAAAATTCACCATGACCACACCCAAAGTCATATTCAAAATATAATTGATGATCTTTAATCTCACATGGGTTTAGTGGGTTTTGGCCAAATTTGAAGTGTTTGTGATGAAAACTGTGCGAGGAGATGTCCTGAATGTGAGAGTGTGCGCTTTTGTCATCACCGGGTTTGATCCAATATGGCCGACTTCCTGTACATTTTAGGGCAGGGGCCATAATATCATTTTTGTCATGTCCCGACATGTTCTATTTTTTGATGCGAGTCTCAGATTTTTCGGTCGACTTTTTTTCCGAGTCGGGCTCCCATAGGCCCAATGAAAATCAAAGTTTGAGGTGGCGCTATCGAGTCGTCTTTCGTTATTTTTTTTTCGTGGTCTTCAGTGACTATTAGAGCTTGGCGAGTTCTAATTTTTGACACCACTCACTGGCATGTCGGGGCGTGTTAACCACTTGATTTTTGCCATTTTCCCCGTTTCGGACGCGGTTTTTAATGAGTCCCCTCGCCGGGACGTTGTCTCCGGCTCGGGCCTAATAATAATAATAATAATAATAATAATAATAATAATAATAATAATTATAATAATAATAATAATAATAATAATAATAATACCTTACACTTTACTGCTCTTTATCGAAGCTCTACACTGAGTCATTATTCGTTCACTTCACACTTGGTGATGGTAAACTACTATTGTAGCCACAGCTGCCCTGGGGCAGACTGACGGAAGCGAGGCTGCCAGTCTGCGCCATCGGCCCCTCTGACCACCACACACACACGCACACACCACTTTCATACTAGACAATGTGAGTGTCTTGCCTAAGGACACAACGACAGAACTTGGTCGGAGCTGGACTCGATCCTCCGACCTTCGGGTTGGGGGACCAACGCTCAACCACTGAGCCACTGTCGCCCCGATACAAAATAAAATAAAATAAAAGTGTTTATGATCCTGTTCACAGATGATTAAATATATAAGATTTAATAAAACCACAGTCACTAAAAAAGAAAAGAGCCACGTTCACTTCAAAGAAAGAAACTCAAACCTGAAAAGACGAAGAAGCGACAGAGGAATGAAAAAAATGTACAAGAGAGAGAGAGAAAGAAAGAAAGAGAGGGGGGAGAGGGAGAAAGAGAGAGAGAGGGAGAGAGAGAAAGAGAGGGAGAGCGAGGAAAAGGAGGGAAAGAAAGACAAGGGAAAAGAACTAAAGACAGGTAAAAGAGAGGAGGACAAAAGTGTAGCAAAAAAGAGGAGCGAGAGGAGGAAGAGAGAAAGAGGCAAAGGACAAAGAAGGAGGGAGAAAAGGAGCGAACGAAAGAGGGGGATAGAGAAATGTAGAGAAAGAGAAGAAGGGAGAGAGGAAAACAAACAGAAAAAAACAAAGTAGAGAGAGAGAGACAGCGTAAGAGGAGAGGGAGGAGGAGAGGAGGTGTCAGGGGGAGGTGTCAGGGGGAGGTGTCAGGGGGAGGAGGAGGAGCAGGAGTCTGTTTACTGCGCGTTGCTAGATTGCATCACCATCAACAATAATCCTCACTGTCCCACAATCCTCTGGGCTAAAAATAGGATGACGTCAGCCCCTGCCCCTCCCGTCTATGTGCGGCATGACGTCACACGTTCGAGATTCCCTTCGCTCCGCCCCCTTCGCGCTCTTATAAAAGGACAGTGATGCAACGCGCCGGGTACACGCGCAACTTTACGCACCAGGGACAGAGGAGCGCAGAAACAGCGCAGAAACAGCGCAGAAACAGCGCGGAAACATCTCAAACACAGCGGAAAACGCGCCTCAAACACAGCGACGTTTGTTCTTCAGCCTTTGTCCCGGACTCAGACTCACGGAAGCTTCAGGTTTGTCCGATTTCTCTGTTGGAGTTTGGGGCTGGTTTAGAGCGCGAGGAGCGGGAGGAGCGAGGCGGGGGTTGTTGCTCCGTTGCCCGGGTGACGAGCGGAGGATTCCCCGGTGTCCCCGGAGCTCCCGGTGTCTCCGGAGCTCCCGGTGTCGGTGTCTCCGGAGCTCCCGGTGTCCCCGGAGCTCCCGGTGTCCCCGGAGCCTGAGCTGAGAGAGAACATTTATGTAATGATAATAATAATAATGTGATGCCTGTGGCTCCATGTGGAGTTTGTGGTGATTTGTTTAAGTTGATGACGCGTTGCCGGGGCAACAGACGGAGGAGTCCCCGGTGTTTCCCGTATGTGGAGTCCGTGATGTGTCTCCTCGTGTTCTGTTCTTCCTGACGTTCCCTCTTCGTGTTCTGTTCTTCCTGACGTTCTTCCTGACGTTCTTCTTGACGTTCCCTCCTAGTGTTCTGTTCTTCCTGACGTTCTTCTTGACGTTCCCTCCTCGTGTTCTGTTCTTCCTGACGTTCTTCTTGACGTTCTTCTTGACGTTCCCTCCTCGTGTTCTGTTCTTCCTGACGTTCTTCCTGACGTTCTTCTTGATGTTCTGTTCTTCCTGACGTTTTTCCTGACGTTCTTCCTGACGTTCTTCTTGACGTTCCCTCCTAGTGTTCTGTTCTTCCTGACGTTCTTCTTGACGTTCCCTCCTCGTGTTCTGTTCTTCCTGACGTTCTTCCTGACGTTCTTCTTGATGTTCCCTCTTAGAGTTCTGTTCTTCCTGACGTTCTTCCTGACGTTCTTCTTGATGTTCCCTCCTAGTGTTCTGTTCTTCCTCCTGACGTTCTTCCTGACGTTCTTCTTGACGTTCCCCTCCTAGTGTTCTGTTCTTCCTGACGTTCTTCTTGACGTTCCCTCCTCGTGTTCTGTTCTTCCTGACGTTCTTCTTGACGTTCTTCTTGACGTTCCCTCCTCGTGTTCTGTTCTTCCTGACGTTCTTCCTGACGTTCTTCTTGATTCTGTTCTTCTGACGTTCTTCCTGACGTTCTTCTTGATGTTCTGTTCTTCCTGACGTTTTTCCTGACGTTCTTCCTGACGTTCTTCTTGACGTTCCCTCCTGTGTTCTGTTCTTCCTGACGTTCTTCTTGACGTTCCCTCCTCGTGTTCTGTTCTTCCTGACGTTCTTCCTGACGTTCTTCTTGATGTTCCCTCTTAGAGTTCTGTTCTTCCTGACGTTCTTCCTGACGTTCTTCTTGATGTTCCCTCCTAGTGTTCTGTTCTTCCTGACGTTCTTCCTGACGTTCTTCTTGACGTTCCCTCCTAGTGTTCTGTTCTTCCTGACGTTCTTCTTGACGTTCCCTCCTCGTGTTCTTTCTGTTCTGTTCTTCCTGACGTTCTTCTTGACGTTCTTCTTGACGTTCCCTCCTCGTGTTCTGTTCTTCCTGACGTTCTTCCTGACGTTCTTCTTGATGTTCTGTTCTTCCTGACGTTCTTCCTGACGTTCTTCTTGATGTTCTGTTCTTCCTGACGTTTTTCCTGACGTTTTTCCTGACGTTCTTCCTGACGTTCTTCCTGACGTTCTTCTTGATGTTCCCTCCTAGTGTTCTGTTCTTCCTGACGTTCTTCCTGACGTTCTTCTTGATGTTCTGTTCTTCCTGACGTTCTTCCTGACGTTCCCTCGTGTTCTCACACACAGAGGATCTTTAACCTGTGATGTAACTTTTCGCTCTGTCATGACACAGTGACTTTGCTGTTTTTATATAAACGGAGCCTGATCTTTGCTTGAACCAAACAGGAAGTTTTCCGAGTTGTTGCGTCACCTTTGACCTTTGACCTTTGAGCCGTTTTCTTCTTGTTCTTTTTGGGGCAGAAGGTCACTCTGATGAAACTGAACTGAACCGGGCTTTGTTTTTGTCATGTCTGGTTTAAAACACTCACAGATTTAACAGTTTTTATTAAACACAAAAATAAGAGTTTCTTGTCAGATATGATGTAATGTTACAGCAGGAAGGGCATCCGGCTTAAACACCTGCTGTATCTCAGGATGTTTCACACTAGTGCAGTTAAAGTTCACTCTGGAACTTTTCTGAGTCAACCTCCACCGCCTGCTTGTCTCCATGGGGATGTTAGTGCCTGAAATGTTCCACAGTGTGGCTTTAAACTTATCCATCTTAATGTGGGCCCTCTAGCAGAGTAATGTGGGCCCTCTAGTAATGTGGGCCCTCTAGTAATGTGGGCCCTCTAGTAATGTGGGCCCTCTAGTAATGTGGGCCCTCTAGTAGAGTAATGTGGGCCCTCTAGTAGAGTAATGTGGGCCCTCTAGTAGAGTAATGTGGGCCCTCTAGTAGAGTAATGTGGGCCCTCTAGTAGAGTAATGTGGGCCCTCTAGTAGAGTAATGTGGGCCCTCTAGTAGAGTAGTAAGAGATGTTTATTAGAATAAAAACAGCCCTTTAATAAACTTGCTTCACGTTTCTTCATGTTTCTTCTTGCTTCTTCTTGTTTCTCCTTCATGTTTCTTCATGTTCCTTCATGTTTCTTCTTCATGTTCCTTCTTCATGTTCCTTCATGTTCCTTCATTTTCCTTCATGTTCCTTCATGTTTCTTCTTCATGTTCCTTCTTCATGTTCCTTCATGTTCCTTCATGTTCCTTCATTTTCCTTCATGTTCCTTCATGTTTCTTCTTCATGTTCCTTCATGTTCTTCATGTTCCTTCATGTTCCTTCATGTTCCTTCATGTTCCTTCATGTTTCTTCATGTTCCTCCTTTCATGTTCCTTCATGTTCCTTCATGTTCCATCATGTCCTTCATGTTCCTTCATGTTCCTTCATGTTTCATGTTCATTCCTTCATGTTCCTTCATGTTCCTTCATGTTCCTTCATGTTCCTTCATGTTCCTTCATGTTTCTTCTTCATGTTCCTTCATGTTCCTTCATGTTCCTTCATGTTTCTTCTTCATGTTCCTTCATGTTCCTTCATGTTTCTTCTTCATGTTCCTTCATGTTTCTTCTTCATGTTCCTTCATGTTCCTTCATGTTCCTTCATGTTCCTTCATGTTCCTTCATGTTCCTTCATGTTTCTTCTTCATGTTCCTTCATGTTCCTTCATGTTTCTTCATGTTTCTTCATGTTCCTTCATGTTCCTTCACGTTTCTTCTTGTTTCTTTCAGAATGATGTTGCAGCACCCCGGACCCTCGCTCGCAGACATCAGCTGTGCGCTGGTGCCCTGTCTCTCGCCGCCCGGGTCCCTGACTCTGGACGACTTCTCCGGGTTCAGTCCTCTGGTGAAGGAGGAGCTGCGTCTGACCATCCAGAGTAAGAGACTCTCGAGCGGACAGTCCGCCGACGTCAGCGGCGACGTGAGCTCGGACGGAGCCTCGTCCAGCAGCGACCGGCTGAGCGAGCGTTTACAGGGCCGAGCCTGCGGGGGGAGCAAGAGAGAGGTAAGACCGCCTCACTACACTGTGTTTAGGCCTTTAGCTTTGTCAAAAATATCGAGAATCAGATATGAAACGATACTGAAACTAGTATCGGACTCAGATACTCATTTTGTCAGGTATCGATACTAAAAAAGTCCCACTGACAGAAATTAACCTGAATCTGTTTAGAGGAATTTAGAGCTGCATCTGAACAACACACAGAGACTAGAACATACACACTACACATACATGTGTGTCTATACACATATGTGTACAGACACACACACATGCATATATACACACACACACACACACACACACACACACACACACACACACATATATACACACAATACTCATACACACACACACACATATATACACACAATACACATACACACACATATATACACACAATACTCATACACACACATATATACACACAATACACACACACACATATATACACACAATACACACATATATACACACACAACACTCACACCTCTGAGGACCGGCCCCTGGACCTCTGAGGACCGGCCCCTGGACCTCTGAGGACCGGCCCCTGGACCTCTGAGGACCGGGCCCTGGACCTCTGAGGACCGGCCCCTGGACCTCTGAGGACCGGGCCCTGGACCTCTGAGGACCGGGCCCTGGACCTCTGAGGACAGGGGCCTGGACCTCTGAGGACAGGGGCCTGGACCTCTGAGGACCGGGCCCTGGACCTCTGAGGGTCTAATCCTAATAACTGAATAGATCGAGTTTAGTAGATCTAAAGTCTCGTTCCTGGTGAAGTGTCACTTCGTGCTGAGTTTGTTTGGATGTTCTTCCTCTTATGGGGCAGATCTGACTCTGTGACATGATGAAGATGAAGATGATGATGATGATGATGATGATGATGATGATGACGATGATGATGATGATGATGATGATGATGATGATGTTTGTTGTAGTTCACTCCAGAGGAGATGGAGAGGAGGAAGAGACGACGAGAGAGAAACAAGATCGCAGCCGCTAAATGTCGCAACAAGAAGAAAGAGAAAACGGAGACGCTACAGAAGGTGAAGAATTTTATTATATTTAAAGTCTCACGGTTTAAATGTGAAATCAGCCCCGTTTATTTAAATGTTCCAGTTTAGACCCGGTTTAGACCTCGTTCAGTCCTGGTTTAGTCCTGGTTTAGACCTGGTTTAGTCCTGGTTTAGTCCTGTCCTGGTTTAGACCTGGTTTAGTCCTGGTTTAGACCTGGTTTAGTCCTGGTTTAGGTTTAGTCCTGGTTTAGACCTGGTTTAGACCTGGTTTAGTCCTGGTTTAGTCCTGGTTTAGACCCTGGTTTAGTCCTGTTTTTAGTCCTGGTTTAGACCCTGGTTTAGACCTGGTTTAGTCCTGGTTTAGTCCTGGTTTAGACCTGGTTTAGTCCTGGTTTAGTCCTGGTTTAGTCCTGGTTTAGGTTTAGTCCCTGGTTTAGACCTGGTTTAGTCCTGGTTTAGTCCTGGTTTAGACCTGGTTTAGTCCTGGTTTAGTCCTGGTTTAGTCCTGGTTTAGTCCTGGTTTAGACCTGGTTTAGTCCTGGTTTAGTCCTGGTTTAGTCCTGGTTTAGACCTGGTTTAGACCTGTTTAGACCTGGTTTAGTCCTGGTTTAGACCTGGTTTAGTCCTGGTTTAGTTTAGACCTGGTTTAGGTTTAGTCCTGGTTTAGACCCTGTTTAGGGTTTAGTCCTGGTTTAGTCCTGGTTTAGTCCTGGTTTAGTCCTGGTTTAGTCCTGGTTTAGTCCTGGTTTAGTCCTGGTTTAGTCCTGGTTTAGTCCTGGTTTAGACCTGGTTCCACTGTTTCTAAAAACAAAAAGATTGATGCTTTTTAAAAATTGAATAGAAATAAAATGTGTTTTTAAATAGTTTATCGTTATGGAAACGTTCAGGACACTTAAACTGACGTTTGACTCGTGTCCCTCAGGAGTCGGAGAAGTTGGAGACGGTGAACTCCGAGCTGAAGGCTCAGATCGAGGAGCTGAAGCAGCAGAAGCAGCAGCTCGTTTATATGTTGAACCTGCACCGCCCGACCTGCATCGTCAGAGCACAAAACGGACGAACCCCCGAAGACGAGCGCAACCTGTTCATCCAACACATCAAAGAGAGCGCGCTCCAACTCCACAACATCACCTCCAGCATGGCCTCCACCGCCACTACTGCAGAGGCTTTCAGTACTGCTACTAGTACTACTAGTACTACTAGTACTACTAGTACTCTGGACACGGGGCTGCTGTCCCTCGAGCACGTGCACTGCTCTGGACATCTATGAACTGGAAACAAACTAAAGACTTTTTCAGATGGTTGTCCACACGAAGCTGCTAAACCCGAGTGACACCTGCCAATCTTCAGTATGTCCCTCCCACGCCCTCAAACCGAAGCTGCTGATTGGACGAAACGTGACATTGTAGAATACACTGCAAAAACACTGATCAGAGTTGAAATGATTTGAGTTTAACCACTTTAGATTTGCCTCAAGTATTTCAATGGTTTTAAATATATTTTATTTTACACTACTTTTTTAACTACATTTTTCTTATAATTTAACTTGAGGAATTTGAGTTTTTTTTTTGTTATTCAAGTTAAATCAAATACTGTATGTCTTATAATTTGTAGCAAATCTAGTTAAAACTATTCAGATATTTAAGTCATTTTAAGTCAAGTTTTCATAGTGCTGTTTGTCCCGCCCACTCCCTCAAACCGAAGCTGCTGATTGGACGACACGTGACATAATAATATAAATATGAGCAGAATGTTCAGTGTCAGGGCCGAGGAGAAGCTAAGCGCTAACGAACAACCATTTTTATTTCATTTTGTTTTTCTCTGGTTACGGCACATAATCCTTAAAGGGACGGTTTGTTTTCAAATTCAAATCTAAACGTGTTTATAATTTGAAGATCGAACGGAGCTGACGCCGGCGCCTGTTTTTTTAAAATAGTTACTACGGCACACTTAAAATGTGGTTAATATAACGTTATACTGGCCATTTGGGTCATTTATTTCTACTATTCTCAAACACCAGCGTTATATTCATTATATTTATTATTTGTAAAAGAAATAACAGTAAAAGAGCTAAAAGGGCTTCAACTGAAATACGTCCAAACATCAGCTCTCAAGTACAAGTACAAGTACTGTACAAGTACTGTACAAGTACAAGTACTGTACAAGTACTGTACAAGTACTGTACAAGTACAAGTACTGTACAAGTACTGTACAAGTACTGTACAAGTACTGTACAAGTACAAGTACTGTACAAGTACTGTACAAGTACTGTACAAGTACAAGTACTGTACAAGTACTGTACAAGTACAAGTACTGTACAAGTACTGTACAAGTACAAGTACTGTACAAGTACTGTACAAGTACTGTAAGTACAAGTACAAGTACAAGTACAAGTACTATACAAGTACTGTACAAGTACAAATATACTGTATTTAAGGATGACTTTGGAATAGGCGTCAGTCTGACTTTGATTCATATTTCAAATTATTAGAACAACTTTAGAGATTTATGGCACTTAAAAAACAAACGGTCCCTTTTCGCTTGTATTTGTTCTGTCTCTGCTGCTGACGTCTCAGGATCTACGCTGGAAGTAGCTCACTGTTTAACTGTTTAACTGTTTAACTGTTTAACTGTTCAATGTTTAAAGAAGCAAGTCTCACAACTTCAAGAAATATTTCAAAAACTGTTGCAAAAATTGAGAATATTAGCCATAAAATGTAAATAGGAACTGTGCAACTGCTCATTCAGCTGTTCATACAGCTGTTCATTCAGCTGTTCATACAGCTGCTCATTCAGCTGTTCATTCAGCTGTTCATTCAGCTGCTCATTCAGCTGTTCATTCAGCTGCTCATTCAGCTGTTCATTCAGCTGTTCATACAGCTGTTCATTCAGCTGTATGAACAGCTGAATGAACAGCTGCTGTCTGGTTTGTGTTCAGGAAGCTGTTTTTTTTCTTTGCGTGTCGTGGGCCGTGTCGTGGGCCGTGTCGCGGGCCGTGTCGCGGGCCGTGTCGCGGGCCGTGTCTTGAGCCGCTGCTGTTGAACCCGATGCCTCAGAATGTATTTTGTAGAAAGTTTTTATTATGGTTGGACTTTTGGAGCTCGTCCCAGCGCTGACGTATAGATCTATAAAACGAGAAGAAAACGAGAATAAAACGAGAATAAAACGAGTATAAAACGAGTATAAAACATATAAACACTTTTGTCTGTGTGTTTGAATGTTTTTCCTTTTAGTGCAGGTCCAGAGTGGCAGAGTGGTTAGCCTCACAGAGTGGCAGAGTGGTTAGCCTCACAGAGTGGCAGAGTGGTTAGCCTCACAGAGTGGTTAGCCTCACAGAGTGGTTAGCCTCACAGAGTGGTTAGCCTCACAGAGTGGCAGAGTGGTTAGCCTCACAGAGTGGCAGAGTGGTTAGCCTCACAGTTTGCATGTTCTGCCTGTGTCATTAATGTAAAACATGATCCTCGGATCCGACGCCGAAGGATCAAATCTCAAAATGTTTTAAACAAAACATTTGGGATTTAATTTTTATTTAAACTAAACATAAACTTTAAGGACCTGCTGCGTCGTTAAAGCTGCACTGTGTAACTTTTCTGCTTGTCTCCATGGAGATGTTATGACATTGCCTGGAATGTTCCACAGTGACATTAGTGTGGACTTACAGGTCAGGTCTGTGGAGAGGAAGTTTTTGAAGGTGATTTTGAGAAATAAAAACAAACTGAATAAATGCCACATAAATATGTTTAATGCCTCAATGTGGAACATTCCAGGTAAAACATGTGAATAAATATACAAACTTATGTAAAGTAGGAACATCCTCAGTATTTGTCCATTTAAAATGATTGAAATGTTATTTATTCGAACATCGTGATGTTTTTGAGCTGCACAAATGTTTTTATACTTTGAAAATATTAAAAATAAAAATGTCTTAAACAGAGTCGTGTTTGTGTGACATCACAGGCCGTCGGCCAATCAGAGCGCAGAACGGAGGAAGTGAAATGACCTTTACTTTTATATTGACACTTTGCAACTGACATAATCAACATTCCCCGGGTGATGCTAACTGGAGGCACTGCTCTGTCTGACTAAATGAGCTCAGTTGTGTTGATCTGTTTTCACTTTTTACATCGAACAACATCACCACTTTGGATTTTTATTTCTTATAAAAAATAAAATATCTTTAGTAAAATAAAACTGCATTTCTTTATTAAATATAAATATATATTATTAAATTAACAAATTTCTCATAAACACACATAACATTAGATCTAAGATTTTAATATAAATCTGGCCAAGTTTTTATAGTTTTGTCAGTTTATAATTTTCCTTCTTGGTTGGACACGACATAGAGCCGACTCATAACTTACCTGGCAACCATAATGTGAACCCTAACCCGAACCCTAACCCTAACCCTAACCCGAACCCTAACCCGAACCCTGACCCGAACCCTAACCCGAACCCTGACCCGAAACCTGACCCGAAACCTGACCCGAACCCTGACCCGAACCCTGACCCGAACCCTGACCCGAAACCTGACCCGAACCCTGACCCGAACCCTGACCCTAACACGAACCCTAACACGAACCCTGACCCGAACCCTGACCCTAACACGAACCCTAACCCAAAACCTGACCCGAACCCTGACCCTAACCCAAACCCTAACCCGAAACCTGACCCAAACCCGAACCCTAACCCGAACCCGAACGCTGACCAGAACCCTAACCCGAACCCTAACCCGAAACCTGACCCAAACCCGAACCCTGACCCTAACACGAACCCGAACCCTGACCCGAACCCAAACCCTGACCCTAACACGAACCCTAACACGAACCCTAACACGAACCCTAACCCGAACCCGATCCCTGACCCTAACCCTAACCCGAATCCTGACCCGAACCCTGACCCTAACCCGAACCCTAACCCGAACCCTAACCCGAAACCTGACCCAAACCCGAACCCTAACCCGAACCCTGACCAGAACCCTAACCCGAACCCTAACCCGAAACCTGACCCGAACCCAAACCCTGACCCTAACACGAACCCTAACCCGAACCCTAACCCGAACCCGAACCCTGACCCGAACCCTGACCCTAACAGCTACGATGAAACTCAGGAAATTACATTTTGACCTCACTGTGTCGTTTTGACCTCACTGTGTCGTTTTGACCTCAGTGTGTCGTTTTGACCTCAGTGTGTCGTTTTGACCTCAGTGTGTCGTTTTGACCTCACTGTGTCGTTTTGACCTCAGTGTGTCGTTTTGACCTCACTGTGTCGTTTTGACCTCACTGTGTCGTTTTGACCTCAGTGTGTCGTTTTGACCTCACTGTGTCGTTTTGACCTCAGTGTGTCGTTTTGACCTCAGTGTGTCGTTTTGACCTCACTGTGTCATTTTGACCTCACCATGTGTGAGTTGACCTCACTGTGTCATTTTGACCTCACTGTGTCACTTTTGGTTTTGACCTTAGTCCTGTGTCATTTTGACCTCACTGTGTCGTTTTGACCTCACTGTGTCATTTTGACCTCACTGTGTCATTTTGACCTCACTGTGTCGTTCTTCTGTTTCCATTGGTGTCGTCAGCCTCGGGTCATGTGACCTGTGACTCAACACGACTCACCATGAAACTGAGTCAACAACAGCCTCAGATTCTCTGTTCCACTTTTGGTCCAATGTTAGTCCTGGTTTAGTCCTGGTTTAGTCCTGGTTTAGACCTGGTTTAGACCTGGTTTAGTCCTGGTTTAGTCCTGGTTTAGACCTGGTTTAGACCTGGTTTAGTCCTGGTTTAGACCTGGTTTAGTCCTGGTTTAGTCCTGGTTTAGACCTGGTTTGGTCCTGGTTTAGTCCTGGTTTAGTCCTGGTTTAGTCCTGGTTTAGACCTGGTTTAGACCTGGTTTAGACCTGGTTTAGTCCTGGTTTAGACCTGGTTTAGACCTGGTTTAGTCCTGGTTTAGTCCTGGTTTAGTCCTAGTTCAGACCTGGTTCAGACCTGGTTTAGACCTGGTTGGTTTAGTCCTGGTTTAGACCTGGTTTAGACCTGGTTTAGTCCTGGTTTAGTCCTGGTTTAGTCCTGGTATAGTCCTAGTTCAGACCTGGTTCAGACCTGGTTTAGACCTGGTTTAGACCTGGTTTAGTCCTGGTTTAGTCCTAGTTCAGACCTGGTTCAGACCTGGTTTAGACCTGGTTTAGTCCTGGTTGAGACCTGGTTTAGTCCTGGTTTAGTCCTGGTCCTACGCTCACCTATGGCCATGAGCGCTGATGGTGGAAACAAGCGTTTAAATGAGTTTCTTCTGCAGAGCGTCTGGATGCTCCTTTAGAGATGGAGGGTCACACAGGAGGTGAGGGACGCCTCCCTGGGGAGGTGCTCATGTCCCACTGGGAGGAGGACCCTGGGAAGACCCAGGACACGCTGGAGGGACTATGTCTCTATGGCCTGGGAACACCTCGGGGTGCCACTGCAGGAGCTGGAGAAAGTGTCTGGGGTGAGGGAAGTCTGAGAGTCATGCTTTCTACACCAACTATGGCAGAAGACGTTCCAGAGGAAACACTTGGACACCTTTGTCCTGAGGGATGTTCCTCTCCTCACACTGACACAGATCTGACTCGACCTGTGGAGACTTTAGTTTGAGCTTTTAGGCACAGGTGTGATCGATGTCACTGGAAAAGTTCTGCAGTTCGATCCGAAGAACAATGACAAAAGAGGGTTACACATAGATATCAGAAGAACAACGAGGTTCACACAGATACTAGAACAACGAGGTTCACACACTGTTACTCTGTACTTTATATTACTCGAGTAAGAGTACTGTTACTCTGTACTTTATATTACTCGAGTAAGAGTACTGCTACTCTGTACTTTATATTACTCGAGTAAGAGTACTGCTACTCTGTACTTTATATTACTCGAGTAAGAGTACTGTTACTCTGTACTTTATATTACTCGAGTAAGAGTACTGTTACTCTGTACTTTATGTTACTCGAGTAAGAGTACTGCTACTCTGTACTTTATACTACTCGAGTAAGAGTACTGTTACTCTGTACTTTATATTACTCGAGTAAGAGTACTTTATACTACTCTGTACTTGTACTTTATACTACTCGAGTAAGAGTACTGTTACTCTGTACTTTATATTACTCGAGTAAGAGTACTGTTACTCTGTACTTTATATTACTCGAGTAAGAGTACTGTTACTCTGTACTTTATATTACTCGAGTAAGAGTACTGTTACTCTGTACTTTATACTCCTCGAGTAAGAGTACTGTTACTCTGTACTTTATATTACTCGAGTAAGAGTACTGTTACTCTGTACTTTATATTACTCGAGTAAGAGTACTGTTACTCTGTACTTTATATTACTCGAGTAAGAGTACTTTATACTCCTCGAGTAAGAGTACTGTTACTCTGTACTTTATATTACTCGAGTAAGAGTACTGCTACTCTGTACTTTATATTACTCGAGTAAGAGTACTGTTACTCTGTACTTTATACTCCTCGAGTAAGAGTACTGTTACACTGTACTTTATGTTACTCGAGTAAGAGTACTGTTACTCTGTACTTTATATTACTCGAGTAAGAGTACTGTTACTCTGTACTTTATACTACTCGAGTAAGAGTACTGTTACTCTGTACTTTATACTACTCGAGTAAGAGTACTGTTACTCTGTACTTAATGTTACTCGAGTAAGAGTACTGCTACTCTGTACTTTATACTACTCGAGTAAGAGTACTGTTACTCTGTACTTTATATTACTCGAGTAAGAGTACTGCTACTCTGTACTTTAGTATAAAGTACAGAGTAGCATACTACTCGAGTAAGAGTACTGCTACTCTGTACTTTATATTACTTGAGTAAGAGTACTGTTACTCTGTACTTTATTCTACTCGAGTAAGAGTACTCTGAGCTTTATACTACTCGAGTAAGAGTACTGTTACTCTGTACTTTATACTACTCGAGTAAGAGTACTCTGTACTTTATACTACTCGAGTAAGAGTACTGTTACTCTGTACTTTATATTACTTGACTAAGAGTACTGTTACTCTGTACTTTATATTACTCGAGTAAGAGTACTGTTACTCTGTTCTTTATATTACTCGAGTAAGAGTACTGTTACTCTGTACTTTATTCTACTCGAGTAACAACAAGTACTACTACTACTACTATTGCATGTACTACTATTTGAAAGAAGTATCTTAAAGTTAAAGGAAGTATTTCTGTGTAAAACTTTGTTTCAGAATCAGGTGTTTTCCCTGAACAAAAGAAGGAACTGGAACTGTTAAAAGAGAAGGAAGTAGATTTAGATTTTTACTCCTCTGACCCTCTGACCCTCTGCTCCTCTGACCCTCTGTCCCTCTGACCCTCTCCTCCTCTGCTCCTCTGACCCTCTGACCCTCTGCTCCTCTGCTCCTCTGACCCTCTGCTCCTCTGACCCTCTGCTCCTCTGACCCTCTCTGTCTGACCCTCTGCTCCTCTGACCCTCTGACCCTCTGACTCCTCTGACCTCTGACCCTCTGACCCTCTGACCCTCTGACCTCTGACCCTCTGACCCTCTGACCCTCTCTGCCCCTCTGACCCTCTGACCCTCTGCTCCTCTGACCCTCTGCTCCTCTGACCCTCTGCTCCTCTGACCCTCTGACCCTCCGCTCCTCTGACCCTCTGCTCCTCTGACCCTCTGTCCCTCTGACCCTCTGTCCCTCTGACCCTCTCCTCCTCTGCTCCTCTGACCCTCTGACCCTCTGCTCCTCTGCTCCTCTGACCCTCTGCTCCTCTGACCCTCTGCTCCTCTGACCCTCTGCTCCTCTGACCCTCTGACCCTCTGACCCTCTGCTCCTCTGACCCTCTGTGTCCTCCTCTGACCTGACTCTGCTCCTCTGACTCCCTCTGTCCTCTGACCCTCTGACCCTCTGACCCTCTGCTCCTCTGTCCCTCTGCTCCTCTGTCCCTCTGACCCTCTGTCCCTCTGACCCTCTGTCCCTCTGACCCTCTGCTCCTCTGACCCTCTGCTCCTCTGACCCTCTGCTCCTCTGCTCCTCTGACCCTCTGCTCCTCTGACCCTCTGCTCCTCTGCTCCTCTGACCCTCTGCTCCTCTGACCCTCTGACCCTCTGACCCTCTGCTCTGACCCTGCCCTCTGCTCCTCTGACCCTCTGACCCTCTGACCCTCTGCTCCTCTGACCCTCTGCTCCTCTGTCCCTCTGCTCCTCTGTCCCTCTGACCCTCTGACCCTCTGACCCTCTGACCCTCTGCTCCTCTGACCCTCTGCTCCTCTGACCCTCTGCTCCTCTGTCCCTCTGCTCCTCTGCCCTCTGACCCTCTGCTCCTCCCTCTGACCTCTGCTCCTCCTGACCCTCTGCTGACCCTCTGCTCCTCTGACCCTCTGCTCCTCTGACCCTCTGTCCCTCTGACCCTCTGCTCCCTCTGACCCTCTGCTCCTCTGACCCTCTGACCCTCTGACCCTCTGCTCCTCTGACCCTCTGCTCCTCTGACCCTCTGTCCCTCTGACCCTCTGCTCCTCTGACCCTCTGACCCTCTGTCCCTCTGACCCTCTGACCCTCTGCCCCTCTGACCCTCTGCTCCTCTGACCCTCTGCCCTCTGTCCCTCTGTCTCTGACCCTCTGTCCTCTGACCCTCTGCTCCTCTGACCTCTGCTCCTCTGACCCTCTGCTCCTCTGCTCCTCTGACCCTCTGCTCCTCTGACCCTCTGCTCCTCTGACCCTCTGACCCTCTGCTCCTCTGCTCCTCTGACCCTCTGACTCTGACCTCTGACCCTCTGACCCTCTGCTCCTCTGACCCTCTGCTCCTCTGACCCTCTGCTCCTCCTCTGACCCTCTGCTCCTCTGCTCCTCTGACCCTCTGCTCCTCTGACCTCTGGACTCTGCTCCTCTGACCCTCTGACCCTCTGCTCCTCTGACCCTCTGCTCCTCTGACCCTCTGCTGTCCCTCTGACCCTCTGCTGGACTCCCTCTGTCCCTCTGACCCTCTGACCCTCTGCTCCTCTGTCCCTCTGTCCCTCTGACCCTCTGACCCTCTGCTCCTCTGACCCTCTGCTCCTCTGACCCTCTGTCCCTCTGACCCTCTGCTCCTCTGTCCCTCTGACCCTCTGACCCTCTGCTCCTCTGTCCCTCTGTCCCTCTGACCCTCTGACCCTCTGCTCCTCTGACCCTCTGCTCCTCTGACCTTCTGCTCCTCTGACCCTCTGACCCTCTGCTCCTCTGACCCTCTGCTCCTCTGACCCTCTGCTCCTGTGACCCTCTGACCCTCTCCTCCTCTGCTCCTCTGACCCTCTGACCCTCTGCTCCTCTGACCCTCTGCTCCTGTGACCCTCTGACCCTCTCCTCCTCTGCTCCTCTGACTGACCCTCTGACCCTCTGCTCCTCTCTGACCCTCTCCTCCTCTATACCTTTATTCACTGTCCTCCTCTGCTCCTCTGCTCCTCTGACCCTCTGACCCTCTGACCCTCTGCTCCTCTGACCCTCTGCTCCTGTGACCCTCTGACCCTCTGCTCCTCTGCTCCTCTGACCCTCTGCTCCTCTGACCCTCTGACCCTCTGCTCCTCTGACCCTCTGACCCTCTGTCCCTCTGACCCTCTGACCCTCTGCTCCTCTGACCCTCTGACCCTCTGACCTCTGACCCTCTGTCCTCTGACCCTCTGCTCCTCTGACCCTCTGACCCTCTGACCCTCTGACCCTCTGCTCCTCTGACCCTCTGCTCCTCTGACCCTCTCCTCCTCTGCTCCTCTATCCCTCTGCTCCTCTGCTCCTCTGACCCTCTGCTCCTCTGACCCTCTGCTCCTCTGACCCTCTGCTCCTCTATACCTTATATTCACTGACCTCCTCTGGACCTTAATCCTCTGAACTTCCATCTTTCAGAGTGAATTCTTCAGAATTTCTCGAGAGCAGGGTGTTATTATTTTATTATTTTGAGATGAGGAGGTTAAGTGGAAACCGAAGTGAAAGAAAAACAGGTTTGTTCCAGTGAAAGTTTTTCAAAAGTTTATCTGCACAAAAACAACTCATGGACATATATCATAGTCAATATCAGTTCAGTCGGGCTGTGCTCTCATTGGCTGTGGCTCAGCGGGGCTGCTCTGTCATTGGCTGTAGTTTAACAGAGCTGCTCTGTCATTGGCTGTGGTCTAACAGAGCTGCTCTCTCATTGGCTGTGGTAATGGGGGCAGCTCTCTCATTGGCTGTGGTCTAACAGAGCTGCTCTCTCATTGGCTATGGTTAATGGGGGCTGCTCTCTCATTGGCTGTGGTCTAACAGAGCTGCTCTCTCATTGGCTGTGGTCTAACAGAGCTGCTCTCTCATTGGCTGTGGTCTAACAGAGCTTCTCTCTCATTGGCTGTGGTCTAACAGAGCTGCTCTCTCATTGGCTGTGGTCTAACAGAGCTGCTCTCTCATTGGCTGTGGTCTAACAGAGCTGCTCTCTCATTGGCTGTGGTCTAACAGAGCTGCTCTCTCATTGGCTGTGGTCTAACAGAGCTGCTCTCTCATTGGCTGTAACTCAGAGAAAGTAGAAAAAGAAAGTTGCAGCTACATATTTCGTGGAGCTGCTTTTGTCTCTGATACAGTTTAGACAAACTCTTTATATTTGCTCAGGGACAAAGTGTAATTCAACAGCTCCCTCTGCTGGTCACTGCCTGTAGGAGCATGGGGAAAAAAAACATGAGACATAGATACAAAAATAATTTAGCCAGGACAGTTTAGGTTAATGAATGATTAGTTTATTTTAAAGTCACATGGTCATATTTCAAACTCACATCCAGAGGATCAGTTCAGAGGATCTGTCCAGAGGATCAGTCCAGAGGATCAGTCCAGAGGATCTGTCCAGAGGATCTGTCCAGAGGATCAGTCCAGAGGATCAGTCAGAGGAATCAGTCCAGAGGATCTGTCCAGAGGATCAGTCTGCTCCTCAGTCCAGAGGATCAGTCCAGAGGATCAGTCCAGAGGATCAGTTCAGAGGATCAGTCCAGAGGATCAGTCCAGAGGGTCAGTCCAGAGGATCAGTCCAGAGGATCAGTCCAGAGGATCAGTCCAGAGGATCTGTCCAGAGGATCTGTCCAGAGGGTTTGTCCAGAGGATCAGTCCAGAGGATCTGTCCAGAGGATCAGTCCAGAGGGTCAGTCCAGAGGATCAGTCCAGAGGATCTGTCCAGAGGATCTGTCCAGAGGGTCTGTCCAGAGGATCTGTCCAGAGGATCAGTCCAGAGGATCTGTCCAGAGGATCAGTTCAGAGGATCAGTCCAGAGGATCTGTCCAGAGGATCTGTCCAGAGGGTTCAGTCCCAGAGGATCAGTCCAGAGGATCTGTCCAGAGGATCAGTCCAGAGGATCAGTCCAGAGGATCTGTCCAGAGGATCTGTCCAGAGGGTTTGTCCAGAGGATCAGTCCAGAGGATCTGTCCAGAGGATCAGTCCAGAGGGTTTGTTCAGAGGGTTTGTTCAGAGGCAGATGGTACAGGTCTGCGTTGCTCGTGGGCACAGGGTCAGTTGTGGGTTTGTCAGTGCGTTGCTCGTGGGCACAGGGTTAGGTGCAGAGACGGGCTTATTGTCCACAGCTACAGTAAAGGTTTATAACACAAGTGTGATTTTACCACAAGCAGGAAGAACTCGGGTACTTTTACTCAAGTACTTTTACTCAAGTACTTTTACTTGGAATTATACATGTCAAACATCCCTTACTGCTTTCCTCTGTTTCCTTCCCTCTCTCATGTTTCCTCCATGTTTCCTCCATGTTTCCTTCCCTCTCTCATGTTTCCTCCATGTTTCCTTTCCTCTCTCATGTTTCCTCCATGTTTCCTCCATGTTTCCTCCTCCATGTTTTCCTCCTCTTCATGTTTTGCCTCCATGTTTCTCATCCTCCATGTTTCCTCCATGTTTCCCTCCTGTTTCCTCTTCTTTGTTTCCTGTTTCCTCCATGTTTCCTCCATGTTTCCTTCCTCTCTCATGTTCCTTCCTCCATTCCTCCTCCTCCTGTTTCCTCCATGTTTCCTCCATGTTTCCTTCCCCTCTCTCATGTTTCCTCCATGTTTCTCCTGTCATCTTTCCTCTCTCTCATGTTTTCTCCTCCATGTTTCCTCCATGTTTCCTCCATGTTTTCCTTTCCTCTCTCTGTTTTCCTCCCATGTTTCCTCCTTGTCCCATCTCTCATGTTTCCTCCATGTTCCTCCATGTTTCCTTCCTCCTCATGTTTCTCCATGTTTCCTTCCTCTCTCATGTTTCCTCCATGTTTCCTCCTCCATGTTTCCTCCATGTTTCCTTTCCTCTCTCATGTTTCCTCATGTTTCCTCATGTTTCCTCCTCCATGTTTCCTTTCCCTCTCATGTTTCCTCCATGTTTCCTTCCTCCTCCTCACTGTTTCCTCCATGTTTCCCTCTGTTTCCTCATGTTTCCTCCATGTTTCCTTCCCTCTCTCATGTTTCCTCCATGTTTCCTTTCCTCTCTCATGTTTCCTCCATGTTTCCTTCCCTCTCTCATGTTTTCCTCCATGTTTCCTCTTTTCTCCTCTCATGTTTCCTCCATGTTTCCTCCATGTTTCCTCATGTTTCTCATGTTTCCTCCATGTTTCCTCCATGTTTCCTTTCCTTCTCATGTTTCTCCTGTTTCCTCCATGTTTCTCCCTGTTTCCCCTCTCATGTTTCCTTCCTGTTTCCTCATGTTTCCTCCATTTTTCCTCATGTTTCCTCATGTCTTCTCATGTTTCCTCCAGTTTCCTCCCTCTCTCATGTTTCCTCCATGTTTCCTTCCCTCTCTCCTGTTTCCTCATGTTTTCCTCCCATGTTTCCTTCCTGTTTCTCATGTTCCTCCTGTTTCCTCCTGTTTCCTCCTGTTTCCTCCTGTTTCCTCCCATGTTTCCTGTTCCTCCTGTTTCATTTGTTTCCTCATGTTTCCTTCCTCTTTCCTCTGTTTCCCCCTCATGTTTCCCTTGTTTTCCTCCTGTTTCCTCCATGTTTCCTCCTGTGTTTCCTCCTGTTCTCTCTCATGTTTCCTCCATGTTTCCTTCCTCCATGTTTCCTCCATGTTTTCCTCCTCCTTTCCTCCTGTTTCCTCCTGTTTCCTCCTGTTTCCTCCTGTTTCCTCCTGTTTCCTCCTGTTTCCTCCTGTTTCCTCCTGTTTCCTCCTGTTTCCTCATGTTTCCTCCTGTTTCTTCCTGTTTCCTCATGTTTCCTCCTGTTTCCTCCATGTTTCCCCTGTTCCCTCTCTCATGTTTCCTCCATGTTTCCTCCTGTTTCCTTCCTCTCTCCTGTTTCCTCCATGTTTTTCCCTTTCCTCATGTTTCCTCCTGTTTCCTGTTTCCTCCCTGTTTTCCTTTCTGTCTCTCCATGTTTCCTCCATGGTTTTTCCTCCTGTTTCCTCCTGTTTCCTCCTGTTTCCTCCTGTTTCCTCCTGTTTCCCCTTGTTTCCTCCTGTTTCCTCCTGTTTCCTCCTGTTTCCTCTTGTTTCCTCCTGTTTTCCTCCATGTTTCCTCTCTCTCATGTTTCCTCCATGTTTCCCTCCTGTTTCCTTTCCTCTCTCATGTCCTCCTCCATGTTTCCTCCCTCCTGTTTTCTCTGTTTCCTCCATGTTTCCTCCTGTTCCTCCGTTTTCATGTTTCCCTCCCCTCATGTTTCCTCCTTGTTCCTCTCCTGTTTCCTCCCTGTTTCCTCCTGTTCCTCTGTTTCCTCCTGTTTCCTTCCTCCATCTTTCCTCCTGTTTTCCTCCATGTTTCCTTTTGTCTTCTCCTGTTTCCTCCATGTTTCCTCCTGTTTCCCCCTGTTTCCTCATGTTTCCTCCATGTTTCCTTGTTTCCTCTCATGTTTCCTCCATGTTTCCTCCATGTTTTCCTCTCTCTGTGTTTCCTCCATGTTTCCTTGTTTCCTCCCTCCTGTTTCCTCCCTGTTTCCTCTGTTTCCTTCCTCATGTTTCCTCCATCTCTCATGTTTCCTCCATGTTTCCTCCCTGTTTCCATGTTTCCTTTCCTCTCCTGTTTCCTCCATGTTTCCTCATGTTTCCTTCCCTCCTCATGTTTCCTCCATGTTTCCTTCCTGTCTCATCCTGTTTCCTCCATGTTTCCTCCATTTTTCCTTTCTTCCTCATGTTTCCTCCTGTTTCCTCCTGTTTCCTCCTGTTTCCTCCTGTTTCCTCATGTTTCCTCCTGTTTCCTCCTGTTTCCTCCTGTTTCCTCATGTTTCCTCCTGTTTCCTCCTGTTTCCTCCTGTTTCCTCATGTTTCCTCCTGTTTCCTCCTGTTTCCTCCTGTTTCCTCCTGTTTCCTTTCCTTTCCATGTTTTCCTCCATGTTTCCCTGTTCTCTCATGTTTCCCATGTTTCCTCCTCTCCTCATGTTTCCTCCTGTTTTCCTCCTCCTCCTCATGTTTTCCTCCTTGTTTCCTCTGTTTTCCTCCTGTTTCCTCCCTCTCTCTGTTTCCCTCCATGTTTCCTCCTGTGTCTTCCTGTTTCCTCTCCATGTTTCCTCCATGTTTCCTTTTTCTCTCATGTTTCCTCCTGTTTTCTCCTGTCCTCCTCCTGTTTCCTCATGTTTCCTCCATGTTTCCTCCCTTTCCTCTTCTCCTGTTTCCTCCTGTTTCCTTCCCTTTCCCTCCTGTTTCCTCCATGTTTCCTTCCCTCTCTCATGTTTCCTCCATGTTTCCTCCTGTTTTCCTCCTCTCTCTCTTTTCCTCCTGTTTTCCTCCCTGTTCCTCCCATTCCTCCTGTTTCCTCCTGTTTCCCTCCATGTTTCCCTCCTGTTCCTTCCCTGTCTCCTGTTTCCTCCTCCTGTTTCCTCCTCATGTTTCCTCCATGTTTCCTTCCTGTTCTCCTGTTTCCTCCTGTTTCCTTTCCTCCTGTTTCCTCCTGTTTCCTCCCTGTTTCCTCCTGTTTCCTCCTGTTTCCTCCTGTTTCCTCCTGTTTCCTCCTGTTTCCTCCTGTTTCCTCCTGTTTCCTCCTGTTTCCTCCTGTTTCCTCCTGTTTCCTCCTGTTTCCTCCTGTTTCCTCCTGTTTCCTCCTCTCATGTTTCCTCCATGTTTCCCCTCCTCCTCTCATGTTTTTCTCCATGTTTTCCTCCTGTTTCCTCCATCTCATGTTTTCCTCCATGTTCCCTTCCTCCATGTTTCCTCCTGTTTTCCTCCTCTCTCCTCTGTTTCTCTCATGTTTCCTTCCCTCTCTCATGTTTCCTCCATGTTTCCCTCCATGTTTCCTCCCCTCTCTCATGTTTCCTCCATGTTTCCTGTTTCCTCCATGTTTCCTTCCCTCTCTCATTTCCTCCATGTTTCCTCCATGTTTTCCTTCCCTTTCACATGTTTCCTCCATGTTTCCTTTTCCTCTCTCATGTTTCCTCCCTCCTGTTTCCTCCATGTTTCCTTCCCTCTCTCATGTTTCCTCCATGTTTCCTTCCCTCTCTCATGTTTTTCCTCCATGTTTTCTCCATGTTTCCCTCCTTTTCCTCCATGTTTCCTCCATGTTTCCTCCATGTTTCCCTCCTTCCTCTCTCTCATGTTTCCTCCTGTTTCCTTCCTTTTCCCTCTCTCTGTTTCCTCCATGTTTCCTCCATGTTTCCTTTCCTCTCTCATGTTTCCTCCATGTTTCCTTCCCTCTCTCATGTTTCCTCCATGTTTCCTTCCCTCTCTCATGTTTCCTCCATGTTTCCTCCATGTTTCCTTTCCTCTCTCATGTTTCCTCCATGTTTCCTCCATGTTTCCTTCCCTCTCTCATGTTTCCTCCATGTTTCCTTCCCCTGTTCATTTTCCCTCCATGTTTCCTCCATGTTTCCTTCCCTCTCTCATGTTTCCTCCATGTTTCCTTCCCTCTCTCATGTTTCCTCCATGTTTCCTCCATGTTTCCTTTCCTCTCTCATGCTTCCTCCATGTTTCCTTCCCTCTCTCATGTTTCCTCCATGTTTCCTTCCCTCTCTCATGTTTCCTCCATGTTTCCTCCATGTTTCCTTTCCTCTCTCATGTTTCCTCCATGTTTCCTTTCCTCTCTCATGTTTCCTCCATGTTTCCTTTCCTCTCTCATGTTTCCTCCATGTTTCCTTTCCTCTCTCATGTTTCCTTGCTCTGTATTTGATTGACAGCTGAAAAATGGAGGATTGAGGAAAGGAATGAAGGAAAAGAAGCTGAGGAAGGATAAATGAGACTCCGTGATCAGGGAGAACATCTGTGGAATTTCTGCCTCTTGTTGCCTCAGAGCTGCATTTTTGTGCGTTGCCAGCAGAGGGCGCTATGTCCTCGTATTTTAACAAAACTTTACACAGAGTTTCTCGTCCAATCGCCGAGCCGCTTGTATCAGCGGTTCAACCCCGTCCTCAGATCCCGAGGACGAGAGAAGAGACACACGGAGACACGGAGGGACACGGAGACACGGAGGGACACGGAGACACGGAGGGACACGGAGACACGGAGGGACACGGAGACACGGAGACACGGAGACACGGAGACACGGAGGGACGGAGGGACGGAGGGGGTTGGCCACAAGAGCCGCGCGTAAAAATGCACAT
>JAIEZT010001381.1:2500-15544 GCA_019594935.1 Periophthalmus modestus | reverse complement strand
TGTGACAGGGACTGTGTGTGTGACAGGGACTGTGTGTGACAGGGACTGTGTGTGTGACAGGGACAACACCTGTATGTGTGACAGGGACTGTGTGTGTGACAGGGACAACACCTGTGTGTGACAGGGACAACACCTGTATGTGTGACAGGGACTGTGTGTGTGACAGGGACAACACCTGTATGTGTGACAGGGACTGTGTGTGTGACAGGGACAACACCTGTATGTGTGACAGGGACTGTGTGTGTGACAGGGACAGGTGTGTGACAGGGACTGTGTGTGTGACAGGGACTGTGTGTGTGACAGGGACTGTGTGTGTGACAGGGACAACACCTGTATGTGTGACAGGGACTGTGTGTGTGACAGGGACAACACCTGTATGTGTGTGACAGGGACTGTGTGTGTGACAGGGACAACACCTGTGTGTGTGACAGGGACAACACCTGTATGTGTGACAGGGACTGTGTGTGACAGGGACAACACCTGTATGTGTGACAGGGACTGTGTGTGTGACAGGGACAACACCTGTATGAGTGACAGGGACTGTGTGTGTGACAGGGACAACACCTGTGTGTGTGACAGGGACTGTGTGTGTGACAGGGACGACACCTGTGTGTGACAGGGACAACACCTGTATGTGTGACAGGGACTGTGTCTGTGACAGGGACAACACCTGTGTGTGTGACAGGGACTGTGTGTGTGACAGGGACGACACCTGTATGTGTGACAGGGACAACACCTGTATGTGTGATGGGGACTGTGTGTGTGACAGGGACTGTGTGTGACAGGGCCAACACCTGTATGTGTGACAGGGACTGTGTGTGTGACAGGGACGACACCTGTGTGTGTGACAGGGACAACACTTGTGTGTGTGACAGGGACAACACATGTGTGTGTGTGACAGGGACTGTGTGTGTGACAGGGACTGTGTGTGTGAAAGGGACAACACCTGTATGTGTGACAGGGACTGTGTGTGACAGGGACGACACCTGTGTGTGTGACAGGGACTGTGTGTGTGACAGGGACAACACCTGTATGTGTGACAGGGACTGTGTGTGTGACAGGGACAACACCTGTGTGTGTGATAGGGACAACACCTGTATGTGTGACAGGGACACAACCCTGTATGTGTGACAGGGGACTGTGTGTGTGTGACAGGGACGACACCTGTGTGTGTGACAGGGACTGTGTGTGTGACAGGGACGACACCTGTGTGTGTGAAAGGGACTGTGTGTGTGACAGGGACAACACCTGTGTGTGTGACAGGGACAACACTGTGTGTGTGACAGGGACAATACCTGTATGTGTGATAGGGACAACACCTGTGTGTGTGACAGGGACTGTGTGTGTGACAAGGACAACACCTGTATGTGTGACAGGGACAACACCTGTATGTGTGAAAGGGACTGTGTGGGTGATAGGGACTGTGTGTGTGTGACAGGGACTGTGTGTGTGACAGGGACAACACCTGTGTGTGTGACAGGGACTGTGTGTGTGACAGGGACAACACCTGTATGTGTGACAGGGACTGTGTGTGTGACAGGGACTGTGTGTGTGACAGGGACGACACCTGTGTGTGACAGGGACTGTGTGTGACAGGGACAACACCTGTATGTGTGACAGGGACTGTGTGTGTGACAGGGACAACACCTGTATGTGTGACAGGGACTGTGTGTGACAGGGACAACACCTGTGTGTGACAGGGACAACACCTGTATGTGTGACAGGGACTGTGTGTGTGACAGGGACAACACCTGTATGAGTGACAGGGACTGTGTGTGTGACAGGGACAACACCTGTGTGTGTGACAGGGACTGTGTGTGTGTGACAGGGACACACACTGTGTGTGTGACAGGGACAACACCTGTGTGTGTGACAGGGACTGTGTGTGTGACAGGGACAACACCTGTGTGTGTGACAGGGACTGTGTGTGTGACAGGGACGACACCTGTATGTGTGACAGGGACAACACCTGTATGTGTGACAGGGACTGTGTGTGTGACAGGGACTGTGTGTGACAGGGACAACACCTGTATGTGTGACAGGGACTGTGTGTGTGACAGGGACGACACCTGTGTGTGTGACAAGGACTGTGTGTGTGACAGGGACAACACCTGTGTGTGTGACAGGGACTGTGTGTGTGACAGGGACAACACCTGTGTGTGTGACAGAGACTGTGTGTGTGACAGAGACGACACCTGTGTGTGACAGGGACTGTGTGTGTGACAGGGAAAACACCTGTATGTGTGACAGGGACTGTGTGTGTGACAGGGACGACACCTGTGTGTGTGAAAGGGACTGTGTGTGTGACAGGGACAACACCTGTGTGTGTGACAGGGACAACACATGTGTGTGTGACAGGGACAACACCTGTATGTGTGACAGGGACTGTGTGTGTGACAGGGACAACGCGTGTGTTTGTGACAGGGACAACACTTGTGTGTGTGACAGGGACAACACCTGTATGTGTGAAGGGGACTGTGTGTGTGTGATAGGGACTGTGTGTGTGACAGGGACAACACCTGTATGTGTGTGACAGGGACTGTGTGTGTGACAGGGACAACACCTGTGTGTGTGTGTGTCTCTTTGTGTGTGTGCATATACATGTGTGTCTTGGGGATTTGCTGCTGGTCTGAATAAATCATGTTTTTCACCTCAAATATTTATCTTTATCATTTATTCAAATTCAGACCAAACCAGACCAAACCAGACCAGAGACCGGACCAGAGACCGGACCAGAGACCGGACCAGAGACCAGAGACCAGAGACCAGACCAGAGACCAGAGACCAGACCAGAGACCAGACCAGAGACCAGACCAGAGACCAGAGACCGGACCAGAGACCAGAGACCGGACCAGAGACCAGACCAGAGACCAGAGACAGAGACCAGACCAGAGGACCAGAGACCGGACCAGAGACCAGACCAGAGACCAGGACCAGAGACCGGACCAGAGACCCAGAGACCGGACCAGAGACCAGAGACCAGAGACCAGACCACCAGAGACCAGACCAGACCCAGAGACCAGAGACCAGACCAGACCAGACCAGAGACCAGAGACCAGAGACCAGAGACCGACCAGAGACCAGACCAGAGACCCAGAGACCAGAGACCAGAGACCAGAGACCAGAGACCAGACCAGAGAGACCAGACCAGAGAGACCAGACCAGAGACCAGAGACCAGAGACCAGACCAGAGACCAGAGACCCAGACCAGAGACCAGAGACCGGACCAGAGACCAGACCAGACCAGAGACCGGACCAGAGACCAGAGACCAGAGACAGACCAGAGACCAGAGACCAGAGACCAGAGACCAGAGACCAGAGACCAGAGACCAGAGACCAGAGACCGGACCAGAGACCAGAGACCAGAGACCAGAGAGAGACCAGAGACCAGACCAGACCAGAGACAAGACCAGAGACCGGACCAGAGACCAGACCAGAGACCAGAGACCGGACCAGACCCAGAGACCAGAGACCGACCAGAGACCAGAGACCAGAGAGACCGGACCAGAGACCAGAGACCGGACCAGAGACCGGACCAGAGACCAGAGACCGGACCAGAGACCAGAGACCAGAGACCAGAGACCGGACCAGAGACCAGACCAGACCAGAGACCAGAGACCAGACCAGAGACCAGAGACCAGACCAGAGACCAGACCAGAGACCAGACCAGAGACCAGAGACCAGAGAGACCAGAGACCCGGACCAGAGACCAGACCAGACCAGAGACCAGACCAGAGACCAGAGACCAGAGACCAGAGACCAGACAGAGACCAGACCAGAGACCAGAGACCAGAGACCAGAGACCAGAGACCAGAGACCAGAGACCAGAGACCAGACCAGAGACCAGAGACCGGACTAGAGACCAGACCAGACCAGAGACCAGAGACCAGAGACCAGAGACCAGAGACCAGAGACCAGAGACCAGAGACCAGACCAGACCAGAGACCAGAGACCAGACAGAGACCAGAGACCAGACCCAGAGACCAGAGACCAGACCAGAGACCAGAGACCGGAGACCAGACCAGACCAGAGACCAGAGACCAGACCAGAGACCAGACCAGACCAGACCAGAGACCAGAGACCAGACCAGACCAGACCAGACCAGAGACCAGACAGACCAGAGACCAGACTAGACCAGACCAGCGACTCGAGTCTGTGTGGGGGGGTGCGTGTTCCCTTGGGGCTTACTGTCAGCTCTGATTAGCGCCTCTGCTGGAGGCGCAGGTCTCTAGGGGGTCTCAGATCTGGTCTCTGGTGCTACTCGGATCATAACTGGAGAGTTTGGAGAGTTTTTCTTGTTCGACATGTTGGATATAATAGTATGCAGCTCATTTACATATTCAAATCTGCTCATTCAAATTCAAGCTCATGTCAAATACCAAGTCAAAAAAATTATCTCACAAACCGGCCCCAGTTTGTGAGAGCCAGGAACTGTGTGTCTGACCTCATGACCTGCAGTGTGGGGGCGCCCCAGGGCACTGTCCTCGTGCTCTTTCTTTTCACCCTTTACACTGCAGACTTCAGACACCACACGGACAGCTGCGTCCTGCAGAAGTTCTCTGATGACTCTGCCATCATTGGCCTCATCAAGGATGACGACGATGTGGAGTACAGAGGACTAACGTAGGACTTTGTGGACTGGTGTCAGCAGAACCACCTCATCATCAACGCAGGGAAGACCAAGGAGATGGTGGTGGACTTCCGCAGACGCCACTCTACTGCCCCCTCAGTGAACATCCAGGGAAGGGACATTGAGAGAGTGACTCATACAAGTACCTGGGTGTTCATCTGAACAACAAACTGGACTCACAGCACAGACGCACTCCAGGATCCAGTCTGCCAGGTCACAGTCCACCCCGGCGGTCTCCAGCTTGTCCCTCAGGAGCAGAGGCTGGATGGTGTTGAAAGCACTGGAGAAGTCAAAGAACAGAATCCTCACAGTGCTGCCGGGTTCTCCAGGTGAGACAGTGAGCGGTGCAGATATGCAAAAAGGTTGTAACTGCCTGCAACAAGCCCATCATAAGGATGGAGTCTGCTTTAGCTTTGTGGATCAGTGACAGCAGGAAAACAAACATTACGCTGGATACCAACACCTTTGCTGACAGCGAGGGGCAGGATGATGTGGAGCTCAGACCATCGACGAGTCCTTTTCACGCAGCACCAAGCCCATTTCATGCCAGCGAGGGCCGATTTGACAGATTTCAGAAACACTTTGGACTCAAAAGGAGGCTAACTATGTTCTTCACTTGGAAAAAGACACCTGCACCAAGGCCTTCAGTGGAAAAATACACTACAGCGGAGCGGCGTCAGGAAAAAGGTGTGGTCAGAGGAAGAGGCGCGGTCAGAGGAAGGGGCGCGGTCAGAGGAAGAGGCGCGGTCAGAGGAAGAGGAGAGGCGCGGTCAGAGGAAGGGGCGCGGTCAGAGGAAGAGGCGGGGTCAGAGGAAGAGCGAGCGCGGTCAGAGGAAGGGGCGGGGTCAGAGGAAGAGGCGGGGTCAGAGGAAGAGGCGCGGTCAGAGGAAGGGGCGCGGTCAGAGGAAGAGGCGCGGGTCAGAGGAGAGGCGGGGTCAGAGGAAAGGCGCGGGTCAGAGGAAGAGGCGCGGTCAGAGGAAGGCGGGGTCAGAGGAAGAGGCGCGGTCAGAGGAAGAGGCGCGGTCAGGAAGGGGGGGGTCAGCGCGGTCAGAGGAAGGGGCGCGGTCAGAGGAAGAGGCGCGGTCAGAGGAAGAGGCGCGGTCAGAGGAAGAGGCGGGGTCAGAGGAAGAGGCGCGGTCAGAGGAAGAGGCGCGGTCAGAGGAAGGGGCGCGGTCAGAGGAAGAGGCGGGGTCAGAGGAAGAGGCGCGGTCAGAGGAAGAGGCGCGGTCAGAGGAAGGGGCGGGGTCAGAGGAAGAGGCGCGGTCAGAGGAAGAGGCGGGGTCAGAGGAAGAGGCGCGGTCAGGAAGAGGCGGGGTCGGTCAGAGGAAGGGGCGGGGTCAGAGGAAGAAGAGGCGGGGTCAGAGGAAGAGGCGCGGTCAGAGGAAGAGGCGCGGTCAGAGGAAGGGGCGCGGTCAGAGGAAGGCGCGGGGTCAGAGGAAGGGGCGGGTCAGAGGAAGAGGCGCGGTCAGAGGAAGAGGCGGGTCAGAGGAAGAGGCGCGGTCAGAGGAAGGGGCGGGGTCAGAGGAAAGGGCGCGGTCAGAGGAAGGGGCGCGGTCAGAGGAAGGGGCGGGGTCAGAGGAAGAGGCGGGTCAGAGGAAGAGGCGCGGTCAGAGGAAGAGGCGCGGTCAGAGGAAGGGGCGCGGTCAGAGGAAGGGGCGCGGTCAGAGGAAGGGGCGCGGTCAGAGGAAGGGGCGGGGTCAGAGGAAGGGGTGCGGTCAGAGGAAGGGGCGGGGTCAGAGGAAGGGGCGCGGTCAGAGGAAGGGGCGCGGTCAGAGGAAGGGGCGCGGGTCAGAGGAAAGGGGCGGGGTCAGAGGAAGGGCGCGGTCAGAGGAAGAGGCGCGGTCAGAGGAAGAGGCGCGGTCAGAGGAAGAGGCGCGGTCAGAGGAAGGGGCGCGGTCAGAGGAAGGGGCGCGGTCAGAGGAAGGGGCGCGGTCAGAGGAAGAGGCGCGGTCAGAGGAAGGGGCGGGGTCAGAGGAGAGGGCGGAGGAAGGGGCGGGGTCAGAGGAAGAGGCGCGGTCAGAGGAAGGGGCGCGGTCAGAGGAAGGGGCGCGGTCAGAGGAAGGGGCGCGGTCAGAGGAAGTGGGGGAAGGCTTGTTGCGTTGGCTTGTCATTCTTGTCTTTGCAAAGTTTTGGAAAAGGCACCGTGTCACTCACATTTAAGTTGAAAGTAGCAGTTTTTTCACCCTCTTCTCTGAAAGTAACGGTGGGCTGCAGACCTGAAGTCACAGAGCGTCCGGTGAAGTCCTTTTTCAGATTCTAAAACAGATATCCGTACTCGTAGCTCATTAATTTGTTGATAGTTCCGACAGCGTAAGTTTAAAATGTAAAAAAAATAAAAATAATAATAATAATTAACTAAAAATAACTAGCAAGTTTGTATCTGCACTCTTCAGAAGCAGGAAGTGATTTACATGAGAACATCATCCCAACTGAAACACGGGGGAGGCAGCATCATGTCGTGGGGTTGATTTGCTGCAGGAGGACTGGTGCACTTCACAAAACAGAAGCATCATGAGGAAAGAACATTATGGAAATACTGAAACAACATCTCAAGACGTCAGCCAGGAAGTTAAAGCTTGGGCAGAAATGGGTCTTCAAATGGACAATGAGCAGGCCTTGAGCACCAGAGCGACAGAGGCTCAGATCTACCACCAGACAAGACCCAAGACAAAGAGGCTCCTGAGACAATCAGCTCATAACTGCAGGTGTAAGATGCAGAAAACAAACATGGAGCCACATAACCAAGTGGAGCCATAGTGACAGAAACATCTGTGCAGAGAACGGACTGGAAACCCCCAGGTCAAGAAACACCTCCAAAGGTCATGAAACACCTCCAAAGGTCGTGGAGAATGAGCCAAGATCCTGTGGGACTCAGATACAGACTGACAGATGGAGATGGACCAACCGGACATAGTGGAGGTGGAGAACAACAGAACAAAGCCGTCGTGGTGGAACATCACAGAACCAAGAGAACATCAGGAAAAAGGAGCATGAGAAACTAGAGAAATACGAGGGGCTCAAAGAAGAGCTGGAGAAGGTCTGGAAGGTGAAGGCCTCAGTGGTGCCCGTGGTCATCGGACTCGGGGCAGTGACCCCCAAACTGGAGGAGAGACTACAGCAGATCCCAGGAGAAACATCAGACATCTCAGTCCAGAAAAGGAACAGCAAAGATACTGAAGAACCATCAAGCTCCAGGCGTCTGGGAGAGGACCCGAGTGTGGAAAAAGAGGGGATAAAGAGAGAGACCACCCGCGGAGGGTGAGGAGGAGATTTTTATATATATAATATCTCTCCTCACCCTCCGCGGGTGGTCTTTATCACAGATGTTATATATATATATATATATATATATATATATATATATATATATATATATATATATATATGTGTGTGTGTGTGTGTGTGTGTATATATATGTATATGTATATATATGTATGTGTGTGTGTATATATATATATATATATATATGTGTGTATATATATATGTGTGTGTGTGTGTGTATACATATATATACATACACACACCCCGCTTTAGACCTGGTTCAGTCCGGGTTCAGACCTGTCCCTGATTCCTCCAGAGAACAGCCTTAATTCAATCAGTGTAAACATAAACAGAGTCTCCACGACGACCAGGTGAGAGTCCCCCCCCCCCCCCCCCCCACAGAGGCCGACACACCTGGGGAGGGGGGGGGGGGGGGGGGGGGGGGGGGGGGGGGGGTGAACGCTCTACTCTGTCCTGCTTTAGTCCTGAGTTAGATTCGGTTCAGAAGACCTGGTTTAGACCTGGTTTAGAGTCCTAGTTTAGTCCTGGTTTAGTCCTGGTTTAGTCCTGGTTTAGTCCTGGTTTAGACCTGGTTTAGACCTGGTTTAGTCCTGGTTTAGTCCTGGTTTAGTCCTGGTTTAGACCTGGTTAGACCTGGTTTAGTCCTGGTTCAGACCTGGTTTTTTAGTCCTGGTTTAGTCCTAGTTTAGTCCTGGTTTAGTCCTAGTTGAGTCCTGGTTTAGTCCTGGTTTAGACTCGGTCTAGACCTGGTTTAGACCTGGTTTAGTCCTGGTTCAGACCTGGTTTAGTCCTGGTTTAGTCCTAGTTTAGTCCTGGTTTAGTCCTAGTTGAGTCCTGGTTTAGTCCTGGTTTAGACTCGGTTTAGTCCTGGTTTAGACTCGGTCTAGACCTGGTTTAGACCTGGTTTAGTCCTGGTTCAGACCTGGTTTAGTCCTGGTTTAGTCCTAGTTTAGTCCTAGTTTAGTCCTGGTTTAGTCCTAGTTGAGTCCTGGTTTAGTCCTGGTTTAGACTCGGTCTAGACCTGGTTTAGTCCTGGTTTAGACCTGGTTTAGACCTGGTTTTGTCCAGATTTAGACCTGGTTTAGACCTGGTTTAGACCTGGTTTAGTCCTGGTTTAGACCTGGTTTAGTCCTGGTTCAGACCTGGTTTAGTCCTGGTTTCGTCCTAGTTGAGTCCTGGTTTAGTCCTGGTTTAGACTCGGTCTAGACTTGGTTTAGACTTGGTGTGGTCTTGTTTTGGACTGGTATCTCTGTGGAGCTGACTGTTTGTTTGCGCTGAGCTAATTGAGTGCTAACTGCTAACTCCACCAGGGATTGTGGGTAATGGACTGTCACAGCCAATCAGAATCAGCTGTGAGCACAAACAGCTGTGGACTAGGCACGCGCTAACACACGCTAACACATCCTAAAACAGGCTAACAGGTGCTAACACATGGAAACAGATGCTAACCAAGGCTAACCACAGACGCTAACGAGCTCCGCCTCCTGAGACATTTTCCCCCAAAGATTCAAATGTTCCAATCAACAAGAAAATGTCTGACAAAAGGAAGCGCTACTCTCCCATGTGAGCCACACAGAAGGTTTACGCCCGGTTTAGTCCTGGTTTAGTCCTGGTTTAGTCCTGGTTTAGTCCTGGTTTAGTCCTGGTTTAGTCCTGGTTCATACCTGGTTTAGTCCTGGTTTAGTCCTGGTTTAGTCCTGGTTTAGTCCTGGTTCATACCTGGTTTAGTCCTGGTTTAGTCCTGGTTTAGTCCTGGTTTAGTCCTGGTTTAGTCCTGGTTTAGTCTGGTTTAGTCCTGGTTTAGTCTGGTTTAGTCCTGGTTAGTCCTGGTTTAGTCCTGGTTCATACCTGGTTTAGTCCTGGTTAGTCCTGGTTTAGTCCTGGTTTAGTCCTGGTTTAGTCCTGGTTTCAGACCTGGTTTAGTCCTGGTTCAGACCTGGTTTAGTCCTGGTTTAGTCCTGGTTTAGTCCTGGTTTAGTCCTGGTTTAGTCCTGGTTTAGTCCTGGTTCAGACCTGGTTTAGTCCTGGTTCAGTCCTGGTTTAGTCCTGGTTTAGTCCTGGTTTAGTCCTGGTTTAGTCCTGGTTTAGTCCTGGTTCAGACCTGGTTTAGTCCTGGTTCAGACCTGGTTTAGTCCTGGTTTAGTCCTGGTTTAGTCCTGGTTCAGACCTGGTTTAGTCCTGTTTAGTGGTTAGTCCTGGTTCAGACCTGGTTTAGTCCTGGTTTAGTCCTGGTTTAGTCCTGGTTCAGACCTGGTTTAGTCCTGTTTAGTCCTGGTTTAGTCCTGGTTCAGACCTGGTTTAGTCCTGGTTTAGGTTTAGTCCTGGTTCATACCTGGTTTAGTCCTGGTTTAGTCCTGGTTTAGTCCTGGTTTAGTCCTGGTTCATACCTGGTTTGGTTCAGTCCTGGTTTAGTCCTGGTTTAGTCCTGGTTTAGTCCTGGTTTAGACCTGGTTTAGTCCTGGTTTAGTCCTGGTTTAGTCCTAGTTCAGACCTGGTTTAGTCCTGGTTTAGTCCTGGTTTAGTCCTGGTTCAGACCTGGTTTAGTCCTGGTTTAGTCCTGGTTTAGTCCTGGTTTAGTCCTGGTTTAGTCCTGGTTTAGTCCTGGTTTAGTCCTGGTTCCTAGTCCTGGTTTAGTCCTGGTTTAGTCCTGGTTTAGACCTGGTTTTAGACCTGGTTTAGTCCTGGTTTAGTCCTGTTTAGTCCTGGTTTAGTCCTAGTTTAGTCTTAGTCCTGGTTTAGTCCTGGTTTAGTCCTGGTTTAGTCCTGGTTCATACCTGGTTTAGTCCTGGTTTAGTCCTGGTTTAGTCCTGGTTTAGTCCTGGTTTAGTCCTAGTTCAGACCTGGTTTAGTCCCTGGTTTAGTCCTGGTTTAGACCTGGTTTAGTCCTGGTTTAGTCCTGGTTTAGTCCTGGTTTAGTCCTAGTTTAGTCCTGGTTTAGACCTGGTTTAGTCCTGGTTTAGTCCTGGTTTAGTCCTGGTTTAGTCCTGGTTTAGACCTGGTTTAGTCCTGGTTTAGTCCTGGTTTAGTCCTGGGTTAGTCCTGGTTTAGTCCTGGTTTAGACCTGGTTTAGGTTTAGTCCTGGTTTAGTCCTGGTTTAGTCCTGGTTTAGTCCTGGTTTAGTCCTAGTTCAGACCTGGTTTAGTCCTGGTTTAGTCCTGGTTTAGTCCTGGTTCAGTCCTGGTTTAGTCCTGGTTTAGTCCTGGTTTAGACCTGGTTTAGTCCTGGTTTAGTCCTGGTTTAGTCCTGGTTCATACCTGGTTTAGTCCTGGTTTAGTCCTGGTTTAGTCCTGGTTTAGTCTTGGTTCATACCTGGTTTAGTCCTGGTTTAGTCCTGGTTTAGTCCTGGTTTAGTCCTGGTTTAGTACATACCTGGTTTAGTCCTGGTTTAGTCCTGGTTTAGTCCTGGTTTAGTCCTAGTTTAGACCTGGTTTAGTCCTGGTTTAGTCCTGGTTTAGTCCTGGTTCAGACCTGGTTTAGTCCTGGTTTAGTCCTGGTTTAGTCCTGGTTCATACCTGGTTTAGTCCTGGTTTAGTCCTGGTTTAGTCCTGGTTTAGTCCTGGTTTAGTCCTAGTTCAGACCTGGTTTAGTCCTGGTTTAGTCCTGGTTTAGTCCTGGTTTAGTCCTGGTTTAGTCCTAGTTTAGACCTGGTTTAGTCCTGGTTTAGTCCTGGTTTAGTCCTGGTTTAGTCCTGGTTTAGTCCTGGTTCATACCTGGTTTAGTTTTAGTCCTGGTTTAGTCCTGGTTTAGTCCTGTTTAGTCCTGGTTTAGTCCTGGTTTAGTCCTAGTTCCGACCTGGTTTAGTCCTGGTTTAGTCCTGGTTTAGTCCTAGTTCAGACCTGGTTTAGAGACCTGGTTTAGTCCTGGTTTAGTCCTGGTTTTAGTCCTAGTTCAGTCCTGGTTTAGTCCTGGTTTAGTCCTGGTTTAGTCCTGGTTTAGTCCTGGTTTAGTCCTGGTTTAGTCCTGGTTTAGTCCTAGTTCAGACCTGGTTTAGTCCTGGTTTAGTCCTGGTTTAGTCCTGGTTTAGTCCTAGTTCAGACCTGGTTTAGACCTGGTTTAGTCCTGGTTTAGTCCTGGTTTAGTCCTGGTTTAGTCCTGGTTTAGTCCTAGTTCAGACCTGGTTTAGTCCTGGTTTAGTCCTGGTTTAGTCCTGGTTTAGTCCTGGTTTAGTCCTAGTTCAGACCTGGTTTAGACCTGGTTTAGTCCTAGTTTTTATGGTTTAGACCTGTTTAGTCCTGGTTTAGTCCTGGTTTAGTCCTGGTCTTAGTCCTAGTTCAGACCTGGTTTAGTCCTGGTTTAGTCCTGGTTTAGTCCTGGTTTTAGTCCTTTAGTCCTGGTTTAGTCCTGGTTTTAGTCCTAGTTCAGACCTGGTTTAGACCTGGTTTAGTCCTGGTTTAGTCCTGGTTTAGTCCTAGTTCAGACCTGGTTTAGTCCTGGTTTAGTCCTGGTTTAGTCCTGGTTTAGTCCTAGTTCAGACCTGGTTTAGTCCTGGTTTAGTCCTGGTTTAGTCCTGGTTTAGTCCTAGTTCAGACCTGGTTTAGTCCTGGTTTAGTCCTAGTTCAGACCTGGTTTAGTCCTGGTTTAGTCCTGGTTTAGTCCTAGTTCAGACCTGGTTTAGTCCTGGTTTAGTCCTGGTTTAGTCCTAGTTCAGACCTGGTTTAGACCTGGTTTAGTCCTGGTTTAGTCCTGGTTTAGTCCTGGTTTAGTCCTGGTTTAGTCCTGGTTTAGTCCTGGTTTAGTCCTAGTTCAGACCTGGTTTAGTCCTGGTTTAGTCCTGGTTTAGTCCTAGTTCAGACCTGGTTTAGTCCTGGTTTAGTCCTGGTTTAGTCCTGGTTTAGGTCCTGTCCTGGTTTAGACCTGGTTTAGTCCTGGTTTAGTCCTGGTTTAGACCTGGTTTAGTCCTGGTTTAGTCCTGGTTTAGTCCTGGTTTAGTCCTGGTTTAGTCCTGGTTTAGACCTGGTTTAGTTCTCTCGTGTCGTGAACCTCATAAACATTTAATAAAAACAAAATATTAATGACTTCATCTTTTTTTAACGTTCCTTATGTTTACATCTCACCTCCACCAGGCTAACCACTCTGCCACTGAGAGGAGTCAGGCTAACCACTCTGCCACTGAGAGGAGTCAGGCTAACCAC
>JAIEZT010001380.1:3157-20657 GCA_019594935.1 Periophthalmus modestus | reverse complement strand
ATAGGACTAAAGAGAGAACCCCATACTACATAGGACTAAAGAGAGAACCAATACTACATAGGACTAAAGAGAGAACCCATACTACATAGGACTAAAGAGAGAACCCATACTACATAGGACTAAAGAGAGAAACCCATACTACATAGGACTAAAGAGAGAACCCATACTACATAGGACTAAAAGAGAGAAACCCATACTACATAGGACTAAAGAGAGAACCCATACTACATAGGACTAAAGAGAGAACCCATACTACATAGGACTAAAAGAGAGAACCCATACTACATAGGACTAAAGAGAGAACCCATACTACATAGGACTAAAGAGAGAACCCATACTACATAGGACTAAAGAGAGAACCCATACTACATAGGACTAAAGAGAGACCCATACTACATAGGACTAAAGAGAGAACCCATACTACATAGGACTAAAGAGAGAACCCATACTACATAGGACTAAAGAGAGAGAACCAATGCTACATAGGACTAAAGAGAGAACCCATACTACATAGGACTAAAGAGAGAACCCATACTACATAGGACTAAAGAGAGAAACCATATACTACATAGGACTAAAGAGAGAACCCATACTACATAGGACTAAAGAGAGAACCCATACTAATAGGACTAAAGAGAGAACCAATGCTACATAGGACTAAAGAGAGAACCCATACTACATAGGACTAAAAGAGAGAACCCATACTACATAGGACTAAAGAGAGAACCCATACTACATAGGACTAAAGAGAGAACCCAAACTACATAGGACTAAAGAGAGAACCCATACTACATAGGACTAAAGAGAGAACCCATACTACATAGGACTAAAGAGAGAATACCCATACTACATAGGACTAAAGAGAGAACCCATACTACATAGGACTAAAGAGAGAACCCATACTACATAGGACTAAAAGAGAGAACCCATACTACATAGTACTAAAGAGAGAAACCATACTACATAGGACTAAAGAGAGAACCATACTACATAGTACTAAAGAGAGAACCCATACTACATAGTACTAAAGAGAGAACCCATACTACATAGGACTAAAGAGAGACCCATACTACATAGGACTAAAGAGAGAACCCATACTACATAGACTAAAGAGAGAACCCATACTACATAGGACTAAAGAGAGAACCCATACTACATAGGACTAAAGAGAAACCCATACTACATAGGACTAAAGAGAGAACCCATACTACATAGTACTAAAGAGAGAACCCCATACTACATAGGACTAAAGAGAGAACCCATACTACATAGGACTAAAGAGAGAACCAATACTACATAGGACTAAAGAGAGAACCCATACTACATAGGACTAAAGAGAGAACCCATACTACATAGGACTAAAGAGAGAACCCATACTACATAGGACTAAAGAGAGAACCCATACTACATAGTACTAAAGAGAGAACCCATACTACATAGGACTAAAGAGAGAACCCATACTACATACTAAAGAGAGAACCCATACTACATAGGACTAAAGAGAGAACCCATACTACATAGGATAAAGAGACAACCCATACTACATAGGACTAAAGAGAGAACCCATACTACACATAGGACTTAAAGAGAGAACCCATACTACATAGGACTAAAGAGAGAACCCATACTACATAGGACTAAAGAGAGAACCCATACTACATAGACTAAAGAGAGAACCCATACTACATAGGACTAAAGAGAGAACCCATACTACATAGGACTAAAGAGAGAACCCATACTACATAGGACTAAAGAGATAAACCCTACTACATAGGACTAAAGAGAGAACCCATACTACATAGGACTAAAGAGAGAGAACCCATACTACATATACTAAAGAGAGAACCCATACTACATATACTAAAGAGAGAACCCATACTACATAGGACTAAAGAGAGAACCCATACTACATAGGACTAAAGAGAGAAACCATACTACATAGGACTAAAGAGAGAACCCATACTACATAGTACTAAAGAGAGAACCCATACTACATAGGATTAAGAGACAACCCATACTACATAGGACTAAAGAGAGAACCCATACTACATAGGATTAAAGAGAGAACCCATACTACATAGTACTAAAGAGAGAACCCATACTACATAGGACTAAAGAGAGAACCCATACTACATAGGTACTAAAGAGAGAACCCAGTTACATAGGATTAAAGAGACAACCCATACTACATAGGACTAAAGAGAGAACCCATACTACATAGGACTAAAGAGAGAACCCATACTACATAGTACTAAAGAGAGACCTACATAGGGACTAAAGAGAGAACCCATACTACATAGGACTAAAGAGAGAACCCATACTACATAGGACTAAAGAGAGAACCCATACTACATAGGACTAAAGAGACAACCCATACTACATATACTAAAGAGGAACCCATACTACATAGGACTAAAGAGAGAACCCATACTACATAGGACTAAAGAGAGAACCCATACTACATAGACTAAAGAGAGAACCCATACTACATAGGACTAAAGAGAGAACCCATACTACATAGGACTAAAGAGAGAACCATACTACATAGGACTAAAGAGAGAACCCATACTACATAGGACTAAAGAGAGAACCCATACTACATAGGACTAAAGAGAGAACCCATACTACATAGGACTAAGAGAGAACCCATACTACATAGGACTAAAGAGAGAACCCATACTACATAGGACTAAAGAGAGAACCCATACTACATAGGACTAAAGAGAGACAACCCATACTACATAGGCACTAAAGAGAGAACCCATACTACATAGGACTAAAGAGAGAACCCATACTACATAGGACTAAAGAGAGAACCCATACTACATAGGACTAAAGAGAGAACCCATACTACATAGGACTAAAGAGAGAACCCATACTACATAGGACTAAAGAACCCATACCCATACTACAAGGAAAACCCTATTAAGACTAAAGAGAACCCATACTACATAGGACTAAAGAGAGAACCCATACTACATAGGACTAAAGAGAGAACCCATACTACATAGGACTAAAGAGAGAACCCATACTACATAGGACTAAAGAGAGAAACCCATACTACATACGGACTAAAGGGAGAACCCATACTACATAGGACTAAAGAGAGAACCCATACTACATAGGACTAAAGAGAGAACCCATACTACATAGGACTAAAGAGAGAACCCATACTACATAGGACTAAAGAGAGAACCCATACTACATAGGACTAAAGAGAGAGAACCCATACTACATAGGACTAAAGAGAGAACCCATACTACATAGGACTAAAGAGAGAACCCATACTACATAGGACTAAAGAGAGAACCCATACTACATAGTACTAAAGAGAGAACCCATACTACATAGGACTAAAGAGAGAACCCATACTACATAGGACTAAGAGAGAACCAATACTACATATACTAAAGAGAGAACCCATACTACATAGACTAAAGAGAAACCCATACTACATAGGACTAAAGAGAGAACCCATACTACATAGGACTAAAGAGAGAACCCATACTACATAGGACTAAAGAGAGAACCCATACTACATAGTACTAAAGAGAGAACCCATACTACATAGGACTAAAGAGAGAACCCATACTACATAGGACTAAAGAGAGAACCCATACTACATAGGACTAAAGAGAGAGAACCCATACTACATAGGACTAAAGAGAGAACCCATACTACATAGGACTAAAGAGAGAACCCATACTACATAGGACTAAAGAGAGAACCCATACTACATAGGACTAAGAGAGAACCCATACTACACATACTAAAGAGAGAAACCCATACTACATAGGACTAAAGAGAGAACCCATACTACATAGTACTAAAGAGAGAACCCATATTACATAGGACTAAAGAGAGAACCCATACTACATAGGACTAAAGAGAGAACCCATACTACATAGGACTAAAGAGAGAACCCATACTACATAGGACTAAAGAGAGAACCCATACTACATAGGACTAAAGAGACAACCCATTCTACATAGGCCTAAAGAGAGAACCCATACTACATAGGACTAAAGAGACAACCCATACTACATAGGACTAAAGAGAGAACCCATACTACATAGGACTAAAGAGATAACCCATACTACATAGGACTAAAGAGAGAACCCATACTACATAGGACTAAAGAGAGAACCCATACTACATAGTACTAAAGAGAGAACCCATACTACATAGTACTAAAGAGAGAACCCATATTACATAGGATTAAAGAGAGAACCCATACTACATAGGACTAAAGAGAGAACCCATACTACATAGTACTAAAGAGAGAACCCATACTACATAGGACTAAAGAGAGAACCCATACTACATAGTACTAAAGAGAGAACCCATGTTACATAGGATTAAAGAGACAACCCATACTACATAGGACTAAAGAGAGAACCCATACTACATAGGACTAAAGAGAGAACCCATACTACATAGTACTAAAGAGAGAACCCATATTACATAGGGTTAAAGAGACAACCCATACTACACAGGATTAAACAGAGAACCCATACTACATAGGACTAAAGAGAGAACCCATACTACATAGGACTAAAGAGACAACCCATACTACATAGGACTAAAGAGACAACCCATTCTACATAGGCCTAAAGAGAGAACCCATACTACATAGGACTAAAGAGACAACCCATACTACATAGGACTAAAGAGAGAACCCATACTACATAGGACTAAAGAGAGAACCCATACTACATAGGACTAAAGAGAGAACCCATACTACATAGGACTAAAGAGATAACCCATACTACATAGGACTAAAGAGAGAACCCATACTACATAGGACTAAAGAGAAAACCCATACTACATAGGACTAAAGAGAGAACCCATACTACATAGGACTAAAGAGAGAACCCATACTACATAGAACTAAAGAGAGAACCCATACTACATAGGACTAAAGAGAGAACCCATACTACATAGGACTAAGGAGAGAGAACCCATACTACATACGGTTAAAGAGAGAACCCATTCTACATAGGACTAAAAGAGGAACCCATACTACATACGGACTAAGAGAGAACCCATACCCATAGGACTACCCATACTACATAGACTAAAGAGATAACCCATACTACATAGGCCTAAAGAGAGACAACCCATACTACATAGGACTAAATAGAAAGAGAACCCATACTACATAGGACTAAAGAGAGAAACCCATACTACATACTATAAAGAGAGAACCCATTCTACATAGGACTAAAGAGAGAACCCATACTACATATGGTTAAAGGGAGAACCCATACTAAATAGTACTAAAGAGAGAACCCATACTACATAGGACTAAAGAGAGAACCAATACTACATAGGACTAAAGAGAGAACCCATACTACACAGGACTAAAGAGAGAACCCATACTACATAGGACTAAAGAGAGAACCCATACTACATAGGACTAAAGAGAGAACCCATACTACATAGGACTAAAGAGAGAACCCATACTACATAGGACTAAAGAGAGAACCCATACTACATAGGACTAAAGAGAGAACCCATACTACATAGGACTAAAGAGAGAACCCATACTACATAGGACTAAAGAGAGAACCCATACTACATAGGACTAAAGAGAGAACCCATACTACATAGGACTAAAAGAGAGAACCATACTACATAGGACTAAAGAGAGAACCCATACTACATAGGACTAAAGAGAGAAACCATACTACATAGGACTAAAGAGAGAACCCATACTACATAGGACTAAAGAGAGAACCCATACTACATAGGACTAAAGAGAGAACCCATACTACATAGGACTAAAGAGAGAGAAACCCATACTACATAGGACTAAAGAGAGAACCCATACTACATAGGACTAAAGAGAGAACCCATACTACATAGGACTAAAGAGAGAACCCATACTACATAGGACTAAAGAGAGAACCAATACTACATAGGACTAAAGAGAGAACCATACTACATAGGACTAAAGAGAGAACCCATACTACATAGGACTAAAGAGAGAACCCATACTACATAGGACTAAAGAGAGAACCCATACTACATAGGACTAAAGAGAGAACCCATACTACATAGGACTAAAGAGAGAACCAATGCTACATAGGACTAAAGAGAGAACCCATACTACACAGGACTAAAGAGAGAACCCATACTACATAGGACTAAAGAGAGAACCCATACTACATAGGACTAAAGAGAGAACCCATACTACATAGGACTAAAGAGAGAACCCATACTACATAGGACTAAAGAGAGAACCCATACTACATAGTACTAAAGAGAGAACCCATACTACATAGTACTAAAGAGAGAACCCATACTACATAGGACTAAGAGAGAGAACATACTACATAGGACTAAAGAGAGAACCCATACTACATAGTACTAAAGAGAGAACCCATACTACATAGGACTAAAGAGAGAACCCATACTACATAGGACTAAAGAGAGACCCATACTACATAGAACCAACCCATACTACATAGGACTAAAGAGGAGAACCCATACTACATAGGACTAAAGAGAGAACCCATACTACATAGGACTAAAGAGAGAACCATACTACATAGGACTAAAAAGAGAGAACCCATACTACATAGTACTAAAGAGAGACCCATACTACATAGGACTAAAGAGAGAACCCATACTACATAGGACTAAAGAGAGAACCCATACTACATAGGACTAAAGAGAGAACCCATACTACATAGGACTAAAGAGAGAACCCATACTACATAGGACTAAAGAGAGAACCCATACTACATAGGTACTAAAGAGAGAACCCATACTACATAGGACTAAAGAGAGAGAACCCATACTACACAGGACTAAAGAGAGAACCCATACTACATAGGACTAAAGAGAGAACCCATACTACATAGGACTAAAGAGAGAACCCATACTACATAGGACTAAAGAGAGAACCCATACTACATAGGACTAAAGAGAGAACCCATACTACATAGGTACTAAAGAGAGAAACCAATACTACATAGGACTAAAGAGAGAACCCATACTACATAGGACTAAAAGAGAGAACCCATACTACATAGGACTAAAGAGAGAACCCATACTACATAGGACTAAAGAGAGAACCCATACTACATAGGACTAAAGAGAGAACCCATACTACATAGGACTAAAGAGAGAACCCATACTACACAGGACTAAAGAGAGAACCCATACTACATAGGACTAAAGAGAGAACCCATACTACATAGGACTAAAGAGAACCAAACTACATAGGACTAAAGAGAGAACCCATACTAATAGACTAAAGAGAGAACCCATACTACATAGGACTAAAGAGAGAGAACCCATACTACATAGGACTAAAGAGAGAACCCATACTACATAGGACTAAAGAGAGAACCCATACTACATAGGACTAAAGAGAGAAACCCATACTACATAGTACTAAAAGAGAGAACCCATACTACATAGGAAAAAGAGAGAGAACCCATACTACATAGGACTAAAGAGAGAACCCATACTACATAGGACTAAAGAGAGAACCCATACTACATAGGACTAAAGAGAGAACCCATACTACATAGGACTAAAGAGAGAAACCAATACTACATAGGACTAAAGAGAGAACCCATACTACATAGGACTAAAGAGAGAGACCCCATACTACATAGGACTAAAGAGAGAACCCATACTACATAGGACTAAAAGAGAGAAACCCATACTACATAGGACTAAAGAGAGAACCCATACTACATAGGACTAAAAAGAGACTACATAGGACTACTAACCCATAGGACTAAAGAGAGAACCCAATGCTACATAGGACTAAAGAGAGAACCCATACTACATAGGACTAAAGAGAGAACCCATACTACATAGGACTAAAGAGAGAACCCATACTACATAGGACTAAAGAGAGAACCCATACTACATAGGACTAAAGAGAGAACCCATACTACATAGGACTAAAGAGAGAACCCATACTACATAGGACTAAAGAGAGAACCCATACTACATAGTACTAAAGAGAGAACCCATACTACATAGGACTAAAGAGACAACCCATACTACATAGGATTAAAGAGACAACCCATACTACATAGGACTAAAGAGAGAACCCATACTACATAGGACTAAAGAGAGAGAACCCATACTACATAGGACTAAAGAGACAACCCATACTACATAGGCCCTAAAGAGAACCCATACTACATAGGACTAAAGAGACAACCCATACTACATAGGACTAAAGAGAGAACCCATACTACATAGGACTAAAGAGATAACCCATACTACATAGGACTAAGAGAGAACCCATACTACATAGGACTAAAGAGAGAACCCATACTACATAGTACTAAAGAGAGACCCCCATACTACATAGTACTAAAGAGAGAACCCATATTACATAGGACTAAAGAGAGAACCCATACTACATAGGACTAAAGAGAGAACCCATACTACATAGTACTAAAGAGAGAACCCATGGACATAGTACTAAAGAGAGAACCCATACTACATAGGACTAAAGAGAGAAAACCCATACTACATAGGACTAAAGAGAGAAACCCATACTACATAGGATTAAAGAGAGAAACCCATACTACATAGTACTAAAGAGAGAACCCATACTACATAGACTAAAGAGAGAACCCATACTACATAGGACTAAAGAGAGAAACCCATACTACATAGGACTAAAGAGAGACAACCCATACTACATAGGACTAAAGAGAGAACCCATACTACATAGGACTAAAGAGAGAACCCATACTACATAGTACTAAGAGAGAGAACCCATAGGGTTAAAGAGACAACCCATACTAACAGGATTAAACAGAGAACCCATACTACATAGGACTAAAGAGAGAACCCATACTACATAGGACTAAAGAGAGAACCCATACTACATAGGACTAAAGAGAGAGAACCCATTCTACATAGGACTAAAGAGAGAACCCATACTACATAGGACTAAGAGAGAACCCATACTACATAGGACTAAAGAGAGAACCCATACTACATAGGACTAAAGAGAGAACCCATACTACATAGGACTAAAGAGAGAACCCATACTACATAGGATTACTAAAGAGAGAACCCCATACTACATAGGACTAAAGAGAGAACCCCATACTACATAGGACTAAAGAGAGAAACCATACTACATAGGACTAAAGAGACAACCCATTCTACATAGGACTAAAGAGATAACCCATACTACATAGGACTAAAGAGAGAACCCATACTACATAGGACTAAAGAGACAACCCATACTACATAGGACAGAACCCATAAGAGACTAAAGACACCCATACTACATAGGACTAAAGAGATAACCCATACTACATAGGACTAAAGACTACCCATACTACATAGGACTAAAGAGAGAACCCATACTACATAGGACTAAAGAGATAACCCATACTACATAGTACTAAAGAGAAAACCCATATTACGTAGGACTAAAGAGAGAACCCATACTACATAGGACTAAGAGAGAACCCACACTACATAAAGAGAGAGAACCCATACTACATAGGACTAAAGAGAGAGAACCCATACTACATAGGACTAAGGAGAGAACCCATACTACATACGGTTAAAGGGAGAACCCATACTACACAGGACTAAAGAGAGAACCCATACTACATAGGACTAAAGAGAGAACCCATACTACATAGGACTAAAGAGAGAACCCATACTACATAGGACTAAAGAGAGAACCCATACTACATAGTACTAAAGAGAGAACCCATACTACATAGGACTAAAGAGAGAACCCATACTACATAGTACTAAAGAGAGAACCCATACTACATAGGACTAAAGAGAGAACCCATACTACATAGTACTAAAGAGAGAGCCCATACTACATAGTACTAAAGAGAGAACCCATACTACATAGGACTAAAGAGAGAACCAATGCTACATAGGACTAAAGAGAGAACCCATACTACATAGTACTAAAGAGAGAACCCATACTACATAGGACTAAAGAGAGAACCCATACTACATAGGACTAAAGAGAGAACCCATACTACATAGGACTAAAAGAGAGACCCATACTACATAGTACTAAAGAGAGAACCCTACATAGGACTAAGAGAGAGAACCCATACTACATAGGACTAAAGAGAGAAACCAATGCTACATAGGACTAAAGAGAGAACCCATACTACATAGGACTAAAAGAGAGAACCCATACTACATAGTACTAAAAGAGAGAACCATACTACATAGGACTAAAGAGAGAACCCATACTACATAGTACTAAAGAGAACCCATACTACATAGGACTAAAGAGAGAACCCATACTACATAGTACTAAAGAGAGAGCCCATACTACATAGTACTAAAGAGAGAACCCATATTACATAGGATTAAAGAGACAACCCATACTACATAGGATTAAAGAGACAACCCATACTACATAGGATTAAAGAGAGAACCATACTACTATAGGACTAAAGAGAGAGAACCCATACTACATAGGACTAAAGAGACAACCCATTCTACATAGGCCTAAAGAGAGAACCCATACTACATAGGACTAAGAGACAACCCATACTACATAGGACTAAAGAGAACCCATACTACATAGGACTAAAGAGAGAACCCATACTACATAGGACTAAAGAGAGAACCCTACTACATAGGACTAAAGAGAGAACCCATACTACATAGTACTAAAGAGAGAACCCATACTACATAGTACTAAAGAGAGAACCCATATTACATAGGATAAAGAGAGAACCCATACTACATAGGATTAAAGAGAGAAAACCCATACTACATAGTACTAAGAGAGAACCCATACTACATAGGACTAAAGAGAGAAAACCCATACTACATAGTACTAAAGAGAGAACCCCCATTACATAGGATAAAGAGACAACCCATACTACATAGACTAAAGAGAGAACCCATACTACATAGGATTAAAGAGAGAACCCATACTACATAGTACTAAAGAGAGAACCCATACATAGGGTTAAAGAGACAACCCATACTACACAGGATTAAACAGAGAACCCATACTACATAGGACTAAAGAGAGAACCCATACTACATAGGACTAAAGAGACAACCCATACTACATAGGACTAAAGAGAGAACCCATACTACAGGCCTAAAGAGAGAACCCATACTACATAAGACTAAAGAGAGAACCCATACTACATAGGACTAAAGAGAGAACCCATACTACATAGGACTAAAGAGATAACCCATACTACATAGGACTAAAGAGAGAACCCATACTACATAGGACTAAAGAGATAACCCATACTACATAGGACTAAAGAGATAACCCATACTACATAGGACTAAAGAGAAAACCCATATTACATAGGACTAAAGAGAGAACCCATACTACATAGGACTAAAGAGAGAACCCACACTACATAGGACTAAAGAGAGAACCCATACTACATAGGACTAAATAGAGAAAGAGAACCCATACTACATAGGACTAAGGAGAGAACCCATACTACATACGGTTAAAGGGAGAACCCATTCTAAATAGTACTAAAGAGAGAACCCATACTACATACGGTTAAAGAGAGAACCCATACTACATAGGACTAAAGGGAGAACCCATACTACATAGGACTAATGAGATAACCCATACTACATAGGCCTAAAGAGACAACCCATACTACATAGGACTAAATAGTGAAAGAGAACCCATACTACATAGGACTAAGGAGAGAACCCATACTACATACTATTAAAGGGAGAACCCATTCTACATAGGACTAAGGAGAGAACCCATACTACATATGGTTAAAGGGAGAACCCATACTAAATAGTACTAAAGAGAGAACCCATACTAAATAGTACTAAAGAGAGAACCCATACTACATACGGTTAAAGAGACAACCCATACTACATATGGTTAAAGAGAGAACCTATACTACATACGACTAAAGAGAGAACCCATACTACATAGGACTAAAGAGGCAATCCATACTACATAGGATTAAAGAGATAACCCATACTACATAGGACTAAAAAGAGAACCCATACTACATAGAACTAAATAGAGAAAGAGAACCCATACTACATAGGACTAAGGAGAGAACCCATACTACATAGGACTAAAGAGAGAACCCGTACTACATAGGACTAAAGAGAGAACCCATACTACACAGGATTAAAGAGAGAACCCATACTACATAGGACTAAGGAGAGAACCCATACTACATAGGACTAAAGAGAGAACCCATACTACATAGGACTAAAGAGAGAACCCATACTACATAGGACTAAAGAGAGAACCCATACTACATAGGACTAAAGAGAGAACCCGTACTACATAGGACCAAAGAGCTCATATGACACTATTCACTGATCTATGTTGTGATGTTTCCTCATCACAAACAGACCTGGAGTTGTGTTTTGTCTCATTCACATGTTTAACACAACGGCCTCCCTGATCTGAACCCGAGTGGTTACTCCTGTGATAGCCACAGTGTTCGAGCACAGGGGTGTCCATCACTGCACGTGGCACCAGGACGCTCTAGGTCGGAGGTTGATGATCGACTTTGTCGTCGTGTTATCTGAACTTTGGCGACATGTCTTGGACACTCGGGTGAAGAGAGTTGTCAAACAATCACCACCTGGTGGCAGTGAGGTGCAGTCATCACAGAGAAAAAATAAATTAAATGGTTATATTTATAACGATTTGTATTATAAAGTTATTTTCTATTTAACTTTGCAATTTTATTCTTTTTTTACTCAAAGTCGCTGAATTTTTACATTTACCATTGAAATACTGAAGAGTCGTGTGGAGAGGCTCTGGTCGTTGGTGCCTCACATGTTCTGACTGTGCTGCAGCAGTGACGCTGCTGCTTTAAGGCTGTGAAAAGGCGCCGGGTGAGGCACGCAGTTACCCTGCCTCACGTTAGGGGGCGCTCGTGAGCCCAGGGATTCTTGTAACTCCCACAGAATAGGGGCCGCAAACTACAGTTTAGAGTTAGCAAGTCAAGTTTATCAATCCGTTCACTTTTTTCTCACTGGCCCTACTTTTTAAATGGAGGAAGATTATATATTAAAGCTCAAGCAGTTTTCTAAACTGGACTTTGGGTCGAAGCAGAAGGTTATAGTTAAAGGACCGAGACCAACACTAAAGGAGCTAAATGGTTTGCTTCAGACGACGGGACGAGAGACTCGCTCTTTTCAAACACAGTGGGACGAAATGGTAAGAAATTTAATTACTTCAAGGAAGGATAAAAAAAACAATACAAAACCAGCTTTTTATTTCATACTATTAGAGATATTTCATACAGACTTCAGAACTTTTATTTTGAAATTATTTTTTATTCTGGCCCCAAGTCACTGGGAGAGAAACTGTCCAGGGGCCAAATGTGAGACACCTGGTTTATATGTTTGTAAATCTGATTGTGACGACATCAGTGTTGGATCCACTGGCGGAGGAGGAAGCTGGACAGACGTGGCAGGCCCAGGCGTACTGTGAGAGTCTGTTGAGAACATCTAGGGGAGCCCTCTTTCAGTGAGGTCTTCAACTGACGCCTCCGGGAGAGCTTCTCCCTGATCTCGGGGTAGGTTGGGGATATGGATTCTGAATGAGCCATGTTCTCCGCCTCTATTGTCAATACAGCTGCTAGTAGCTGTGATCACAAGATCTCTGGTGCCTGTCACGGTGGCAATCCCAGAACCTGGTGGTGGACGTGGGAGGTAAGGGATGTCGTCAGGCTGAGGGAGTCCTATCGAGCCTTGTTGGCTTGTAGGACTCCTGAGGCAGCTGACAGGTACTGTCAGGCCAAAAGTGCCACGGCCCATGTGGTCACAGTGGCAAAAACTTGGGGCTGGGATGAGTTCGGGGAGGCCATGGTGGAGGACTATTGGACGGTCTCAAAGAAATTCTAGCAGTGCTTCACCAACACTGTTTACAGTGCCGGCACAGAGCTGCTGACCTCAACTGGGGACGTTGTTTGATGGTAGAAGGGTCTCCTCAATCCCATTGTCAAGTCTCCAAAGGAGCAAGCACAGACTGAGGACTTGGAGGCGGACCCGTCCATCACCCTGGCTGAAGTCACTGAGGTGGTTGGCAAGCTCCTCGAGATCTACGTTGTAATGTTTCAGCCGATTTGGTTTCGGTTTGCAGCCGAGTGTAAAGCAGCTAGGATGAGAATCAGCTCTTCCAAATCCAAGGCTATGGTTCTCAACCAGAAAAAAGTGGCGCCCTCTGCAGGTGGGTGGAGAGTCCTTGCCTTAAGTGGAGGAGTTCAAGTATCTCAGGGTCTTGTTCACGATTGAGGGGCGAATGGAACGTGAGATTGACAGGCGGATCGGTGCAGCGTCTGCAGTGATGTCGCTGTATCGGCCTGTTGTGGTGAAGAAGAAGCTGAGTCAAAGGCAAAGCTCTGGATTTACCTCAATCTACGTTCCTGCCCTCACCTATGGAAGAGGAACCAAAAGGACAAGATTGTGGATACAAGTGGCTGAAATGAGTTACCTCTGCTGGGTGGCTGGGCGCACCCTTAGAGACAGGGTGAGTAGCTCAGTCACACGGGAGGAGCTCGGAGTAGAGCCGCTGCTCCTACACGTTGAGAGGAGCAGCTGAGGCTCGGGCATCTGCTCAGGATGTCTCCTGGACACCTCCCTCGGGAGGTGTTCATGTCCCACTGGGAGGAGGTCCCGGGAGAGACCCAGCACACGCTGGAGGGACTATGTCACTCGGCTGGCCTGGGAACACCTCGGACTCCTCGACATGTGTGTGAAGAGGGAAGTCTGGGCCTCTGCTGAAACTGCTGCCTCCGCGACCCGGCCCCAGAAAAAGTGGAAGCAAACAGATGGATGGATGTTTAACTCACAAACCTGCAGATTTAGGCTGAGTTCTTCTCTCAAACTGAAAACACTCTGTTCCACCTCGTGGTGTCATCATGTGGTGATACAGGAAGTGCTCCACTGTGTTTTTAAACTCCACCTTCACTAGAATCATTGGAATCATTTCAGATCTGGAGTGTCCAATCTCTGCTGAACTAAAGAAAAAAAAGGAGCTGTTCACTTAAAAACTACCACTGCATGACGTCACCAGGTGGAACAGAGCGTTGGGTTATTCAGACATGAGCAAATGAAACAGACACAACTCTGGGTTTGTTTTTGAGAAGGTAACTGCATGAAAACATGAGTAATATAAGACCTTTAACCAAACCAGCCTCGACCAGGACTCGACCAGGACTCAACCAGGACTCGACCAGGACTCGACCAGGACTCGACCAGGACTCAACCAGGACTGAACCAGGACTAAACCAGGACTCAACCAGGACTCAACCAGGACTAAAACAGGACTCAACCAGGACTCAACCAGGACTCAAACCAGGACTCAACCAGGACCAACCAGGACCAACCAGGACTAAACCAGGACTGAACCAGGACTCAACCAGGACTCAACCAGGACTCAACCAGGACTCAACCAGGACTGAACCAGGACTCAACCAGGACTAAACCAGGACTCAACCAGGACTAAACCAGGACTAAACCAGGACTAAACCAGGACTGAACCAGGACTCAACCAGGACTAAACCAGGACTAAACCAGGACTCAACCAGGACTCAACCAGGACTCAACCAGGACTAAACCAGGACTCAACCAGGACTAAACCAGGACTGAACCAGGACTAAACCAGGATTAATCCAGGTCTAAACCAAAACTAAACCAGGTCTAAACCAGGACTGAGTCAGAATTAAACCAGGACTGAGTCAGAACTAAACCAAGATTCAAAGAAACCTGAACAGTGGACAGTCTGCGGTGTTTTGTCTCAGAGTCTTGTGATGTTCCAGGTATGGGCTGCTTCTGGGGCGCGGAGCGTCTGTTCTGGCGGCTGCCCGGGGTCTTCTCCACTCAGGTGGGATACGCTGGAGGATTCACCCCCAACCCTTTCTACGAAGAGGTCCGCACAGGTCAGTCTGCTTCAGGACTAAAGCTGGTTTAGTCTAATCTTGTCTATTTCAGGGTTGCACACTTATCAAAATTAGGACCTCATGCACCCAGGCCCTACATCTGTGGTGTTCTTATATTTTATGCCATATTTTTGTATTAACTAAATATTTAAGATAAGATAAGATAAGAAAAGCCTTTATTAGTCCCACAGTGGGGAAACTCCAGCATTGCACCGCACACATAGAACAGAAGGAAAATCGTACATGCAAAAAACAGATAAAAAATAAAACAAGTAAAACTGACAAGAATTTTTCTTTACCTGACTTTGCCCTGTCGTTATGGTCAAATCCGTCAATCAGGACGAAACTAAGGCTCGAACAAGATCAAACCCACTGTCCACATGCAGGACGAGGGTGGGGAGTAAAGCAGTAAAAGTGTGTTCAGCAAAGAAAAGTCACTTTTAATAATAACTGGTCGGACAATATCACATGTACTTACACTAGGTGGCGCTCAAATGAGGCTGGAGCTCTAATTTTTCAGCGTCACAGAGCGTCTCCAATTTTTCATCAGCAGACACACAGGAAAAAGGCACATGGTGTCAAAATAAACTTCCAACACCCTTTCAAAATAAGTCCTGTAAATGGTAAATGATCATTTTTATCCAGCTTTTTTCCACTTTCAAGACTCACACGGACATGAGCCCCTCACTCACCAGTACACTCGTACACCATCACACGGACATGAACCCCTCACCCACACTCACCAGTACACTCGTACACCATCACACAGACATGAACCCCTCACCCACACTCACCAGTACACTCGTACACCAGTCACACAGACATCACACAGTACACTCGTACACCCACAGACATGAACCTCACCCCCACACTCACCAGTACACTCGTACACCAGTCACACAGACATGAACCCCTCACTCCCAGTACACTCGTACACCAGTACACGGACGTACACCACTCACACAGTACACTCGTACACCAGTCACACGGACATGAACCCCTCACCCCACACTCACCAGTACACTCGTACACCAGTCACACGGACATGAGCCCCTCACCCACACTCACCAGTACACTCGTACACTCGTACACCAGTACACTGGACGTACACCAGTACACTCGTACACCATACACCACATGACATGAACCCCTCACCCACACTCACCAGTACACTCGTACACCATCACAGTACACGGACATGAACCCCTCACCCACTCACCAGTACACTCGTACACCATCACCAGTACACTCGTACACATGAACCCCTCACCCACACTCACCAGTACACTCGTACACCATCACACGGACATGAACTCACCCACACTCACCAGTACACTCGTACACCATCACACGGACATGAACCCCTCACCCACACTCACCAGTACACTCGTACACCAGTCACACGGACATGAACCCCTCACTCACCAGTACACTCGTACACCAGTCACACGGACATGAACCCTCACACACTCACCAGTACCTCGTACACCAGTCACACGGACATGAACCCTCACCAGTACACCAGTACACTCGTACACCATCACACGGACATGACCCCTCACCCACACTCACCAGTACACTCGTACACCAGTCACACGGACATGAACCCC
>JAIEZT010001379.1:0-24491 GCA_019594935.1 Periophthalmus modestus | reverse complement strand
CGGCTCATCTGGAGTATCATAGCAACCAAAGAGCCAATCAGGAGCGAGGCTGTTGAAGGTGACACTTTTTCTCACCTGCACCGCTGGTTTATCAGGGAGCGGGCGCTTAGCAACGCTGTCAATCAAACCTATTGCTAACGCTAACGGGAGCGACGTCGGGGAAAGAAGGACCTGATGTGTCTGTTATTAATGTTCATATCTTGATTTACAGACACAAAAGTGAAATAAAAAACCCCAGGATCATGTAGAGGGTTAATACGAACATTTAAAACCAAAATGAGTCTGACAGCAGCAGGTACAGAGAGAGGACACAGTTTTTCAATAGAAACTGAATTGAAGCCGGAAGTGCACTCATAACTATGTCTGTTTATTTCTACAGGCTGTGCTCCTTGCTTAGTCCTACTTTCTCTTGTATTTTTTCCGTTGTATTCCTGGTTAATTCCTTGTTTTGTCCTGTGTAGTTCTATTTTAGTCCTGGTTTTGACCTGGTTTAGCCCTGGTCTAGTCCTGATATAACCCTGGTCTACTTCTTCTACTTCGTCACTATATATTCACAGTAAAAATAACATCCATTAGACGTGTATGTGCTTCAGACTGTGCAGCCAAACAAAAGAGACGATCTGCAGATTCACAAACATCTCTGCTCCGATAAACAGTATGAGTCAGTACTGTGTACACGCTCCGTGTACATGCTCTGTGTACACGCTCTGTGTACATGCTCCGTGTACATGCTCTGTGTACATACTCCGTGTACATGCTCTGTGTACATTCTCCGTACACGCTCCGTGTACACGCTCCGTGTACACGCTCCGTGTACATGCTCTGTGTACATGCTCCGTGTACATGCTCTGTGTAAACTTATATTAAACGTTTGTATTCATCAAAGAGTCTCTGGTGCTGATGGGACAGACGACAAATCATGTTCATTTAAAAAAGAGTCTGAGCTGATGTCGGCGTAAACGTCGTCAGAACAAAGCTCCTCATGCTGTAGCGCCCCCTATGGACAGAGCACATCACACTAGAGCAGCACATTTTTTTACATTTGTACCAAAATTACGACTCTGTTTCCCCCTCTCTGTTTGCCCCTCTCTGTTTCAACAACAAATTATAAAATAAAAATAAATAAATGCAATTAAAAATATAAATTAAATTAAATTTAAAAGTAAAATAATAATAAATATAAGCAAATATACAGGTCACACCATACATGGGAAAAGTGTAAAAAGTGTTGTTTTTTTTTTTGGTTTTTATATTTAGGGAAAAAAATATAAAATAAAATAAAATAAAATAAAATAAAATATAATCAAAGTAAAGTAAAGTAAAATTATATTAAATTAAATAAAATAAAAATTAAATAAAAATTAAATAAATAAATACAAATTATCTGGTCACAGTATGAAGCAGGTCTCATAATCTACAGTGTGAATCAAGGTGATATTTGTAAAGTCCAGCAGCAGCACCTGGATGTTCTGGACGTTCTGATCATTTTAAAGTCCAGCAGCGCACCTGGTGCAGTGTGGATGTTGTGATTCATTTTGTTGTCCTCTGTTCTGTGTGCAGTGTGTGTTCAGTGTGTGTTCAGTGTGTGTTCAGTGTGTGTTCAGTGTGCGTTCCGTGTGTGTTCAGTGTGCGTTCCGTGTGTGTTCAGTGTGCGTTCAGCTCTACAGTTGTTTTTGGAGGCACAAGGCGTGTCTTTGTGTCTTTGTCTTTGTGGCGTTGTGCGTTTCTGTTTGGGACACAGACTCGTGTTTTTGGACTCGTCTTTTCAAACAGAGGAGGATTTTGTGTCTGTAAAAACGTTTGTGGAGGAGCGAACTCTGGGGACGGGGCTGTTCCTTCTGAGAAACACAAAGAGTCTCTGTGGTTCAAACTGATCTCCTTCTGTAGAGATAATGATGCAACGACAAACTGGAGGATTAAAGGTTCTGTGTCACACAAACGACATCGAGATGATTCTAGTGAAGGTGCAGGAGTTTGAACGATACATCACACATCTCAAACACACCTGGACGGTGTTTTTGTTTCATTCACACACGTTTAACACACAAACTCTGCAGATTTCTTCCTTCAGACTGAAAAAAACACTCTGTTCCACCTTGTGATGTCATCATGTGGTAATACAGGAAGTGTTTCAATGTGTTTTTAAACTCCACACACCTTCATTTCTAGAATCATTTGTCTCATTTCAGTCCTGGAATAGCCACTTATCTCCATTGAACTAAAGGTAAAAGGAGCTGTTAACTTGAAATCTACCACTTGATGACATCACAAGGTGGAACAGAGTGTTTTGAGCTTTGGAGATGTTTGAGTTACACTTTATTATTAGTCTGTAACATGTGTGAATGAAACAAAACACAACTCCAGGTCTGTTTTTGAGATTAAACCTCATAAGAGTCAATTTTGCGTAATATAGGTCATTTAAGCACTTCCTGTATCACCACCTGATGACATCACAAGGTGGAACAGAGTATATTCAGTTTGAGAGAAGAGCTCAGCCTAAATCTTTCAGGGTTTGTGTGTTAAACATGTGTGAATGAAACAAAACACAGCTCCAGGTCTGTTTGTGACGAGGAAACATCAGAACAGATCAGAAAACTCACATTTATAGACAACACTGTTCATGGGTGAAGTGTCTTGCTCGAGGACACAAGAACTGTAGTCCTGGTTGGATCTGAAACACTGTAAACTTCAGGTTGATGGCAAAAATAATCTGAATACAGTTGTCTCTCACTATATCACGTTTCACCTTTTGCGATCTCGCTGTTTCGCAGATTTTTTAAAGGACTGTAGACCATTGTGTTCTGCGTCCTGATTGGCTGAGGGACTATAGACCATTGTGTTCTGCGTCCTGATTGGCTGAGGGACTGTAGACCATTGTGTTCTGCGTCCTGATTGGCTGAGGGACTGTAGACCATTGTGTTCTGCGTCCTGATTGGCTGAGGGACTGTAGACCATTGTGTTCTGCGTCCTGATTGGCTGAGGAACTGTAGACCATTGTGTTCTGCGTCCTGATTGGTTGAGGGACTGTAGACCATTGTGTTCTGCGTCCTGATTGGCTGAGGAACTGTAGACCATTGTGTTCTGCGTCCTGATTGGTTGAGGGACTGTAGACCATTGTGTTCTGCGTTCTGATTGGCTAAAGGACTGTAGACCATTGTGTTCTGTGTCCTGATACTTCGCTGATTTCGCCTGTTGCGGGTTATTTTTAGAACATAACCCCCGAGATAAACCAGGGACACTGTATACATATATTTTGCCGAGTGTGTGTTAAGTTGTAACTGTCCATAACTTCAGCTCCGTTGTGTTTTTATGAATGAAACTCTCTCATCTGACACGTCTCTACATCTGTAATTATCATCGATCCAAACACCATTAAGTCTCCACAGGCTCCAGACTAATTTCATTTTCCTTCATGACAATTAACATAAAATAGTTTCCTGCTTCACTGCGTCTGTTCACATCTGTACATCCTGGTTATTTTCTGGTTTTTGAGAATCATCTGTTCAGTGTTTGTCCAGCTCGTAACATCAAACTGTTTAAACGACGTGTTTTGAGTTTTTTGTTCACTTTAAAATGGTCAAATCTGGACTTTTCCTGAATCGATGTAAAATGTTGTTTGTGTCGTAAATTCAAACTGGCACCAAATCTAAAAATACTTTAAAAAGATTGTTTCTCATTATGTTCGGTGTTTGTCCCACTGATCTGAAGGTTGTTGGTTCGAATCCCGACATAAACATTGTTGGTTGAGTGATCAGATCCACTCACTCACAGGTTGATGGTGCGATTCCAGCTCCTCCTATGAATTATGTCGCTGTACCTCCTCCTCTCTCTCTCTCCTTCTCTCTCTTCCTCCTGTCTCTCTCTCTCCTCCTCTCTCAGTCCCTCGCTCCTCTCTCTCCTCCTTTCTCTTTCTCCCTCCTCTTTCTCCTCCTTGCTCTCTCCTCCTCTCTCTCCCTCCTCCTCTGTCTCTCTCCTCTCTCTCTCTCTCTCTCCTCCTCTCTCTCTCTCCTCCTCTGTCTCTCTCTCTCTCTCTCTCTCTTTCCTCTCTCTCTCCCTCCTCCTCTGTCCCCCTCCTCTCTCTCCTCTCTTTCCCTCCTCTCTCTCTCTCCTCCACTCTCCTCTCTCTCTCTCTCTCCTCCTCTCCTTCCCTCCTCCTCTCTCTCTCTCCTCCACTCTCCTCTCTCTGTCTCCCTCCTCCTCTCTCCCTCGTCCTCCTCTGCCTCCTCTCTCTCTCTTTCAAAACTTTGTTTGGAGGATGATACTTGGAGGATACTTCAGAAACTCTTGACTGTTCGCTCAAAAAGTGGTTTTGCTGATTAAATATTTGTCCGACAAAACATTATTATTATTGGTAGTAGTAGTAGTAGTAGTAGTAGTAGTAGTAGTAGTAGTAGTAGTAGTAGTAGTAGTAGTAGTAGTAGTAGTAGTAGTAGTAGTAGTAGTAGTAGTAGTAGTAGTAGTAGTAGTAGTAGTAGTGTGAACACTGGTTTGTGCCTCCATCAGAGAGAGAAAAAAACCCTCTGAAAACTGTCCATTAGCCTAATTGCTTGTTGCTGATCTAACGTAGCGATAGCAGAGTTAGCGCTGTTAGCTTGTAGACTGATGCTATCCAGTTTGATGCTAATCTGCGGCCGGCTGCGTCGTTCTGTGTCCTGTCTCAAGGTCGATGTGCGGCGAGTCTGAAATAATGTGACTTTAGACGAACAAACAGGGATAGCAGGTTAGCTAGCAGGTTAGCTACGTCCATTTATACAGACAGTCTATGTTTCTGAAGTAGATATAAATGTTAGTGAGTATTTCTGTAGATTATGTTGCGACAATTTTGACATAAGTCTGAATTTCTATCAGCAAAGTAAAAGAAAAAAGACGTTTGGCTGCTAGTTCTTCAGCTGTGGTCTTATATCTGTCTGCAGAGGCGCGCTAACGACACTGAAGCTAACACACATGGTTGTTTACAGTTTTTAGGTCTATAGTGTGCACTGTGCCTTATATTTTTCATAATTATTCAGGCCCCTAATGGCTGCTCTCACGCCTATTAGCATACTGGCTAGCACTATTGTTTTCCTTGTTTTGATGTCGGTCTGAGGATGGAGTTATATATTGCTGCTTCTGTTTTAAATACTACATGTAGCATATCCGTCGTCGCTAACTCTCCAAAGCGCTAAGTGGCTTCCTACATCAGAGTGGATATAGACTCAGAGCTCCACATTAAAGTTCCACCTCCGTCTGCCACAGCTATTCATCTGTAAACGACGAAGTAAAAGCGCTAATTAGCTTCTCCGCTAACGGCTTGTGGCGTCTGTCTCTGTGTCTCTGCTGCACCTGCTCCTTCGACGGCTCAAAGCGAAGACGTTTGTGAAACTGGAGAAACCTGGACTCTCCAGAACTAAAGTGGAACAAATGTTTAAGTGTCACATGACTCCAGATGTATTTAATTATTTCATCTCACATTTATACTCTTTTATTTAGCAGGCCTACAGATGACTAACTCTTGATTCAAAATAAAATTAAATATTAGTTTGCCAATTGCGCAAAATGGACTTTTCAAAGCTTTAAATAATGTTAAACCTCAACATTTACTCTCCTGAAGTTGTTGTTTGAGTTTAATCTTTAATCTCTTATTTTCAAGACGCCATTTTGTTGATCTGCCCCCGTTTTCACCTCCACCTGGACACGCCCACTGACACGCCCACTGGGACACGCCCACTGTGACGTCCGCACTTCCTTCTCCAGTTTTATTTTCTTAATCGTTGATATTCGTAGGATTCTGCAGTGCCGCGTCGTCATTTTGGTACAAATGTAAAAAAATGTGCTGCTCTAGACGTGCTCTGTCCATAGGGGGCGCTACATCTACACGGCGCTTTGTTGTGACGATGTTTATGGCGACGTCAGCTCCCATTGGACACCACTGTTTTCTAACAAAGAAGATTTGTTTCTTTTAAGTCGTTTTAGATGAATATTGTGATTTAAAATGTGTAAATTATAACAGAATGATCCACAGCGATGAGAACCATAGAGACACAAGCTCAATAGGACTGATTTAAAGGCGCACTATCCATCTTTTTCCACTTGCTTGTCTCCATGGAGATGTTATTGATCACCTCGCCTTGAATCGCCCACACTGTGGAATTAAACCTGCAGTATCACCATGGAGACAATCTGCTGACACCACAAGGCCAAGTTACAGGTCAGATCTGTGGAGAGGCTCTAATATTATAAATGTAAGAGGGTGTGTGTTATACTGGCTCTAATATTATAAATGTAAGAGGCTGTGTGTTATACTGGCTCTAATATTATAAATGTAAGAGGCTGTGTGTGATACTGGCTTTAATATTATAAATGTAAGAGGCTGTGTGTTAAAATAGACTTTTCCATGTGAAGATCAAAATATAAACAAGTATTAAAATAGACACACATTCAAAAAAGTCGACAAAAGTTACATCTTTAATTTAATGTTTATTTATCAGAACATTCATTTATTTCTGTATTTGTGGCTTTTAAAATCGCAGAATAAACCAAACTGCATCTGATTGTCCCTCAGATGCCCCGATACTGAGAAACTACCAAACCAGCCTCAGATATAAACTCAATCTGTTCCAGCAATTAGCCTGTTCCCAGTGAACTCCAGTGGTGCAGTGTTGAATAATTCATGTGTTTGTATCAGCACAAAACCTCATTACTGTGACGCCGTCTACGCACTGGGCCCGACACAAGGCGATAATGTACTGCACAAACAAGGATTTAAATGGGAAATTACTTTATTTAGTTTTTATTTTGATCTTCACATGGAAAAGTCTCGTATTTAATGATTATGAAGCTGAACTTGAGTTAAAATTGAGGGAAATATGAGAGCAATATTGTAATTTTAAACTAACTTTGCCAAAAATAGACTAAAATACATCTTTTTTTTCATTATGGATGGTTTCATTTCACTAAAAACTCACACACTCTCGTTTCTTTCGAGTGTGTTCTTCCCAGGACACACACTCTCGTTTCCTATCGAGTGTGTTCTTCCCAGGACACACACTCTCGTTTCCTATCGGGTGTGTTCTTCCCAGGACACACACTCTCGTTTCTTTTCGAGTGTGTTCTTCCCAGGACACACACTCTCGTTTCTTTTCGAGTGTGTTCTTCCCAGGACACACACTCTCATTTCTTTTCGAGTGTGTTCTTCCCAGGACACACACTCTCGTTTCTTTTCGAGTGTGTTCTTCCCAGGACACACACTCTCGTTTCTTTTCGAGTGTGTTCTTCCCAGGACACACACTCTCGTTTCTTTTCGAGTGTGTTTCTTCCCAGGACACACACTCTCGTTTCTTTTCGGGTGTGTTCTTCCCAGGACACACACTCTCTCGTTTCCTATCGAGTGTGTTTCTTCCCAGGACACACACTCTTGTTTCTTTTTGAGTGTGTTCTTCCCAGGACGCACACTCTCGTTTCTTTTCGAGTGTGTTCTTCCCAGGACACATCTCACTCGCAGCAGTCTTTGCGTCTCTGTTATTTATTCATATCTGCTCTTTGCTGGTGAATATTTGAATATCCATCTTCTCCCGTGAACATCTGTGTGTCCCATAACTGTCACTCAAACTCAATTCCTCGTTTGTTTTCATCACTTCACAGTTTCAGATTTCCACGATGTTTTTGCCGTCGCTGAATCCTCCCAAACCTCATTTATTCATCGTGTTGGTGCCATTTTGAGCCAGACACTGAGAAGTTTTTAAATATTAATAAAAACGATTCAGACGAGTGAAAGAATCAAACACATAATTTTATTGATGGTTTTGCAGTGGCCAGTATTATAAATGTAAGAGGCTGTGTGTTATACTGACTCTAATATTATAAATGTAAGAGGCTGTGTGTTATACTGACTCTAATATTATAAATGTAAGAGGCTGTGTGTTATACTGGCTTTAATATTATAAATGTAAGAGGCTGTGTGTTATACTGGTTCTATATGGCCAATATTGTACATTTTAATGCATTTTGTAGCACTATAACAGCTGCTATTTACATATTTGCTATTATAGACTGAGGCTTAGCAACGCTGTCAATCAAACCTGTTGCTAACGAGCGACCTCAGGGAAAGAAGGACCTGATTTGTCTGTTATTAATGTTCATATCTTGATTTACAGACACAAAAGTGAAAAAAAAACAGGGTCTTGTAGAGGGTTAATATGAACATTTAAGACCAAAATGACGAGTCTGACAGCAGCAGTTACACAGAGAGGGGACAGTTTTTCTATAGAAAGTGAATTGGAGCCAGCAGCAGAAAGTTAAGGAGTGAGTGAGTTAGCTGAAGATTTGGTATTTTTTGGTATTTCTATATAAAAAGGCAGACTAAACTCACAAAGATTTGCAAGTTAAATCTGAGTGTACAAATACAGCATTTCCTAGTACTTTTTTCTGTATAAATAGTAGTTTTTGCATGGACTCCCCCTGCTGGTGTCGGCTTGTGACTGCAGTTGGGTCATAGATAATAGTTCTGAGAGCTTTTGCCATGCCCCCTTTTTACTTTACCAATTGATCGGCAGCATGTGTCTTTAGTCCAACGAGAATTTATTTAGTCACCTACAGCTTTATTATTAATTTTATTTAATTTTATCTTATTTAATTTGATCTTATTTTATTTTATTATTTAAAGCCAGACAGACATTAAAATGTGTGTGTGTAAAGCGTGTTGAAATTGAAGGGAAGAGAGACAGAGTCAGGGGGCTCAAGTCGAAACATGAACATGAAGAGAGATAAAATTTTAATTAATAGTGATTTTAAAAAAAAAATAAATAAAAATCAGACGTGGTAGAGGGCTGTGCTTCTTGCAGGGCTGTTGCACCAGGTTTTGGGCCCCATGTTGTCTGGTGAAAACGTCACATTACAGACTTTGTAAGGGCCCCCTGTCTGCACTGGGCCCCTCAGACACAGCCCCCTTTACCCCCTTCAGCCTGACGCCCCTGGTCTGCACATCCACAGTCATTCTAGTGCATCCAGATGTACTTTTTCACTTCAAACCCTTCCTTCACTCTCTGCTTTCTCACTTCACAGCTTTAGCCGAGGTTTTTGTCTTCTCTGAATCTTTCCAAACTTCATTTATTCATCGTGTTGGTGCCATTTTGAGCCAGACTCTGAAAAGTCACAGTTTAAATATTAAAACTTCTGACGAGTGAAAGAATAAGACTCAAACACACCGCTGTCCTGACGGGTTCACTGTGGTCAGGATTAAGAGCGTACAGGGTTCACTGGACGAATATATCATGTGACAAGCCGACAGAAAACTCACCTCTCAGCGAGAAGGTTACGGGTTCAACTCCCAGATGCTGAGTTTGCATGTTCTCCCTGTGTCTGTATAGATTAAATTCTTTTTTCACTCATTCCTCTTGCATATTTATTTATTTTAATGTCAAGAGCTCATGTAAAATGCGTATTCTTGCTCTCCTTTCCATAGATCTGACCCGTTACTTGGCTTGGGGGCTTGGGGTTACTTTTCGCAACAAAAGTGGTTTTTAAACCAGGACTAAACCAGGACTAAACCAGGACTAAACCAGGACTAAACCAGGACTAAACCAGATCTAAACCAAGTCTAAACCAGGACTAAACCAGGACTAAACTAGGTCTAAACCAGGACTAAACCAGGACTAAACTAGGTCTAAACCAGGACCAAACCAGGCCTAAACCACGACTAAACCAGAACTAAACCAGGACTAAACTAGGTCTAAACCAGGACTAAACCAGGACTAAACTAGGTCTAAACCAGGACTAAACCAGGACTTAGTCCAGGTCTAAACCAGGTCTAAACTAGGACTAAACCAGGACTAAACGAGGTCTAAATCAGGACTAAACCAGGACTGAACCATTTGTACCAGATTTATCTCCTGCTCTCTCTGTTTTCTCTGGACAGGTGAACACACATAAAAATCCACATTTCATTACGATTTCATTTCATCACTTTACTCGTAGCCGCTAAAGGCTGAACTCACGACATGCACCACTGAGCACGGCCTGTTGACTTCAGAGGGCGGCCATGTTTAGACCCCGCGGCCTGGGTTTCACCTCTGGACTCGTCTGGATTCATTCAGGATGTAAAAACTGGCTCATCAGACAAAACCACATCCTCCTGAATCCACACAACAAACCCCAGCTCACCTGCTCCGGCTCCTCCACACCTCCTCCTGTATTTGCTCTTTTCAAACTCTTCCGTCTGACTCAGCTCTTTCACTTTCTGCCTTCAGGGTCACGCCGCTAATTTTAGCCTCGCGCCGCGGCCGGAGCAGATGGGATGGATGGGATGTTTTTCCTTGTAAAACTCATTTGCAAGTCAAAAATGTCTCAGTGTTTCACCTCGTCCTGTTAATGCGAACGCTTTGATCCAACGATGGGGCGGCGGCGGAAAGTGAAGGTTTAGATGGTTACGAGACGATACAGGAATCAGGAATCAAAGGCACAAACTGAAAACACGCTGTTCCACCTTGTGATGTCATCATGTGGTGATACAGGAAGTGCTCCGCTGTGTTTTCAAACTCCACACACCTTCATTTCTATAATCATTTGAATCATTTCAGTCCTGGAATTAATGCTAATCTCCACCGAACTAAAGGTAAAAGGAGCTGTGACCACTTCATGACATCACAATGTGGAACAGAGCATTTTGAGGTTTGGAGATGTTACAGACTAATTATAAAGTGTTACTCAATGAAACAAAACACTACTCCAGGTCTGTTTTTGAGGAGGAAACGGCATTAGAACATGACTTTTGTGTAATATAATATATAATGAATCTATGCGTCCTGATTGGCTGAGGGACTGTAGACCATTGTGTTCTGCATCCTGATTGGCTGAGGGACTGTAGACCATTGTGTTCTGCGTCCTGATTGGCTGAGGGACTGTAGACCATTGTGTTCTGTGTCCTGATTGGCTGAGGGACTATAGACCATTGTGTTCTGCGTCCTGATTGGCTGAGGGACTGTAGACCATTGTGTTCTGCGTCCTGATTGGCTGAGGGACTGTAGACCATTGTCCATCAGTCTCCTCCATGTCTCCTGTACAGTACAGAATGTGTCAGACAAATTTACATAAATGTTGGATCAGTGTGACTCTGAAGTGCTGTATGTTTGCAAGTTTTCTCCCCGACAAAACCCACAATGTCGATGAAACGTTCTGCACCGACAAAGGCACCGACGAAGGTTTGAACTTTGTGTTTAAACAAGAGAGAAATGTGAGAAAATGTTTATGCCTGTGTGAGAAAAGTGTATAAAGTGTGTGGTGAGGGGTTTTACAGACAAGAAACAGAGAGAATAATGTAAAAAATAAAGCTGATACTTCACAGATTTCACCTTTTGTGGGTTATTTTTAGAACATAACCCCCGAGATAAACCAGGGACAAGTGTAACTTAAGAATGAATTTTGATCTGAGTGAAACTAGCTGAAATTCCGGGTCACGGGGGCATCAGTCTGAGCAGGGACTCCCAGACTTCCCTCACCCCAGACACGTCCTCCAGCTCCTCCAGTGGGACCCCAAGGCGTTCCCAGGCCAGATGAGAGACAAAGTCCCTCCAGCGTGTCCTGGGTCTTCCCCTGAAGGTGGAACACCCCCTCTACACCTCCCCACTCTCTTAAATTGACGAATACAATCTAGATTATTACTATTTTTATTAAATCTACCTGCAAACAGACGAGGGAAGACAATCTTTGTTCCAGTGGAAGATCTGTACACCTGAAAAAAATGTGACTTTTTAAACAATTTTTTAACTCAAATCAAATAATCCAGGTCTATTTTGTCAAAGCTGCTCAGATTAAGGTTCATTTATGAGTTTAAGTCGTGTTAGGTTTGTAAAAGTGGTGGTTTGTGGCTCTGGAGCGTCACACAGACACGGTGCCTCATTAAGGACAGATGCTGGACGAGATTTGATTAACGCTGGATTAATCTGTTACTCCAACATGGGATTAGACCTGATCCTGTCTCTTAAACTCTCCTCAGATAGTTCAAGTTGTTTAATCTCTTTGTCTCTCTGTCCTGTCTTCATCCATCTGCCTCGTACTCATTATTAGGCCTGATTTGTTAATTACCATAGCAACTTATCGTTCAGTATATGACAGAAAGAACAGTATTTTCACTTCGATTGCACTTGGCTGAGTTGTTATCTCCTTTCCACAGACCTGACCTGTCACTTTCCCTGTTGGCGTCACCAGTTTTTCTCGAGAAGGATCGATTTTAATGCTGTACGGTGGAACATTTTGGGCAGGTGGCAGGCCTTCAGTGGGGTAATGCTGTGGTTTTGTTTTGTGTCTCGTTGCAGTGAGCAGAGCATTTGCCAGGCGCGAGCCTCAGTCATGGTTTACGACGACACCAGTAAGAAATGGGTCCCGATCAAACCAGGACAACAAGGATTCAGCCGCATCAACATCTACCACAACACTGCCAACAACACCTTCAGAGTGGTGGGCGTCAAGCTGCAGGACCAACAGGTACTAAACCCGGACTAAACCCGGTCTAAAACGGGTCTAAACCATGTCTAAAACAGGTCTAATCTGGGACTAAAGCAGGTCTAAACCAGGACTGAACCAGGACTAAATCAGGACTAATCCTGGACTAAACCAGGTCTAAAACTGGACTAAACCTGGACTAAAACAGATCTAAACCAGGACTGATCCAGGACTACACCAGGACTAAACCAGACTGGGGACCCGGAGGTGGACTTACCCTGGCTGAAGTCACCCAGGTGGTTGGCAGGCTCCTCGGTGCTAAGGCTCTGGGGATGGACGAGATCTGTCCCGAGTACCTCAAGTTTCTGGATGCTGTGGGTCTTGGTTGACACGTCTCGTGTGGTGGTCGGGGACAGTACGGCTGAACTGGCAGAACACCCCGGTTTGCCAGCGGTCGATAGTGGAACCTTGGATTCAGGAGGAGCAGTGTGGTTTTCGTCCTGGTTGTGATACATATGACCAGCTCTAAACTCTCCATCGGGTGCTCAAGGCTCATGGGAGTTTGCCCAACCGGTCCACATGTGTTTTGTGGATCTAGAGAAGACATTCGACCGTGTCCCTCGTGGTGTCCTTTGGGGGTGCTCCGGGAGTATGGGGTCTAGTCCCTGTGTGACCGGAGCAGGAGCTGTGTTCATCGCCGGCAGTAAGTCAGACTTGTTCCCGGTTCATGTTGGACTCCGCCAGGGCTGCCCTTTGTCACCGGTTCTGTTCATTTTTTTTTTATGGACAGAATTTCTAGGCGCAGTCAGGGGCTGGAGGGGGTCTGGCTCGGGAACCACAGGATCTCATCTCTGCTATTCGCAGATGATGTTGTCCTGATACTTCTTCGAGCCAGGACCTGCAGCACTGGGGCGGTTTGGAGCTGAGTGTGAAGCGGCTGGGATGAGAATCAGCTCTTCCAAATCCAAGGCCATGGTTCTCGACTGGAAAAAGGTGGTGCCCTCTCCGGGTGGAGAGTCTCTGCCTCATGTGGAGGAGTTCAAGTATCTCGGGGTCTTGTTCAGAGTGAGGGAAGGATGGAGCGTGAGATTGACAGTTGGATCGGTGCAGTGTCTGCGGTGATGCGGTCACTGTGTCGGCCTGTTGTGGTGAAGAAGGAGCTGAGTCAAAAGGCAAAACTCTCCATTTACCTCAATCTACATTCTGTTCTCACCTATGGTCATGACTCTGGGTAATGACTAAAAGGAGAAGATCACAGATACAATCGGCCGAAATGAGTTTCCTCCGCAGAGTGTCTGGGCGCTCCCTTAGAGACAGGGTGAGGAGCTCAGTCACACGGGAGGAGCTCGGAGTAGAGCCGTTGCTCCTCAATGCCGAGGTGGCTCGGGCATCTGTTCAGGATGCCTCCTGGACGCCTCCCTAGGGAGGTGTTCCGGGTATGTCCCACCAGGAGGAGGCCCCGGGGAAGACCCAGGACACGCTGGGGGGAGTCTCTCTCGTCGCGTCTGGGAACGCCTTGGGGTCCCACCGGAGGAGCTGGAGGTTGTGTCTGGGGTGAGGGAGGTCTGGGAGTCCCTGCTTAGACTCCTGCCCCCGCGACCCGGCCCCGGATAAGAGGAAGAAAATGGATGGATGGAACTGTCTGTTACCAACCAATATTATCACATAGACCTTCCATAAAACCAGGAATCATGTGAAATGAATATTTTCTTTTTTATGAAATGCTCCAGTTATTTTTGATCTAATGATAATGATTAATCTTCTTAATTTGGGCCATTTAAAACCGTTTCAACGCCGCTCTGCAGATATGTTTCAGCGTTTGGGCCTCGATTGCAACATCCAGCTGCTATTTCTGGATCTGGATTCAGAGACGCTGCTTTGAAGTGACTTGAAAAACGTCGTCATCAAAAACCCAGAGCACATCTCGGTTTTGCTTTTGGTGCCGGAGTCAAAACTCAGAAACATGTTAATAAGAGAAAGATCGTGAATTAAATATGACAGAACAAGATGAACTGAAAGAGAAAAATCAATCCAAGAAGAACAGAGTGTCAGCCAGAAAATGTTTAATGAGACGGGATCAAACCAGGACTAAAACAGGTCTAAAACAGGACTAAAACAGGGCTGAACCAGGACTAAAACAGGACTAAACCAGGACTAAACCAGGACTAAAGCAGGACTAAACCAGGACTAAACCAGGACTTAAACAGGACTAAACCAGGACTTAAACAGGACTAAACCAGGACTAAAACAGGACTAAACCAGGACTAAAACAGGACTAAACCAGGACTAAACCAGGACTTAAACAGGACTAAACCAGGACTTAAACAGGACTAAACCAGGACTTAAACAGGACTAAACCAGGACTAAAACAGGACTAAAACAGGGCTGAACCAGGACTAAAACAGGACTAAACCAGGACTAAACCAGGTCTGAAACAGGACTAAACCAGGTCTGAACCAGGACTAAACCAGGACTAAACCAGGACTAAAACAGGACTAAAACCAGGACTAAACCAGGACTAAACCAGGACTAAACCAGGTCAAAACCAGGTCTAAACCAGGACTAAACCAGGTCTAAAACAGGACTAAACCAGGTCTGAACCAGGACTAAACCAGGACCAAACCAGGTCTAAACCAGGACTAAACCAGGACTAAACCAGGACTAAACCAGGTCTAAACCAGGACTAAACCAGGTCTAAAACAGGACTAAACCAGGACTAAACCAGGACTAAACCAGGTCTAAACCAGGACTAAACCAGGACTAAACCAGGACTAAAACAGGATTAAACCAGGACTAAACCAGGACTAAAACAGGATTAAACCAGGACTAAACCAGAACTAAACCAGGACTAAACCAGGACTAAACCAGGACTAAACCAGGACTAAACCAGGTCTAAACCAGGACTAAAACAGGACTAAACCAGGACTAAACCAGGACTGAACCAGGTCTAAACCAGGTCTAAACCAGGACTAAACCAGGACTAAACCAGGACTAAAACAGGACTAAAACAGGACTAAAACAGGACTAAAACAGGACTAAAACAGGACTAAACCAGGACTAATCATTCCAGTCTTAAACTCTTTGAATCTCGTGCTCTTCTCGCTCCAGGTCGTCATAAATTACTCCATCGTGAAGGGGCTGAAGTATAACCAGGCCACGCCCACTTTCCACCAGTGGCGAGACGCTCGTCAGGTTTACGGCCTCAACTTCGCCAGTAAAGAAGAAGCCACGACCTTCTCCAACGCCATGATGTTCGCCCTCAACGTCCTCAGCGCTCAGGACGGAGGTGAGACTCCTGCACTCAGGAAGAGTTTAAGAGTGAGGAGGAGAGAGGAGGAGAGAGGAGGAGGAGAGGAGAGAGAGAGGGAGGAGGAGAGAGGAGAGAGGGAGGAGAGAAGAGGAGAGAGGAGAGAGAGGGAGGAGAGAGAGGAGAGAGATGAGAGAGGGAGGAGGAGAGAGGAGAGAGAGGGAGGGAGGAGGAGAGAGGAGAGAGAGGGAGGGAGGAGGAGAGAGGAGAAGAGAGGAGAGAGGGAGGAGGAGGAGAGAGAGGAAGGAGGAGGGGTGACGAGAGAGGAGGAGAGAGGGGAGGAGGAGGGAAGACGAGAGAGGAGGAGAGAGGGAGAGGAGGGGAGAGAGGAGAAGAGGAGAGGGAGAGGAGGAGAGAGGGGAGAGGAGAGAGGTGAGACAAGAGAGGAGGAGAGAGGAGAGACAAGAGAGGAGGAGAAAGAGGAGAGGAGGGGAGAGAGGAGGAGGGAGGAGGGGAGAGGAGAGAGGAGGAGGAGACGAGAGAGGAGAGAGGAGGAGGAGATGAGAGGAGGAGAGAGGGGAGAGGAGGAGGAGACGAGAGAGGAGGAGAGAGGGAGGGAGGAGGAGAGAAGAAGAGAGGAGAGAGGAAAGGAAGGGGAGAGAGAGAGGAGGAGGGGGAAGAGGAGAGATGGAGGGAGAAGGGGGAGTATTCTTCCATTAACTCTACCATGTTTTTGTGATATTTTTTTACTTCATTTTTTTTTACAATACCTGTCTGTGATTGGCTGATCCACCTGTCAATCACCAGATTCACCTTCATAGAAAAGTCTGATGATGTCATCACTGTTAAAGCTGCAGTGTTTTGTGTTAAAGCTGCATGATTCGTCATCACTGTTTAAAGCTGCAGTGTTTTGTGTTAAAGCTGCAGTGTTTCGTATTAAAGCTGCAGTGTTTTGTGTTAAAGCTGCAGTGTTTTGTGTTAAAGCTGCAGTGTTTCGTGTTAAAGCTGCAGTGTTTTGTGTTAAAGCTGCAGTGTTTCGTATTAAAGCTGCAGTGTTTCGTGTTAAAGCTGCAGTGTTTTGTATTAAAGCTGCAGTGTTTCGTGTTAAAGCTGCAGTGTTTCGTGTTAAAGCTGCAGTGTTTCGTGTTAGAGCTGCAGTATTTCGTGTTAGAGCTGCAGTGTTTTGTATTAAAGCTGCAGTGTTTCGTATTAAAGCTGCAGTGTTTTGTGTTAAAGCTGTAGTGTTTCGTGTTAAAGCTGCAGTGTTTTGTATTAAAGCTGCAGTGTTTCATGTTAAAGCTGCAGTGTTTTGTGTTAAAGCTGCAGTGTTTTGTGTTAAAGCTGCAGTGTTTCGTGTTAAAGCTGCAGTGTTTCGTGTTAAAGCTGCAGTGTTTCGTGTTAAAGCTGCAGTGTTTTGTGTTAAAGCTGCAGTGTTTCGTGTTAAAGCTGCAGTGTTTCGTGTTAAAGCTGCAGTGTTTTGTGTTAAAGCTGCAGTGTTTCGTGTTAAAGCTGCAGTGTTTCGTGTTAAAGCTGCAGTGTTTTGTGTTAAAGCTGCAGTGTTTTGTGTTAAAGCTGCAGTGTGTTGTGTTAAAGCTGCAGTATTTTGTATTAAAGCTGCAGTGTTTTGTATTAAAGCTGCAGTGTTTCGTATTAAAGCTGCAGTGTTTTGTGTTAAAGCTGCAGTGTTTCGTATTAAAGCTGCAGTGTTTTGTGTTAAAGCTGCAGTGTTTCGTGTTAAAGCTGCAGTGTTTTGTGTTAAAGCTGCAGTGTTTTTGTGTTAAAGCTGCAGTGTTTCGTGTTAAAGCTGCAGTGTTTTGTATTTTGTAAAGCTGCTGTGTTTTTGTGTTAAAGCTGCAGTGTTTTGTGTTAAAGCTGCAGTGTTTTGTGTTAAAGCTGCAGTGTTTCGTGTTAAAGCTGCAGTGTTTTGTGTTAAAGCTGCAGTGTTTTGTGTTAAAGCTGCAGTGTTTTGTGTTAAAGCTGCAGTGTTTTGTGTTAAAGCTGCAGTGTTTTGTGTTTAAAGCTGCAGTGTTTTGTGTTAAAGCTGCTGTGTTTTTTGTGTTAAAGCTGCAGTGTTTTGTGTTAAAGCTGCAGTGTTTTGTGTTAAAGCTGCAGTGTTTTTTGTGTTAAAGCTGCAGTGTTTTGTGTTAAAGCTGCAGTGTTTTGTGTTAAAGCTGCAGTGTGTGTTAAAGTGTGTTAAAAAGCTGCAGTGTTTTGTGTTAAAGCTGCAGTGTTTTTTGTGTTAAAGCTGCAGTGTTTTGTGTTAAAGCTGCAGTGTTTTTGTGTTAAGCTGCTGCAGTGTTTTGTGTTAAAGCTGCTGTGTTTTGTGTTAAAGCTGCTGTGTTTTGTGTTAAAGCTGCTGTGTTTTGTGTTAAAGCTGCAGTGTTTTGTGTTAAAGCTGCAGTGTTTTGTGTTAAAGCTGCAGTGTTTTGTGTTAAAGCTGCAGTGTTTTGTGTTAAAGCTGCAGTGTTTTGTGTTAAAGCTGCAGTGTTTCGTGTTAAAGCTGCAGTGTTTCGTGTTAAAGCTGCAGTGTGTGAGTTGCTGGAGCAGTTTAAATGTTTTCAAATATTCATCCGTCGTGTTTTAATAATAGATTTAAAGAGTCGGCGGCAGTTGGACCTGACGCTGTGATTTCACCTGGAGCCGAAACACAAACTCACAGATTTAAAGTTATTTTTATGTCGTTTACAAATCTCTCACTTTCACTTCGACTTTGAGAGATTTTTGTCGTCTGAAAGTCACAGTTTATTAAATTTACAGGAAGTACACACTTCTGTTCAACTCAATCACAAACTTACAGAGATTTTTTTTGAATAAACGAGTGAGTGATGAGATAAAGAGGAAACATGCAGACGAGGAGGTTCAGTGTCTTGCCCAACGGCACAACAACAGTGTTTGTTTCATGGGGCTGGAATCGGCCCAACAACCTGTCGCCCAGAGCTGGATCTGAGGGTTATGTCAAGAGTCGGATTAGAACCAACAACCTTCAGATCATTTATGAACAGCACGGAAAAGTAACGGAGGAGAGAGATAAGAGAGAGAGGGAGAAGAAGAGAGAGGAGAGGGAGAGAAGGAGAGAGGAGAGGGAGAAGAAGAGAGGGAGGGAGAGAGGGAGAAGAAGAGAGGGAGAAGGAGAGAGAGGGAGTGAGGGAGAAGAAGAGAGAGAGAGGGAGAAGAGGAGAGAGGGAGAAGGAGAGAGAGGGAGTGAGTGAGGGAGAAGAAGAGAGAGAGAGGGAGAAGGAGAGAGAGGAGAGGGAGAAGAAGGGAAAGGGAGAAGGAGGAGAAGAGAGAGGGAGAAGGAGAGAGAAAGGGAGAGAAGAGAGAGAGAGAGGAGAAAAAAAGGGAGAGAGAGAGGAGAAGAAAAGAGAGGAGAAAGAGAGTGAGGGAGAAAGAAAGAGAGGAAGAGGAAGAAGAGAGAGGGAGAGAGAAGGAGAGAGAGAGGGAGAGGGAGAAAGAGAGTGAGGGAGAAAGAAAGAAAGAAAGAAAGAAAGGGAGAGGGAGAAGGAGAGAGATGGAGGAGAGAGGGAGAGGGAGAAGGAGAGAGAGGAGAGGGAGAAGAAGAGAGAGGGAGGAGAGAGGGCTGATGTTCTGCTGTGGTGTACAGACAGAATCTTTGACCCAAAACACAGAAAGCATCAAAAAACAAAAAATCCACAACATTTTCAAACTGTCAGAAACTTTAATGATCATCGTGATGTAAATGTTAATCGTAGTATCGTCGTATATAGTATGTAGTATATATAATGTTAATCGTAGTATCGTCTCGTGTCTTCTCTCTTTTTAAATCCTCGGCCTTGTTTCTTTCGTTCTTTCCTCACAGACCACGCCCTTTTCTGATTGGTTAATCCACCTGTCAATCATGTCAACAGGAAGTGATTCGCCCGAGCTCCACAGCCGACGCAAAACGGCTTCAACTCCCCGACTGTGGTATTATTACGGCTATCTGCCTCACATCACCGGTAGAGCACTCGTTATGGGGGATATACACATGAATGTCTTGGGAAAAATATCCCGTCGTGCTTATTGTTGATACTGGGCTGATTCTTGCAGCTCGTGATGATGTTTTTAAGTCAAAATTCAGGTTTTAATGCACTTTTCAGGTGAGTTTTTGTGGTGGCGGTTTCCATAGCGATGTTATGACGTTACGTGGGCGACGGTGGCTCAGTTGGTAGAGCGCTGGCTTTCTGATCCGAAGGTTTGTGGTTCAAGTTCTCGACCTAAACCCCTGAAAGTGGAAAAAAGTGAACCGTTTATGTCGTTTTGTTTTATGTTTTGCTCAGAATGAAACATTTTTCCTCCACAGATAAAAGAAATATTTATCTGTTCTCGTCTTTCAAAAGTAAATAACAGAGACTCAGTCCCAACTGGAGCAGCACCACCTCAGACGCAGACACGTGTCTCCCCCTGCTGGTGCACGCTGGCACTGCAATACTTTTTTTTTTTTCTTTTGAGCCGAGATGGAGACGGACGCGTTTTATTTGACCAACAAAGAGTCGAACAACTAAAGAAAAAGAGGGAAGAAAAAGAGAGAGGGAGGAGAGAGAGAGGGAGGGAAATGGAGGAGGAGAAGAGAGGGGCAAGGAGGAAAGAGATGGAGAAAGAGAGAGAGGGAGAAACAGAGAGAGCAGGAGGAGGAAGGGACAGAGAGGGGAAGGGAAATGGAGGAGAAGGAGAGAGGAGAGAAGGAGATGGAGAAGGAGGAGCGGGGCTTTACATAGAGGGGGAGGAGAGAGGGGGGGGGAATAAGAAGAAGGGAGGGGGGGGGGAGGGGAGAGTGGAGAGGGAGGAGGAGAGGGGGAGGAGGGAGTACATACTGAAGTTCTGTTACCTAGCAACCGTAAAATAAACAAAGGCAAAAATGTGATGAATTTGACAAATAAAAATAAAAGTATTTTGTGAAGTGAAGTTTAGTTTGAAAAGTCTGTGTCTCTGTGTTTAGTCGTATAAAGTTCTGCACTGAAGTAGTATTTTTTTTCATATCTGTACTTTACTGAAGTACATTTTGCACTGATACTTTTTACTTTTACTTGAGTACATGTGAGAGTATTTGTACTTTTACTCTCCTACATTTTTTTACTGGACTGAAAAGTAGAAGTATTTCTCATATGATTTGGGGGGTTTCTGTCTTTCTTTATTCTTTCTTTATTCTTTCTTTCTTTATTCTTTCTTTCTTTCTTCTTTATTTGTCAGGGACCGTGGACAAATTCATGAATCTTACAAAGAAAAGATGATTTGTTCCAGATTTATCTCCTGCTCTTTTCTTCAGTCCCTGGGCAGAACTCATTAAAAACATTTACTTTGACAATTACAACATACGACTGATTATTTTGACCCTGTTCACGGAAACATCCAGAACAAAGTTTAAAAGTTTAAGCTTCGAGTTTGAGCAAAACAAAAATAAAAACACAAAATATTTAAGAAAAAATAAGAAATTGATTTGTTTTGTTACTTTTGTCTCGACATTTACACTTAAATGAACAACGTGTGAAATACTTTTACTTTTTACTCTTAAAGTACATTTTTAATACTTTTACTTTTTTTTTTTTCTCTCATGTGATACTTTTACCTTTACTTAAGTAACTTTGTCCCTCTGTATCTGTACTTTTACTCGAGTAACAGACAGTTTATTTGTACTTTTACTCGAGTACACAGACAGTTTATTTGTACTTTTACTCGACTAACAGTTATTTGTACTTTTACTCGACTAACAGTGTATTTGTACTTTTACTCGAGTACAAACTCTCTTGAGGTGAGAGACTTTCAGAGTCGTTCTGTTCAAAGTTCGACCTTTTAAAACATTTACAGAGAGACGTCGCTTCACTGCTGCCACGGCGACGGTGTGAGGTTACACACAGGTCACATGACACCTGAACGACAGAGGAGAGGAGGAGAGGAGAGGGAGCGGAGGGGAGAGGAGAGGAGAGAGGAGGGGAGGGGGAGGGAGGAGGGGAGAAGGAGAGAGGGAGGAGGGAGGGAGAAGGGGGAGGAGGGAGGAGGAGAGGGAGAGAGAGGGAGGAGAGTGAGGACAGGAGAGGGAGGAGGGGGAGGAGGGAGAGGAGGAGAGAGAGAGAGGGAGGAGAGAGGGAGGGAGGAGAGAAGAGAGGAGGGAGAGAGAGGAGGAGGGAGGAGGAGGGGAGGGAGGAGGAGGGGAGACAGATAGAGAGAGGGGGAGAGGAGGGAGGAGGAGAGAGACAGGAGAGAGGCGAGGAGGGATCAGGGAGGATGAAAGGAGGGGAAGGAGGAGAGGGAGAGGAAGGAGAGGAGGGGGAGGGGGGAGGGAGAAGAGAGAGAGGAGGGAGGAGGAGGAGGGGAGAGAGAGAGGGGGAGGAGAGAGGAGGGAGAAGATAGAGGAGGAGGAAGGGAAGGAAGGAAGGAATAAAAAGGAAAGGAGGAGACAGAGAGAGAAAGGGAGAGGGGAGGATGTGAGGGAGGAGAGAGAGAAAGAAAACAGGGGAAGAGGTGGACAGAGAAGGAGAGAGGGAGATGAAGGAGGAAGAGAAGAGAGGGACAGAGGAAAGAGAGGAGATAAGAGAGAACGGATGTGGATAGAGAGGAGAGAGAGAGCGGTGGAGTGAAAGAAACGAGGAGATAGATCGATAGGATGGAGTTGTCGGGAGAGAGGGAGAGAAAGAGGGGTGGAGAGGCAGAACAGACTAGATAGATAGAAGTGAGTTGTCCGGAGAGAGAGGGGTGGAGTGAAAGAATAGAGGAGATAGAGCGAGGGAGGAGGGAGTGGGAGAGGTAGAGGGGTGGAGTGAAAGAATAAAGGAGATAGATAGGATGAGGTTGTCAGGCGAGAAAGAGAGGGAGGAGGGAGAGAGGTGGAGAGAAAGACGAGAGGAGATATAGAGGAGAGAGAGAGGGAGGGGTGGAGAGTTGAACAGAGTTGTCTGGGGAGAGGGAAGGCCCATGTTGCCGTTGGAGATGGAGGAGAGCGATGGTGAGCAGAGAGTGGCTGTGTCAGTGTCTGTGCGTCTGCTTCGGACGCTTCCTCTTCTTCAGCGTCTCATGTAAGAACGACAGAGCGACCTCAGTGTGACCTCTCTTTACTTTCACCGAAAAACTACACATCCCTCCTTTAAACTCCCTCCTCCTCCTCTTCTTCTTCCTCTTCTTCTTGTTTTTGTGTCAGCATGAAGTGTGTGTATAAGACCGTCTCTGCTGCTGTGACAGTGGCTCAGTGGTTGAGCGTTGGTCCCGACCTGAAGGTCGGAGGATCGAGCTCGGACCAAGTTCTGTCATTGTGGCCTTAGGCAAGACACTTGATGAAAGTGTGTGAATGATCGGTGGTGGTCGGAGGGGCCAATGGCGCAAACTGGCAGCCTCGCTTCCGTCAGTCTCCCCCAGGGCAGCTGTGGCTACAGTAGTAGTTTACCATCACCAAGTGTGAAGTGAACGAATAATGACGATAGTGTAGAGTTTGAGAGGCTTTGATAAAGCGCAGTACAAGTGTAAGGCATTATTACTCCACACTACACCTTAATACTATGTACTACTCTCTACTACTCTCTGCTATCCTCTACTACTCCCTACTACTTACTATTCTCTACTACTCCTTACTACTCCCCGCCACTCCCTACTACTCTCTACTACTCCCTATTACTCCCCACTACTACCCACTACTACCTACTTCTCCTTAATCTTCCTTACTACTCCCTACTACTCTGTACTACTCTGTACTCCTCCCTACTACTTACTATCCTCTACTCCTCCTTATGCTGTGTTCACACCGGGCGTCACAAACGTGCTGGAGGCCTGTGAGGGTCAGACGCCTTGGACGAGCGTCTAGAGCGTCGAGTGTTTTCCTGTTGTGCACAATGACAGACCAGGTTGAGAGAACAGCTCTGGTGTATTTACTGCACAGAAGTCATCAACGGAGGCGATCGGCTCGGCGGCGGCGTGTCTGGGTCCATGACATGATTCAGAGGCGTTCGGAGTTTGGCGAGTTTCATCACTTGCTCCAGGAGCTCCGTCTGGAGGATCAGCTCTTCCAGTGGTATTTTCGTGTGGCCCAAGCCCAGTTCGATGACCTGCTGTTGTGCGGATAACGTCCTCCACTGTTCGTGTTTGTGACTCCAGCGCTTCAGAATGACGTCGCTGTGTCACTGGAGCGTGGTCTCTGATTGGTTGTCTGAACTTCTGAACTTCTGGACGCTCAAGACGCGCCAACACCAGATTCGCGCCGCCTGGACACTTGAAAACGCGCCGCAAAAACGCAGCGTGGCCAAGACACATGTCCACCATAGACTTTGAATGTGAGCTCGACGCCCCTGACGCCCCGCTGTGAACGCACCAGTACTCCTCCCTACTACTCCCCACTACTCCCTACTACTCCTTACTACTCCCTACTACTTCCTACTACTCCCTACTACTCCCTACTACTCCCTACTACTCTACACGTAAACATTTTGGTTTGTTGTTAGGGTTCATGTCCAGTTCTACCAGTAAACATCACACACACACACACACACACACACACACACACACACACACACACACACACACACACACACACACACCTGAGCTGTTGTAGAGTCTTATGTGTCTCAGTGACTCGGGGCTTTTGTTTGGCCCCTGTTATTTTTACCTCTGTGTCACCTGATCCACGTCGTCAGCAGACTCCATTAAACAGCTCCTCACGGCTCCTCACGGCTCCTCACGGCTCCTCACGGCTCCTCACGGCTCCTCACGGCTCCTCACGGCTCCTCACGGCTCCTGTGAGCTCACATGTCGGTCACACTCATCGACTCTAGACTAAAGACGTGGAGTGAGTGTGACATCACCCACAGCTTCAGCTCCAAATGAAGCTCATCGGGGCTGGAGCAGGGACAGA
>JAIEZT010000138.1:164976-185995 GCA_019594935.1 Periophthalmus modestus | reverse complement strand
GGGTTCCCAGGCCAGCGTTCGTTAATAAACTACTGCAGTGAATAATTATGATGCTCAGAATGCATAAAGTACTGTAAGGAGTAATAACTTTGCACCACGGTAGTATAAACTCAACGATAATAAATTTTTATGTATATCATTTAGTGCCAAAGAAAACGAGGTTTACAGGTGGGTTGCTTGGCAAAACCAAGTTGTGAACCATATATTCAAATAAAAGATAAGTTTAAGAATGAATTTTAGTCAGAGCAAAATTTGGGTAAGAATCAAAGATCATTGATGGCACACTGCAAGCAGGGAGTTCCTTCCCCTGGCCGTAAAAACTGGGAGGTTTTCTCAAGCCCATGAAGAAGAAAGACTTTGTGGTTTATGTGGTTGGGCAGAACCAAGGTTGGGAAACTGAAGCTCATTTTTTTGTGTATTTTTTTTATGTTTAGTAGGGACAAATGTTTATTCGATTGAAGGTTCGCCCAACTGCCCTGATATGTTCTGGTGTAATGACGACAAACAAGATGACCATGGTTTGTTTAATTCATGTTATAACGTTGGCGACATTTCTAGAAATCCTGGATGAGTGCAAATGAGTTGTTTAATGAGTCCATTGTTTTTTTTTTGCACGTTTTATAACACACGGTCTGCTTGTATTGTATTTTGTTGATGGCGTCTTATAAGCCCATTAAAGGGTTCAGATATGTGTAGCAAGACACAATAAATTAATAGATTCATGCCAGGTACGTAACCAGCTGATAGTATCCAAGGGTTGAAAGGATTTGTCTAAAACAATAACAAATCAAAATAAACAAAAATGTTAATCTTTTGATGTGAAAAGTCCTCAAAATGGCACCTTATAGATGAGATCATGAATAGGGGCCTTGCTAGAAGTTTGGATTGAGATGGAAAGAAGGCCTTCAGCTTCTCTGCTTTGTCTGTTGGAACACTCAGTCTGAAAAATAGATGGTCCAGGTCTAGTTGTTCTTGAAATTTCATACTTTTTAAAACCTGGTTTCAGGGATCATGCTGTGCCTTTAGAGTGTTGATGATCGTTACTGTTGCACTTCATACTTTCTTAATGTAACCTCAATCAGATAATAATAATGACTCCACGTTAAGCCACTTTTAATTTAAGTGTTTCTATGCGTCTCATATAAACATAAAATCACCATCGCCACTTGTCATCTTGGTAAAATGCCAAACTTCAAACAGCCTTTTTTTCCAAAACCAGCCTTTTCTTTCCAGGAGTCTGGGCTGGTTCATCACGAATTAGCAGGCATTAAGCAGAAGCATCACACACACTCCCGTGAAAACGAGCACACAAAAGAAGCAGTTTGAAGAGGGATTTTCGTTGTAGACTAGAGCCAGTTTTCATTACGATGGCCATCAGTAGTAAACACCTATGATGTTCATTGGTGCTTTCAACGTTTAGCGCTGTGTGTGGAGTGGGGGGACTATACTTTGGGCTCTATGACAGCAGCATTTTTTGTGGGGAAAAAGGGGCAACGAGGAGGAAAATATCAACTTTTAAAAGGCAACATTTATTATAATATCATTGCTGTAAACATGCGCTTGAGAACCTCTGCCCTTGGCATTTCATGTTTAGAACAACTCTAGCTATAAAACCAAACTTACAAATGTGCTCTTATACTAGGAAATGTGATAACCATCTACTGACAGAAAGAGAATTATTATGAAATATACATAAACAATAGGGGTTGGCAACAATTTATGACAGCTAAACAGGCTGTGTGGTTAACATGAAGTGAACAAAATGCACAGGATTTGATTTATGATCCTTAATAAAAGTTCAGAGACCTCTGGATTTTTACCTATGATGTAACAATCCCTGGGAAATTCAAAAATCCCCTGTTTAGTGGCTTAGATCTTAGAGGGGGAGAGTACTTCACTAAACAGCATTCATGGCCAAACGAATGCAAATAAAACAAATACAACTCCAGGTTATGATGATTGGAACATGGCTACAAGCTCTAAAAATAGATTCGGTCATCTGTCTCTAAATATCCATTAAAAAAAATAATAATAAAAATATCAATAAATTCAAATCAACATCAATCATCATTTGTGGTGGGGCTATTGTTAATCTCCAACCTATTTTTGGATATAATCATTTGTATTCTACTACAATTTCAAGACCATCACAACCAATGTTGTTTTCCAATCCCTCCATCCACTTATACTCTTTTTTTATTTTATTTGGGCAGTAAATAGAGCTACTGTTTTCATATTAAGGTTCTTATGTAAGACTCAATTTGAACCAAAATATCACCTCCAGATTTATTCCTGAAACACGGCACTCGTTGAAATATCGAAAGAGACTGTGGAAAAGGACTGACGTGGGCAGAGTTGTGTGTTTAGTTTTTCCTGGAGTGATACAGAAAAGAGGCAGCCACTGTCTGTATGAATGGGTTAGCTTTACATGAGCTAATTCCTTCTAAAATGACCTTACACTGTGACCCCTAACTCAGTACAGTGCATGTATAGCTCATCCACAGGAGTTTATAGAATCCAAGAAAAATAAAAGTTTCTCCCGTAACTGCAACATAAATATATCAACAACTGCAGACACAAATGGGGAATTGTAACAAAGTGAAAGCAGTAAAGTACTGTACCCTAGTAAAATTTTAGTTATTGATTTTAAAGTTGGGCTTTTACTTCGCTACATTTGAGAGCAGTTATTGTGTACTTTCTACTCCACTAAAATTTATACTTTTACTTGATTTTTATTTATTTATTTTTTCTTCCAGTTATGTGTACTTCTATTAAAGGTCCTATATTAAGCAAAAACTGACACTTTTGAGCTTTAGGCCATGTTACCTCCTCAAAAACAGACTGGAGCTGTGTTTTTGGTTCCTATTCACACATGTTGAGTAATATTTTATTATTAGTCTGTTTACTTACTCACATTACACGTACAAAGCTCAAAATGCCCTGTTTCACCTTGTGATGTCATGAAGTGGTAGTTTTCATGTTAACAGCTGGAATTGCCAATCAGTAGAAATGGCAATTCCAGGTCTAAAATGATCCAAATGATTCTAGTGAAGGTGTTTAAAAAGCACAGTGGAGCACTTCCTGTATTACAACATGACATCACAAGGTGGAACAGAGTGTTTTCTGTTTGAGAGAAGAACTCTAAATATGCAGGGTTTGTGTGTTAAACATGTGAATGAAACAAAACACAACTATGTACAGGTCTGTTTGTGATGAGGAAACAACATTATAACATAGATCAGAAACTAGCGCAATAGTTTCTGATCTTCTACCACTGGATTCTACTAAGATATATCCAGACAGTTTATTCCAGTGCACTTACCAGAGCGGCTTCGGTGTTAGCAAGGCATTGTTTTTGGGGAAAAGTCAGTTCCTTTATCAGCAATTGAGCCTCCATGCGTTCTTGGGTGGTTTAATTTGCAGTAATGAGAGCAGCAGTAGGATCCACAGGAGAAGAGTGATAATAAATCAAAGATGCTGTCGAGGCATTATTAACAGATAACAACAGAGTACAGATGTGGTACTGCACCTGGAATACCAACTGCCTTGTTTTACTCCAACCAGAACTGTAAAATAACTGTAATGTGGGCTGGCCATTTTGGAGAAGTTGGTGATTACTTTGTAACTACCTCCTTACAGCCCAGAATATACCTCAAGATTTAAGTGATGATAGGAATAAATGCGAGGGTGGAAGGCATAGACTGTATAAAAGGAGTGGACTAAGTGAGTGTGACGTCACCCACAGCGTTCGGCTCCAGTCAAATGAAGCTCATCGAGGCTAGAGCAGGGGCCAATTTGAAAGAAGGAGCCTGTTTTGTCTGTTATTAATGTTCATATCTTGATTGGACCCCCCACGGACACAATAGAGTTATTTAACTTTCTTTCTCTACTACATAATTCTATATACTTTGCGTCATACCATTTGATGCCTTCTGTATGTATATAAAATTAGAAAGTAGTAAAAAAGTAAAGACAAAAAAAAACACTGAATGAGATACGTGTGTCCAAACTTTTGACTGGTAGTGTATATAAATGCAAGTTGGTATATAGTGGTCTCTCATTTATCATGGGGGTTACGTTCTAAAAATGACCCACAATAGGCCAAATTCGCTAAGTAGTCAGCTTTATTTTTTTACAGTTATTATTATGTTTTAAGGCTGTAAACCCCTCACCACACACTTTATACTTTTCTCACACAGGCGTTAACATTTTCTCACATTTCTCTCTTGTTTAAACACTCTCAAAGTTCAAACCTTCATAGATTATCTCCCTCTTCCTCAATAATCACTTTAAATGTGTTGTTCTCGTGACTCTGCTCCACAGAGGCGTCTCTCCCGTGTAGAGAAACACTTGTGAATCCAAAGAGTTTCTGAAATGTATCGGTGCAGAACGTTTCATATCGACATTGTGGGTTTTGTTGGGGAGAAAAACTTGCAAACTTACAGCACTTCAGAGTCACACTGCGATTGAAACATTTATGTAAGATTTGTCTGAACACATTCTGTACTGTACAGGAGACACGGCACACAGAGGAGACTGATGGACAATGGTCTACAGTCCCTCAGCCAATCAGGACGCAGAACGAACACAATGCACGCTCATACGATGTAAAAATGCATGCAAAATTGAACACACAAAAAAAAATCTGCGAAACAGCTGAGACCGCACAAAGGTGAAACACGATATAGCGAGGGACCACTGTATATATTTCCTGAGCACTCAAGAAATACAGGATTATTCAAACATGTTTGAATCAGTCTAAATATAACAAAATAATGACGAAAGAAACACACTGGTTATAAAATGGTTAACTCTTTAAGGAACCTGAGCTCACTATAGACCAGTGTAGCTCATCTAGACTTATATTCTTTTTTTTACCCATAAAAATCATGTTAAAGGAAGTGTCAGAATTATACAGCATTTTTTCACACAACTACCTCTATTTTACATATCCATTCGTATTTTTTTCTTTGACGATAGAGGCAGATTACCGTAATGACGGTTAAAATATCTAAAGAGCGCCATGCCTCTGCTTGGAGATGCTGTTTTGAATTTATATCGCATGGTTGGTTGTGGAGTTACGGTAACGGAAAGTCCACAATTGCGTCTATCGGCGACGATAGCATCCAACGCAATAGGGTTAAGAGACTTAAGAGATAGATCGATGACACTTCATGAGAATCTGAAAATACCAGACCTCACAATAGAACAGAACAGAAACGGTTGCTAGCTGTACATATATAACGCTTTCATTCTTGGAGGAAAAATGTCAAATGTCTACGCTTCAACAATGGCTCTGGTTTTGACAAGACGCGACAAACACCACATACGGAGCGGACCACATCTGGCTCTATTCTCAGTGTGATTGACAGAATGAGGAAAAACTCATGAAACTGTCAAATTTTCAACATGTTTTTGATGGTAGCGCCACTTCAGAGCTGGCCCTCAACATTTAAGGTAACGCTCTGATCCGTGTGTGTGCCACGCTCGTCACTCACTGCTCCTTATGGTTTGCATTCACGACTTTATGGAATTTCATGTCAGAATTTCATGGAGAGCACGAGAGCAGGGACCTTTAGATCTGTTTGGGCAAATCATATTTTATAAAAGAAAATCAAGTTGAACTGAAGCATCTTTTTTTAAGAAAGTGACGTTACAAACTTTTAACTGACAGAGAAGACAACAAGGTTTATGTAAATTGGCCCAGGCATGTTAGTCAAGTCAAGTCAAATTTATTTAAAAGTGCTGTCCAAAGGTGATATAAAGTGCAGTCTTATCTTATCCCTAACCTGCAAAAACACAATAAAAACAATACAATACAAATATCCTGCTCAGCTTGTGTTAAAAACCCAGCGCAAACAACAGCATTTTCAACAAAGATTTAAAAAAATATTAAAGATTAGGCTGTTCAAATACCCAGAGGAAGATTGTTCCAGAGTCTGGGACCAGCTACAGCAAAAAGCCAGACCCCTCTTTTTTTTAGCCAGGACCTTGAAACATCCAAAATCATCTGGTCTGCTGATCTCAGAGTTAAACTGGGAACATGGACAGAAAGAAGCTCAGAGGGACAGGGAGAAGCCAACCCATGGAAACATTTAAAATCCATCAGCAGAATCTTAAACTCGATCCCGTAGCCGACAGGGAGCAGGTGCAGAGAGGCCCACACAGGAGGAACGTGCTCATATTTCCTGGTGCCTGTGAACGCCCCACAGCATTTTTGGACTAACTGTTAATGGTGGATGGAGACCTGGCCAACTCGCAGTATAAGAAGTTACAGTGGTCTAAGGTGATGAAGGCATGATGTATTAACCATAAATTGTGTCAAAACAAATTCTCCTGCAGAATTCTGATTTGACTTCCATCTTGGTCACTCATGTACATGTGCGCTGATGTCCTGTTGTACAAAATTTTCAAACACAATTTCGATACTAAGGAATAGACTCGATGCTCAATACTGATTCTGATACGACGATAATAAAAAAATGCCACCTTTCTTTTATATTCTGTCAGGATTTGGGTTTTTTTTTTTGTGTTTTTGCACTATTTCTCCCCTCCCTTCTGTATCTGAGCCCGGAGCTGGGTGGAGATTTGGGCTCCTCCCGTTCACACCTCCACCTAACCTGCAATTAGCTGCACCTGGGGAGGATAAAGGAGCCAGGACCTGACACTCAGGACCAGATCGTCTTGTCATCCTCATTTCACGCTCCGGTGTAGTTGCTCATCTATTCACCAAGATTCCAGTCCTCGGAACTACCCTGCACCTCCGTCTCCGACCCAGCTCTCCATGTCCGGTATGAACACCCCTGCGACCCACGACCCGCTCCAGGACTACTGCCTACAACTCCGCTACCAACTGTCTGTTATGACGACCTTCATTCAATTTCCTATATCTACAAATAAACTCTGTTCTGTTTCCCCGAGTCCTGTCTCTTTGGTCAGTCTTCATGACATATTCCCATGTGAACTTATCTATGTAATCCTCAGTCATCCAGTAGGTTCCATAGTAGTTCATGGGTGTACACTAGTCTATGTGTCTTATATTTGTTCTGATACAGCCCAAGATCATTCGAAAGCTCTTCAGGAAAGGTTCATTTCTGTCCTGAAATAGGGTTTTTGAGCATCAATACCTGCCCAAATGATTATCTAGTTTCAATAAGTTAAGTTTTATCAATAAGATAAGTTTTAATATCGAACAATCCAATACACAAGAGGCGGAAAAAGTGGATAAACTCAGCTTCAAACCACACAGCAGATCTGAGATTACCATAAACATGGACTTGATACAGCGTCCCTCGTCTCCTGTTGCTCTCACTGCCGTTGTATAATCCAAAACCAGACAGAGGAGCGCTTATCACAGACAGGACTCGTACCTATCTCACTATTCAAGAGATACTTCCTGCTGCTGGACCTACTTTCTCAATTTCTCCTGTGAACAAACATCGCCGGGCCATGGCTTGGCTCATTCCAGCACAGGCCCAACCTACCAAAACCTTGCACAATAACAGTCTTTGAAATCCCCATAGCTGTGATGCATGTGCCTGCTAAATGAACCGGATGATAATTAATAACAAACTCCTGGTGAGGCGTTCAAGCGCACATTCCCAAGTTGGAACCGCACAATACTTGCAAATCCAGAGCCTCCACAAACGACACAGCATCCACAGACGAAACGGAAAAGCGTAAAATGGCACCAACCGAGAATTCAAGCTCCATCAGGTGTGCGACTGCCTTTGTAATCTGTCTAAAACGGGCGCAAAGTGTATCCGCAAATGATCAGCTAGCTAGGTGAGCGAGTTTTAAGTGCTTATGGCAGGTTTTCACGTGTTTTTAATTATTTTGGGGCTTGGTGGGATTCTAATCTGTTATAATGTGGTTTTCTCGTCACAAACTTACCTAGAGCTGTGTTTTCTTTCATTCACACAAGATTAACACGCAAACCCTGCATATTTAGGTTGAGTTCTTCTCTCAGACAGAAAACACTCTGTTCCACCTTGTGATGTCATGTGGTAAAACAGGAAGTGCTCCACTGTGTTTTTTAAACTCTATACACCTTCACTAGAATTGTTTGGATAATTTCAGCCCTTGAAAGTGCAACAAAAGGTAAAATGCAGCTGTTAACTTGAAAACAACCGCTTCATGACATCACAAGGTGGAACAGAGCATTTTGAGCTTTGGAGATGCAGACAGACTGATAATAAAAGGTTACTCAAACATGTGTGAATGAAACAAAACTCCAGACCATGTTTTTGAGGACGCAACAACATTATAACATGGTTTAACGCTCACAAGAGTCAGTTTTGCAAAATATGGGACTTTTAAACATTCATGTCCTCTGTTTGATTTGTATTAGTCTAATGGTAACAAGAAAGGTTTGGCCCTTGGTAGTTAGTTAAACCTAAATCTAAGCAGCAATTTTAGTAAATCTTATTATGTTAACTTTTTTTATGAAATTAGTAGTCTAACCTGTTACATACACTCCCGGGAGAGGCTGTAAAAACATTAGCTTAAGGGACCAGAGCGCCTGGAGTCTATTGAGTAGTTCATTACAGAGTAGTTGTTTTTTTTTTTTTTGCACCTTTGAACGCGACAGGGAAGGCGAGCCGAAATGCCCAGAGGTGTTAGCGCGCAGGTGGGCTGCATCAGAACAAAGGAGTGAGCAGGGCGAGTGAAAGGGCGCTGGGACGGAGAGTTAGACCTGGATGCCAAAACAGGAGCAGTGGCCAGTTGCAAAGCTGCAAAGCCCAGATATGTGTCTAATGTGAACCAGGACGCGCACTGCACCTGCTACTCAACCACTCTGGAGGCTGTGGAAAGTTTAAGGGGAAAATCAGGTTACTGGGAGTGTACTTTAAAGGCGCACCAGGTAACTTTTCTGGCGGGGGTATCTGCTTGTTCCCCTGGGGATGTTACTATTTTGTCTGGTATGTACTGATATGTACCATAGACTGTATAAAGAAGTGGACTAAGTGTGTGTGTGACGTCACCCATAGTGTCAGTCAAATGAAGCTCATCGAGGCTAGAGTAGTTATAGGGGCCAATTTGGAGCAGAATTTTACATTGGCAATTGTGACCGTGAGTATCATAGCAACCAAAGAGCCAATCCAGAGCGAGGCTGTTGAAAGTAACGCCTTTTCCTGCCTGCATTGCCGTTTTTGCAGGGACTGGGTGTTTAGCAATACCGTCAAATCTGTTGCTAATACAAGGAGGAGCGACCTTGGGGAAAAAGAAGCATAATTTGTCTGTTCTTAATGTTCATATTTAATTGACGAACACAAAAGCGAAATAAAAACACTATGATTATAGACGAATCAATACGAACATTTTTAAGACCAAAAATGATGAGCCTGACAGGAGCAGTTATGGAGAGAGGGGTCGTCAGTCTTTCAATAGAAAATGAATTGGAGCCAAAATCAATGGAGCCAGAAGTTCGCTCATGCTCACGTCACATTTGGAATGCAGTGGCTAGCAAGTTAGCTGGGATATTTAGGCTGAGTTCTTCTCTCGAACAGAAAACACTCTATTCTCCACTGTGTTTTAAACCTCATACGCCTTCACGAGAAATGTCTGGAGGATTTCAGCCCTAGAATCTAAAGGTAAAATGCAGCTGTTAACTTGAAAACTACCACTTCATGACATCACAAGGTGGAACAGAGCATTTTGAGCTTTGGAGATGAAGACAGACTAATAATAAAGTGTTACTCAAACATGTGTGAATGAAACAAAACACAACTCTAGGTGTGTTTGTAATGAGGTATTAAAAGCATTAAAGTTATAACCTATGACGCCTATGGATCATTATGTTATAATTTGCACATCATAAATTGCAATAGACTTGATAAAAGAAACTGTCGGCCCTAAGCACATAAGTAATTAAACATGACTCAAACGTGCACAAATCACTCCAAAAACAACAAAATGTTAACGAGAAGAATCAGCTATAATGGGGTTAATAGCTCTAAAAAGCTAATTTAGCAAAATAGCTCTGATTTAATGTTTTTACCTGCCTTAGGACAACAGATAAAATTTTACTCTCATGCCAACTCCAGCATATTTATGTTGAACCTGCTGCTGACACATTGATTCATATGCACTGTTCAGGGACAAATATATGAATAAATGAAATTAAATGAGAGGAACACCAAATGATGCTTAAATAATGTTTACTAGTTGTTGAGGTGAGGAGCCTAACACATGGTCCTCCTCAGAGCAGAGAGGAACCGGGACCAGGCTGACTTCGGGCGGTTTTGAAAGGCCTTGAGCTCCATGTTCAGACATTTTCTCTCAATCACAATCTCCCACAGTCACTTTGAAGGAGAATGTGGCCTTGTGGACAGGGCCTTCTCTTTTTAACTCGGTAAACTAAACAGGCAACCGGAGTTTAGTCCCAAGTTCATAAATTTTAGAAACTACGTTCTTGTAGTTGACGTCCAGCTTGTTGATTAAAGCCACGCCGTGTTGTGGGGCTTCCATTTTGTCTCTGGGTTTGTTTGCTGCAGTGAAAGAAATGCTCTCAGTTGCTGCCTTTGCTCTCAGTGAAATGCGTCTTGTCTCTCCAGAGTCCAGTGAAGTAATGAAGAACAGCTGGGTGAGGGTTTGACATGTTGCCATCGTGATGGTCCTGTTCCAGTGGAATTATTTTGATTTAAATGATTTAGTTTTAGTTGTTACTTCAAATTAGTTATTTTCTGTTTGCGTTTACACAGTTTAAATTGAGTAATAAATATAATAATAAATAAGAATATAGAAAATAATTTGCTTTTCCAGACAGTCGATGACAGTTGTGTATTATTCATTCATTCCTCACAAACCTCAGTTAATCACATACATGGGCTGAGAGGGTGACGTGTCTTGCCCAAAGACACAACAACATTTTGCCATGGAATAATATTACCAACATTACAAAAACAAAAACAGATCTCCACATAGGGCTCCGTTACATTTACTCCAAAACACTGACACAACCACATTATGCACCAGAGTCTATTCACCATTTCAACATTTGTATCTTGAACTGTGCATTGCAACAAGGAATTACCCATTGTGGGATAAACAAAAGTTATCTTAAAACTCCCAAACCAGAAATCTTATTACTCCAGCACTTTTTACGACCTACTTGGATAAATAAAGGCTAGATTAAATAAAGTGATTGGTGATTTTCAGACACAGATACTCCATCTTGAGTCATATTTTACAGTGTAAAAACTACACTTATTTGATAAAAAAAAAAAAAAAAAAAAAGGTCCCTCTTCAAACTTTTGTCACTAACTTCTCTTCTCTCAACTTCTCTTTAAAGGGCCCATGTTACGCCATTTTCTGATCTATGTTCTATCGTTTCCTCATCACAAACAGACCTGGAGGTTTTTTTTGTTTCATTCACACGTTTAACACACAAACCCTGGAGATTTAGGCTCTTCTCTCGAACAGAAAACGCTGTCCCACCTTGTGATGTCATGTGGTGATACAGGAAGTGCTCCACTGTGTTTTTAAAACTCCACACACCTTTGGAGAGACAGACTAATAATTACTGAAATGTGTAAATGAAACAAAACACAACTCCAGGTTTTTGAGGAGGTAACAACATTATAACATGACATCACAAGTGTAATTATAGAACCTTTAACAATTAATAAAAGTGTAATACCAGTTGCAGAGTAAAACAAACAAACAAAAACATACAGATTTGCATGTTGTATCTGGGTACAAAACTTGATATAGGGAACAAACATTTCGTTTTTTGGACAAACAGCTCATCTCAGCATGATACAGAACACCAATCTGTGTCCAACTGCCACACAAGAGCCAGAAAGTATTACAGATAGAATAATTGTATTTAACTTTTTCAATTAATGTTGTGAGAGAACAGCATGCGGCTTGTAACTTACTATGAGGCGCATTACTAATATCCGAGAGCTGAGGCTGTATTCAAATGAAGTCTGTTTTTCACAAGTTCTATCTTCAGCTCTGCATCCAGCTGAGTGATCGATCACAAGCGTTTATGTTTCTAAAATAGCTGACAAAATGTTGTGTTGCAAATGATCGGAGCCAGAGCCCTAATCAATACCAACGTTTCAACTTCAAATAGCTCATTTAAAGCAATGCACCCAAAGCAATAAGGAAGAGAACATCTGATAGTATTAGCTGTAAGCAGAGTTAGTGGAATAGCAAATCAGTTTTTTAAAACAACTCATTTCCATACTGACTTTATTTTCATTATGACAAAACGAATATGAAGGAACTGACGGGGCAGCAAAAAACTAATTGGGTTTACGGGCCGTCGGACTGGGGCGGGTGAGGGGTCCCATTTCCCCAGGCCCACAGCTAGGAGGGTCCTCAGAGGAAGTTTTCTTTCTTTTCTTCTACTTTAATCTACTTTAGTTTTAATAACATGCATTGTGCTTGAAAGATAGATTTATTTCCACTCAATACAATTATGCAGAACCCCTGAGGGCCCCATCACCCCTTTAGACAAGGTGCAATGGTTTGATCCACACGTGCTGTGTAGCTGCTTGGCGCTTATACAAACACATCAGAGATCTGACGATCTGACTGACAGCCCACGACCGGAGAAAAGTCTTTCCTCCAGACTGGAGTCTAGTCCAATTTAAACTCACATAATGATGACATTATTTAAAGACTTAAGGCATGTATGGAGCAGAAGCGTTTCTGTCTGTGGTAAATAACACTAAACAAGGTCTGTCTCGATGTGTCGGTGCAGTGCGTGTCCCTCTGCTCCTTTGCCCTTGTGCAAAGGCCCCGTGCTCTTCTTCTCTTCTGCTCTTCTGCTCCTCCTCCCCCTGCTCCTCTTCTCTTCTCGTCCTCTTCTCCTCTGCCCCTCAGCTCCTGCTCCTCTTCTCCTCCTCCTCTGCTCCTCTCCTCCCTGCTCCTCTTCTCCTCTGCTCCTCCACAGGCTGCAGTAGGACAGGAGAGGGGTGGAGCCGTGAGCCTTGAGGCTCACTCATACTGAAAGCACTAAGAAGCGGCGGCAAACAAGTTTATAAAGTTTGAAATTCTATCCTATATTCCATAATTCTACTCCAGACACAGTTATCTGCCAGTGTAAGTCTAAAACAAATACAAAAGCCACACGTCATTAGCTCTATTTTTACCGTATTATTATTATTATGCAAATGAACCGCTCACAATGTGATGACGGCTCGCTTGTTATGGATGTGCGGCCTTATAGAGCAAGAATTTTTGTTTTCCTGTTTGATTTCAAGTCCACACACTGTAATATAAGAGCTGTAGTATCTAACACAAGGCTGCAGTAGGCTCATTATACACCTGCCATAGATCACTCATATTAGGAGCTCATCAGCCTACAGCTTATGTTTACGCCAGTGCAACGCTGAGGATTTATTAAGGCTCAACATGAACCACACATCCTCCAGCGTCAGGCACGGTCATAATTAATATATCCCTCTTCATGTCCAGATGAAGTACTGTGAGGCAGGTGAGCTCCATCAGGCTGTTAAAGCGTCCGTATAACTGTTAAATAAATCCAAATTGTGGATTTTCTGATAGAAATAATGCAATTCCAAATGTTACTGAGATTCTGGCACTGTATCATAATAAAAACACTATCACAGAAACAGCCACAAATTAGGTCGGGTATGAATCTATGAATCATTATTGTGTGCAGAAACCATAAAGGGTATTTTTTATCAATAGTGTGTGAAAAAAAGCTGGGATAAATAAACAAAGTGATGTATTATGTATTACAGACCCACTAAGAAAGTTTGTATCCAGAGCCCAGAATTTGGTGCTACGTCCCTGTGAGTTTACATGAGCACAGAAGCTTTCTGTTGTACAAAAAATATGAAAATTTGTCAAAATAACAGAAAGAAAATAACATAAATCTCCATTTTGTTCAATAGCCGTCGCCGCTCTCTGAAAGCCGTATTAATACACATGTAGAAGTTGTATTTTCATCCCATCCATCTTTCGTCGCTTTTAATTGCATATTTCAACTTTATTTACTTTGCTTGAGCATAACAGCATAATTAAAACGAGTGCTTAGAAGGAAGTGAATGCTAATTAAATCTAACAATAGACAAGTGCAGCGTCTCCGTCATCCTCTTTGTTCCATTGTGAGTTCTCAAAAACAAAGGCTTCTCATTATGTAACTGCACACACACGAGAGACAGACAGATACACCACATCCAATTCTCTTGTACATTTCCTGATTTGGCCATTTCTTGCCTTCAGTTTCAACAAAAATGTCTAGTTTACTTTGAATACTTCTAGATGGTGTCTGCGTAACTAAAGCCAGCTGTTTCGGATGCGTCCAACTCCATCACTTAAAGGCCGAGTATTTGAACACAATATGTCTATACCCGGCCCAGATATCTCGCACAAACAGCACTTGAAGTCAGAATATGTCTGCTGCACGGTGTCTGCGTCTTATTATAATGTGTTTGATTGTCACAGAATCGAAAAGCACACGTCAGCATACGAGTTGTTGGGTAACACTTTATAATAACTATAACCTATTTAGCCTTAATAAAGCATGAACAAACACTTAATTAATAATGAACAAACACTGAATTAATAATGAAGAAACTCTTAATCAATAATGAAGAAACACTTAATGATTCATGCTTAATAACTAACTACTTATTACAACCTAATTAACACTGAATTAGCAATTAATTGCCCTGTGTTGTGTACAGTTACTCATACTTATTTCACACTTAGTTACTCCTTAAATAAGCATTTACAAATGGTTAGTTAAGTTTTAACTCAAACACTTGTTAATGAAGTATTAATTAAGGCCGTAATTAAATAGTTATTAAGCATGACTCATTGTTAATTAAGTGTTTGTTCATTATTAATTAAGTGTCTGTTCATGCTTTATTAAGGCTAAAGAGGCTATAGTTATTATAAAGTGTTACCAGTTGTTGTTGCATAAGGTAAATGAGGAATAACTTTGGACCACTGCAAAAGGTTTAAAATGAACTAGTTTTGTTTGTCACGTTTTAAACATTCTTGCATAAATTACAAATATGTTACATTTGATTAAAGCAAAATCGACTTCTATGAGCTATTATACTGGTGTTTCCTCATTATTAGCTCGCTCGAGGTTGTATTTTATTGATTCGTGCATGTTTGAGTACTTCTGTGTTGTCCTGTTTTTGAGACTTGAGTGCTGAGAAAATGTCTGTTTTCACCTACCACCCATCTCTGCAAACATTACTTGAAAAATGAAGACGCTGAAGAATGATAAATAGTCAAAGGTCGCATTTTTATACAGCGCTTTTCCACCTTCAAGACTCTCGAAGCGCTTTACATCGAGGAAACGCTCACCCATTCACACACACAATCATACAACAGTGTCTTGCCCAAGGACACAACGACAGTATTCATCTGTGGGAGCTGGAATCGCACCACCAACCTGTGAGTGGATCTACAGAGAATCTAGTTTTCTGTATTTGAACAAGGCACCATGAAAAGGAGAGTGTCTAAGTGCTCTCATTGGGCTGTCTCTATAAATAAAGATAAAGAAAATGAATAGTTAAAGTCCTTAAAAATGCACTGTGTGTCTTTTTTAAGAGGTTGAGGGTTTCTTGAATCCAACCACTAAACCCACACATCTATCCTGTTGTTGGTTCTTTTATAAACCTTTAGCTAAGGGCCACTTGGCTTGTCTCCTTTTCTTTACTCGAGTGGGGCATTTAACAGGGCGATGCAGTGTGAACCGCTAATCATCTCTCGATTATTAGCGGTTAAGTGTGTAAAACTTTAACCCTATAGTGTCGGATGCTATCGTCACGGATAGACTCGCAGGTGTGGACTTTCCATTACCGTAACTCTGCAACTAATTGTGCATCATGTAAATTCAAACGGCGTCTCAAAGCAGAGGCATGGGGCTCTTTAATTTCTCTTTAAATATTTATTATCTTTGTGCTGTTTGTGATTTTATACCTGTGTGCAATTTATGTTATGTCCCTGTTTTATTTTTGCTGCTGGATTTGCCTGGTCTGGGGATTAATAAAGAAAGTGAGTGAGTGAGTGAGTGAGTGAAGTGAGTGAGTGAGTGAAGTGAGTGAGTGAGTGAGTAAGGTGAGTGAGTGAGTGAAGTGAGTGAGTGAGTGAGTAAGGTGAGTGAGTGAAGTGAGTGAGTGAGTGAGTGACGTGAGTGAAGTGAGTGAGGTGAGTGAAGTGAGTGAGTGAGTAAGGTGAGTGAGTGAAGTGAGTGAGTGACGTGAGTGAAGTGAGTGAGGTGAGTGAAGTGAGTGAGTGAGTGAGTGAGTGAGGTGAGTGAGTGAGTGAAGTGAGTGAGGTGAGTGAGTGAGGTGAGTGAGTGAGTGAAGTGAGTGAGTGAAGTGAGTGACTGACTGAAGTGAGTGAGTGAGGTGAGTGAGTGAGTGAGTGAGGTGAGTGAAGTGAGTGAGTGAAGTGAGTGAGTGAGTGAGGTGAGTGAAGTGAGTGAGTGAAGTGAGTGAGTGAAGTGAGTGAGTGAAGTGAGTGAGTGAGTGAGTAAGGTGAGTGAGTGAGTGAGTGAGTGACGTGAGTGAAGTGAGTGAGGTGAGTGAAGTGAGTGAGGTGAGTGAAGTGAGTGAAGTGAGTGAGTGAAGTGAGTGAGTGAGTGAGGTGAGTGAGTGAAGTGAGTGAGGTGAGTGAGTGAAGTGAGTGAGTGAGTAAGGTGAGTGAGTGAAGTGAGTGAGTAAGGTGAGTGAGTGAAGTGAGTGAGTGAGTGACGTGAGTGAAGTGAGTGAGGTGAGTGAAGTGAGTGAAGTGAGTGAATTGAGTGAAGTGAGTGAGTGAAGTGAGTGAGTGAGTGAGGTGAGTGAGTGAGTGAAGTGAGTGAGGTGAGTGAGTGAAGTGAGTGAGTGAGTAAGGTGAGTGAGTGAAGTGAGTGAGTGAAGTGAGTGAGTGAGTAAGGTGAGTGAGTGAAGTGAGTGAGTGAGTGAGTGACGTGAGTGAAGTGAGTGAGGTGAGTGAAGTGAGTGAGTGAGTAAGGTGAGTGAGTGAAGTGAGTGAGTGAGTGACGTGAGTGAAGTGAGGTGAGTGAAGTGAGGTGAGTGAGTGAGTGAGTGAGTGAAGTGAGGTCAGTGAGTGAAGTGAGTGAGTGAGTGAAGTGAGGTGAGTGAGTGAAGTGAGTGAGTGAGTGAAGTGAGTGAGTGAAGTGAGTGAGTGAGTGAGTGAGTGAGTAAGTATCTATCTATCTATCTATCTATCTATCTATCTATCTACTGTCATTACGGTAATGTGCTTATGTTGTTTCTTGAAGGTGACCAATCAGAGCGCAGGTGCCGCCAGGATTCTCACACTCAGTTATTTGATGCATCAAAGGAAAAATAAGGATTGAAAAGTAAAATAGAGGAAGTTGTGTGAAAAAAAGGCAAAGGTACATGCTGATACATACTTTTAACATGATTTTTATGGCTAAAAAAAGAAAATAAAAGTCTGGTCTATAACATGCTCAGTCCTTAAAGGGTTAAAATAATAAATTCTTAAGACATAGTGTAAAGTGACAGATTTCTATTGAGAAAAACGCTTTTGGCCATTTAACCAAATTTACCAACCTATTTCCGTGGTTATGCAGAAAAATTCGAATCCAATTTTGCCATGACCACTGACATGAAGAATTCAGTCTTTTTGCATTTCAATATGACTTTTTCTCATTTCCTCTGCATTTTAGCCCATACATACATTTAAATGGATTTAAACCTACTTCTTCGCAGATGCAGTCACTTGCTGATCCAATCAATCTTTTCCAAGACTTTTGCTCGAGCCGGAGTCAAAAAAAATAGTTTTTAATGCAACGCGGACCAAATGTGTATTAAAATATGTAAATGCCCATGGTTGCTGTAAGACCCTATTTGGGGGAAGTACATGAGAACGTATGGCCCTGCTCTGGTCCAGTGCACTGCTGCCCGGTCTACTGCAGAAATCTAAGTTGTTTTGCATAGCGCATCCGTCACTTGCAGCCTCCAGCCTCTCTTAAGTCTGATTCTGAATGGGCAAAGCCAGAGTAAATGGAAAAGATTCATCATACAGTAAAATAAAAAGGGACGTTGTTAAAGGTGCACTTTGGAACTTTTTTTAGTGGAGTGTCGTTACAGCTTTGTCTGGAATGTTCCATGATACGGCATTACTTTAACTCCATGAAGACTAACTTTTCTATAGAGACATATAGAGGCAAATATGAAGAGGGTGGGACAAGAATGAGCCAAAGTGACTGAAACAATGGAGACTGTGCAGTGACTGGAATGTGCGACTATTAATTAATTAATTAATTAATTCATTAATTAATTTAACTGGGACGGTGCATATTCATAAACATATATAAAATATGCCAGAATTAGCCCGAAGACTACTTTACATCTGTAGTCCCTGGCGGGTTAGAAAGATAGAAACAACAAGAAACGACAAGTTCATACAATAGACGTAAGAACAGATTGTCGATTTCAATTCATAGGACAGACATGGATGAAACAGCAAAATGAAACACAATCATAACATACGACACTGACATGTACATAGTGGCATAACATCAGTGATCACAGGTCTGGTTCCTCTTGATTTCTGTACCTTGACTGATAACACCTGCTGACTAAATGTAGTGCGTCTATAAGGTATTACACAGTCACCTCTGGCTCTTGTTACTCTACCACTAGTCCTGGTTTTGGCCATAATGAACTCACCCAAGGCTGGAGGAGCGAGTCCATTTAAGACCTTATATACTGAACAGGCTAGTTTAAATTTTCTAAAATTTGCAAAACTTAAAATATTATATATAACTATGGGAACTGTGCAATGAGTGTAGTCTACAATTTTTGTGTTGACCCTTTCGGGACCCCAGCCCTTGAAACAACTGACAGAAATTAGCCTTTGACTATAATCCGGCATGTTCACGTTCATGTTGAATCATGTTTGTTCATTAACATGCATTGTCCCAATCAAATAAATAAATAAGTGAAAAGAACAAAAAACAAACAGGTAATGCCTTCAGGTCAGATCTGTGGAGAGGTGATCCTGCTTTAGATGTGAAGAAGTCCTGGAGCTGATGACTTTGATCCAAAATGTGTGTTACTAAAGATGTCTGTGTAATCCCTCAGTCGCCCAGGTCTGATCCATGGCAAAAGAAGAAGTTTAAATCTGTCAACTGGACAAATCGTTGTAGGAGTGAAGACGTTACGCTGCTCGTCCAAAACCTGACCAGAACTGAAGAAGCGGCTTGGATGAGCAGGGAAACGTCTTCACCCCTACAATGATTTGTCCAGTTGACAGATTTAAACTTCGTCTTTTGCTGTTTTGATACTAAAAGTAATTATTTAATTTAATTCAGCCTGTACTATATACTTTAATCTATCAATTCAAATGGCAGTTATACCCGAATTATGTAAAACGGCACGTTAAAAATGTAAGTAATTTCTAGCCAATATCCAAATGACCTTGTCTTGCAAAAGTTTTAGAAAAGTTAGTCGCAAATCAAGTTATAATTTACTTCAATAAATCAACTTTTGAAGTCTTATCAGTCAGGTTTCAGAAAAGGGCGTAGTACTGTCACTGCAACCGCAAAAGTTTTAGATGACATTTTAACCGCTGGCCTCGATGAGCTTCATTTCACTGGAGCCGAACGCTATGGGTGACGTCACACTCACTTACTCCGCTTCTTTACAGTCCATGGGCGTGAGAAAACAAAAGGGGAACAAAAAAACCTTCCCATCATAACCTATCCCACTCGCTTGGCCGTGTGACAGAATGGGGCCAGAGTAATTTGATGTATGGCAATATTTTTTTTTGCTTTCTCAGCAGAGCATAACAAACGATATATTGAAAAATGGCTACACTTTATTTCACAATGCCCTAATTAAGGCGAGATAACTGCTTAATTATGGGAAAAAAGTGCCAGTGTATGTGGGCTGCCTGATGAGTAACAGAGAGGAAGAAGTTAGTGTGTGGGTGTTAGGCCCCTGTGAAATATCGCACATATTAACAGCATATGCATACAGTGCTCTGGCTGACTCACAGTCTCAGCACATGTAAAAACAGGAACATGCTAATTTAAAAGTTCAGCTCGTTCTAACACTTTAAAGTCACACGCTGGAGAAATACATTCGTTATCGGTTTAGTTTCTGTGTGAGGATATGGTATTTTTTATATGAATGTTTTAGTCTTTGAAAAGGTTGGTAAAGGGAAAGAGAGTGTTAATGCTGGTGCTGGGAAGCAGTGGTGGAAGATGTACTCAATTTTGTTACTTAAGTAAAAGTACGGATACAGGAGCAAAAAATACTCAAGTAAATTATTATTATTATTATCAATAATAATAATAATAATAATAATAATAATAATAATTGTATGTATTATTGTTTTATTATTTATATTTGTTTTTATTTAATTTTTTTCTCATTTATATGTATTCTCTTGACCCTAATTTTGCACTTACGAATTATTAGTACTAGCACTCTCCCCTGCCATCTCCAGCTTACCCTCCTCCAAAATCATGGAAATGTCACACACACAGATACACACACACACACACACACACACACACACACACACACACACACACACACACACACACACACCAATACACATACAACCTACACATACACACACACACACACAACACACGTATGTCTTGGTACGTCTTGTATGTCTGGTACGTCTTACTACTACTTGTCACTATTGTATATATATGGTCACTATGTTTGTATGTATGCATTAAATAAATAAAAAAATCACATGAAAAAAATCTACTAAAGTAAAAGTATTAAAGTACCTGTTTAAAAATGTACTGTATAAAGAGTAAAGTAAGTAAAAGTATTTCGCACAGATTTTGAGATCTTAATAAAGCTCCAATGTAGGATTTTAAAAAAAGATTTGTGCTGAATCGTGTCCGTTAGAAAGAATGTAATTGATATTATTTTCCTAGCTGTTTTTCTCTGAATATTTTTTTTGTTTGCTCAGACTATGAACATGATAAAAATAAACCCCTCAGCCTTTTCAGCAGCTCTTCAGACAATAATAAAAACAGTTTTCAGTCCTGTTAAAACATGTAGTGGAGTGGAAA
>JAIEZT010000138.1:38679-164876 GCA_019594935.1 Periophthalmus modestus | reverse complement strand
GGAACACAAAAAAAATCTGCGAAACGCGAGAAAAGTTCAGAACAACTATATAGCTAGGGACCCACACATGTATATATTTCTGATCACCATCAGAAATACGTGGATTATTCAAACATTTTTGAATCAGTCTAAAATATTACAGCGAGTAAAGAATGACAAAGAACCTGGTATAGACATGGTTAACCCTTTAAGGACTGAGCTCAGCTGTAGAACCAGTATAGCTCATCTAGACTTATATTTCTTTTTTTTACCCATAAAAATCATGTTAAAGGAAGTGTCAGAATATACAGCATTGTTTTCACACAACTACCTCTATTTTACATATCCATTCGTATTTTTTTTCTTTACCGCATTGAAAAAGCGCGACTGCGAAAATCCCTGCGTCACCTGCGCTCTGATTGGTCATCTTCGAGGACAACAGAGGCAGATTACCGTAATGATGGTAAAATATCTAAGAGAGCGCCGTGCCTCTGCTCTGAGATGCTGAATATTTATATCGCACGGTTGGTGTGTGGAGTTTACGGTGAACGGAAAGTCCACAACTGCATCTATCGGCGACGATAGCATCCAACCGCAATAGGGTTAAGAAGACTTAAGAGATAGATCGATGACACTTCATGAGGAATATGAAAACTACCAGACGTCACAATAGAACAGCAAACAAACGGTTGCTAGCTGTACATATAACGCTTTCATCTTGTTGGAGGAAAAATGTTCAAATGTCTACGCTTCACAATGGCTCTGGTTTTGACAAGACGCGACAAACACCACATACGGAGCGGACCACATCTGGCTCTATTCTCAGTGTGATTGACAGAATGAGGAAAAACTCATGAAATGAAAACTGTCAAATTCAACATGTTTTTGATGGTAGCGCCACTTCAGAAGCTGGCCCTCAACATTTAAGGTAACGCTCTGATCCGTGTGTGTGCCACGCTCGTCACTCACTGCTCCTTATGGTTTGCATTCACGACTTTATGGAATTTCATGTCAGAATTTCAGATGGAGAGCAGGGACCTTTAGATCTGTTTGGCAAATCATATTTTATAAAAGAAAATAAAGTTGAACTGAACAGTATGTTTTTTAAAGAAAGTGATGTGACAAACTTTTAACTGACAGAGAAGACAACAAGGTTTATGTAAATTGGCCCAGGCATGTTAGTTTAAGTCAAGTCAAATTTATTTAAAAGTGCTGTCCAAAGGTGATATAAAAGTGAAGTCTTATCTTATCCCTAACCTGCAAAAACACATAAAAAACAATACAATACAAAATATCCTGCTCAGCTTGTGTTAAAACCCAGCGCAAACAACAGCATTTTTCAACAAAGATTTAAAAATATTTAAAGATTAGGCTGTTCAAATACCCAGAGGAAGATTGTTCCAGAGTCTGGGACCAGCTACAGCAAAAGCCCAGACCCCTCTAGTTTTTAGCCAGGACCTTGAAACATCCAAAATCATCTGGTCTGCTGATCTCAGAGTGAAACTGGGAACATGGACAGAAAGAAGCTCAGAGGGACAGGGAGAAGCCAACCCATGGAAACATTTAAAATCCATCAGCAGAATCTTAAACTCGATCCCGTAGCTGACTGGGAGCAGGTGCAGAGAGGCCCACACAGGAGGAACGTGCTCGTATTTCCTGGTGCATGTGAACGCCCCACAGCATTTTGGACTAACTGTTAATGGGTGGATGGAGACCTGGCCCAACTCGCAGTATAAGAAGTTACAGTAGTCTAAGGTGATGAAGGCATGATGTATTAACCATAAATTGTGTCAAAACAAATTCTACTGCAGAATTCTGACTTGACGTCCATCTTGGTCACTCATGTACATGTGTGCTGATGTCCTGTTGTACAAAATTTCAAACACAATTTCGATACTAAGGAGTAGACTCGATGCTCAATACTGATTCCGATAATAATAAAAATGCTTTCTTTAGACTGCACCTTTTTTTTATATTCTGTCAGGATTTGGGTTTTTTGTCTGTTTTTGCACTATTTTCTGTATCTGAGCCTGGAGCTGGGTGGAGATTTGGGCCCCTCCCGTTCACACCACCTCCACCTAACTGCAATTAGCTGCACCTGGGGAGGATAAAGGAGCCAGGACCTGACACTCGGGTCCAGATCGTCTTGTCATCCTCATTTCACGCTCCGGTGTAGTTGCTCGTCTATTCACCATGATTCCAGTCCTCGGAACTACCCTGCACCTCCGTCTCCGACCCAGCTCTCCATGTCCGGTATGAACACCCCTGCGACCCACGACCCGCTCCAGGACTACTGCCTACAACTCCGCTCCCAACTGTCTGTTATGACGACCTTCATTCAATTTCCTATATCTACAAATAAACTCTGTTCTGTTTCCCTGAGTTCTGTCTCTTTGGTCGGTCTTCATGACATATTCCCATGAGGCCTTATCTATGTAATCCTCAGTCGTCCAGTAGATTCCCTATAGTAGTTCATGGGTGTGTACTAGTCTATGTTGTCTAATACTTGTTCTGATACAGCCCAAGATCATTCGAAAGCTCTTCAGGAAAGGTTCATTTCTGTCCTGTGAATAGGGCCTTTGAGCATCAATACCTGCCCCAAATGATTATCTAGTTTCAATAAATTAAGTTTTATCAATAAGATAAGTTTTAATATCGAACAAATCCATAAACAAGAGGCAAAAAAAGTGGATAAACTCAGCTTCAAACCACACAGCAGATCTGAGATTACCATAAACATGGCTTGATACAGCGTCCCTCGTCTCCTGTTGCTCTCACTTGGCCGTTGTATAATCCAAAACCAGACAGAGGAGCGCTTATCACAGACAGGACTCATACCTATCTCACTATTCAAGAGATACTTCCTGCTGCTGGACCTACTTTCTCAATTTCTCCTGTGAACAAACATCGGCGGGCCATGGCTTGGCTCATTCCAGCACAGGCCCAACCTACTGCTACCAAAACTTTGCACAATAACAGTCTTTGAAATCCCCATAGCTGTGATGCATGTGCCTGCTAAATGAACCGGATGATAATTAATAACAAACTCCTGGTGAGGCGTTCAAGCGCACATTCCCAAGTTGGAACCGCACAATACTTGCAAATCCAGAGCCTCCACAAACGACACAGCATCCACAGACGAAACGGAAAAGCGTAAAATGGCACCAACCGAGAATTCAAGCTCCATCAGGTGTGCGACTGCCTTTGTAATCTGTCTAAAACGGCGCAAAGTGTATCCGCAAATGATCTGCTAGCTACGTGAGCGAGTTTTAAGTGCTTATGGCAGGTTTTCACGTGTTTTTTAATTATTTTGGGGCTTGGTGGGATTCTAATCTGTTATAATGTGGTTTTTCCCCTCGTCACAAACTTACCTAGAGCTGTGTTTTCGTTCATTCACACAAGATTAACACGCAAACCCTGCATATTCAGGTTGAGTTCTTCTCTCAGACAGAAAAACACTCTGCTCCACCTTGTGATGTCATGTGGTAAAACAGGAAGTGCTCCACTGTGTTTTTAAACTCTATACACCTTCACTAGAATTGTTTGGATAATTTCAGCCCTAGAAAGTGCAACAAAAGGTAAAATGTAGCTGTTAACTTGAAAACTACCACTTCATGACATCACAAGGTGGAACAGAGCATTTTGAGCTTTGGAGATGAAGGCAGACTGATAATAAAAGGGTTACTCCAGACCATGTTTTTGAGGACATAACAACATTATAACATGGTTTACACGCTTAACGCTCACAAGAGTCAGTTTTGCAAAAATATAGGACTTTTAAACATTCATGTCTTCTGTTTTATTTGTATTAGTCTAATGGTAACAAGAAAGGTTTGGCCCTTGGTAGTTAGTTAAACCTAAATCTAAGCAGCAATTTTAGTAAATCTTATTATGTTAACTTTTTTTAAATGAAATTAGTAGTCTAACCTGTTACATACACTCCCGGGAGAGGCTGCAAAAACATTAGCTTAAGGGACCAGAGCGCCTGGAGTCTATTGAGTAGTTCATTACAGAGTTGTTTGTTTTTTTTTTTTTTTGCACCTTTGAAACGCGACAGGGAAGGCGAGCCGAAATGCCCAGAGGTGTTAGCGCGCAGGTGGGCTGCATCAGAACAAAGGAGTGAGCAGGGCGAGTGAAAGGGCGCTGGGACGGAGAGTTAGACCTGGATGCCAAACAGGAGCAGTGGCCAGTTGGCAAAGCTGCAAAGCCCAGATATGTGTCTAATGTGAACCAGGACGCACTGCACCTGCTACTCAACCACTCTGGAGGCTGTGGAAAGTTTAAGGGGAAAATCAGGTTACTGGGAGTGTACTTTAAAGGCGCACCAGGTAACTTTTCTGGCGGGGGTATCTGCTTGTTCCCCTGGGGATGTTATTATTTTGTCTGGTATGTACTGATATGTACCATAGACTGTACAAAGAAGTGGACTAAGTGAGTGTGACGTCACCCATAGTGTCAGTCAAATGAAGCTCATCGAGGCTAGAGCAGTTATAGGGGCCAATTTGGAGCATAATTTTATATTGGCAATTGTGACCGTGAGTATCATAGCAACCAAAGAGCCAATCCAGAGCGAGGCTGTTGAAAGTAACGCCTTTTCCTGCCTGCATTGCCGTTTTTGCAGGGACTGGGTGTTTAGCAATACTGTCAAATCCGTTGCTAATACTAGGAGGAGCGACCTTGGGGAAAGAAGCATAATTTGTCTGTTCTTAATGTTCATATCTTAATTGACGAACACAAAAGCGAAATAAAAACACAAGGATCATAGAGCGAATCAATATGAACATTTTAAGACCAAAATGATGAGCCTGACAGAAGCAGTTGTGGAGAGAGGGGTCAGTCTTTCAATAGAAAATGAATTGGAGCCAAAATCAATGGAGCCAGAAGTTCGCCCATGCTCACGTCAGATTTGGAATGCAGTGGCTAGCAAGTTAGCTGGGATATTTAGGCTGAGTTCTTCTCTCTCGAACAGAAAACACTCTATTCTCCACTGTGTTTTAAACCTCATACGCCTTCACGAGAAATGTCTGGAGGATTTCAGCCCTAGAATCTAAAGGTAAAATGCAGCTGTTAACTTGAAAACTACCACTTCATGACATCACAAGGTGGAACAGAGCATTTTGAGCTTTGGAGATGAAGACAGACTAATAATAAAGTGTTACTCAAACATGTGTGAATGAAACAAAACACACAACTCTAGGTGTGTTTGTAATGAGGTATTAAAGCATTAAAAGTATAACCTATGACGCCTATGGATCATTATGTTATAATTTGCACATCATAAATTGCAATAGACTTGATAAAAAAAGAAACTGGCCCTAAGCACATAAGTAATTAAACATGACTCAAACGTGCACAAATCACTCCAAAAACAACAAAATGTTAACGAGAAGAATCAGCTATAATGGGGTTAATAGCTCTAAAAAAGCTAATTTAGCAAAATAGCTCTGATTTAATGTTTTTACCTGCCTTAGGACAACAGATAAAATTTACTCTCATGCCAACTCCAGCATATTTATGTTGAACCTGCTACACATTGATTCATATGCACTGTTCAGGGACAAATATATGAATAAATGAAATTAAATCAGAGGAACACCAAATGATGCTTAAATAATGTTTATTGGTTGTTGAGGTGAGGAGCCTAACACATGGTCCTCCTCAGAGCAGAGAGGAACCGGGACCAGGCTGACTTCGGGCGTTTTGAAAGGCCTTGAGCTCCATGTTCAGACATTTTCTCTCAATCACAATCTCCCACTGTGACCTTTGAAGGAGAATGTGGCCTTGTGGACAGGGCCTTCTCTTTTTAATTCGGTAAACTAAACAGGCAACCGGAGATTAGTCCCCAAGTTCATAAACTTTAGAAACTACGTTCTTGTAGTTGATGTCCAGCTTGTTGATTAAAGCCACGCCGTGTTGTGGGGCTTCTATTTTGTCTCTGACAGTGGATGGGTTTGTTTGCTGCAGTGAAAGAAATGCTCTCAGTTGCTGCCTTTGCTCTCAGTGAAATGCGTCTTGTCTCTCCAGAGTCCAGTGAAGTAATGAACAGCTTGGTGAGGGTTTGACATGTTGCCATCGTGATGGTCCTGTTCCAGTGGAATTATTTTGATTTAAATGATTTAGTTTTAGTTGTTACTTCAAATTAGTTATTTTCTGTTTGAGTTTACACAGTTTAAATTGAGTAATAAATATAATAATAAATAAGAATATAGAAAATAATTTGCTTTTCCAGACAGTCGATGACAGTTGTGTATTATTCATTCATTCCTCACAAACCTCAGTTATTCAAATACATGGGCTGAGAGGGTGACGTGTCTTGCCCAAAGACACAACAACATTTTGCCATGGAATAATATTACCAACATTACAAAAACAAAAACAGATCTCCACATAGGGCTCCGTTACATTTACTCCAAAACACTGACACAACCACATTATGCACCGGAGTCTATTCACCATTTCAACATTTGTATCTTGACCTGTGCATTGCAACAATGGAATTTACCCACTGTGGGATAAACAAAAGTTATCTTAAAACTCCCAAACCAGAAATCTTATTACTCCAGCACTTTTTACGACCTACTTGGATAAGTAAAGGCTAGATTAAATTAAAGTGATAAGATTGTACTTTTGGTGATTTCCAGACACAGATACTCCATCTTGAGTCATATTTTACAGTGCAAAGCTACACTTATTTGATTTAAAAAAAAAAAAAAAAAAAGGTTCCTCTTCAAACTTTTGGTCACGAACTTCTCTTCTCTCAACTTCTCTTTAAACGGTCCATGTTACGCCATTTTCTGACCTATGTTCTGTTGTTTCTTCATCACAAACAGACCTGGAGTTGTGTTTTGTTTCACTCACACATGTTTAACACACAAACCCTGTATATTTAGGCTCTTCTCTCGAACAGAAAACGCTGCCCCACCTTGTGATGTCATGTGGTGATACAGGAAGTGCTCCACTGTGTTTTTAAACTCCACACACCTTTGGAGAGACAGACTAATAATTACTCAAATGTGTAAATGAAACAAAACACAACTCCAGGTTTTTGAGGAGGTAACAACATTATAACATGACATCACAAGTGTAATTATAGAACCGTTAACAATTAATAAAAGTGTAATACCAGTTGCAGAGTAAAACAAACAAACAAAAACATACAGATTTGCGTGTTGTATCTGGGTACAAAACTTGATATAGGGAACAAACATTTCGTTTTTTGGACAAACAGCTCATCTCAGCATGATACAGAACACCAATCTGTGTCCAACTGCCACACAAGAGCCAGAAAGTATTACAGATAGAATAATTGTATTTAACTTTTTCAATTAATGTTGTGAGAGAACAGCATGCGGCTTGTAACTTACTATGAGGCGCATTACTAATATCCGAGAGCTGAGGCTGTATTCAAATGAAGTCTGTTTTCACAAGTTCTATCTTCAGCTCTGCATCCAGCTGAGTGATCGATCACAAGCGTTTATGTTTCTAAAATAGCTGACAAAATGTTGTGTTGCAAATGATCGGAGCCAGAGCCCTAATCAATACCCAACGTTTCAACTTCAAATAGCTCATTTAAAGCAATGCACCCAAAGCAATAAGGAAGAGAACATCTGATAGTATTAGCTGTAAGCAGAGTTAGTGGAATAGCAAATCAGTTTTTTAAAACAACTCATTTCCATACTGACTTTATTTTCATTATGACAAAACGAATATCAAGGAACTGACGGGGCAGCAAAACTAATTGGGTTTACGGGCCGTCGGACTGGGGCGGGTGAGGGGTCCCATTTCCCCAGGCCCACAGCTGGGAGGGTCCTCAGAGGAAGTTTTCTTTCTTTTCTTCTACTTTAATCTACTTTAGTTTTAATAACATGCATTGTGCTTGAAAGATAGATTTATTTCCACTCAATACAATTATGCAGAACCCCTGAGGGCCCCATCACCCCTTTAGACAAGGTGCAATGGTTTGATCCACACGTGCTGTGTAGCTGCTTGGCGCTTATACAAAACATGACGATCTGACTGACAGCCCACGACCGGAGAAAAGTCTTTCCTCCAGACTGGAGTCTAGTCCAATTTAAACCCACATAATGATGACATTATTTAAAGACTTAAGGCATGTATGGAGCAGAAGCGTTTCTGTCTGTGGTAAATAACACTAAACAAGGTCTGTCTCGATGTGTCGGTGCAGTGCGTGTCCCTCTGCTCCTCTGTCCCTCTGCTCCTCTGTCCCTCTGCTCTTTGGGCAAAGGCCCTTGTGCCCCCTGCTCCTCTTCTCTTCTGCTCCTTCTGCTCCTCCTCCCCCTGCTCCTCTTCTCTTCTCGTCCTCTTCTCCTCTGCCCCCTCAGCTCCTGCTCCTCTGCTCCTCCTCCTCCCCTGCTCTTCTTCTCTTCTGCTCCTCTTCTCCTCTGCTCCTCCACAGGCTGCAGTAGAACAGGAGAGGGGTGGAGCCGTGAGCCTTGAGGCTCACTCATACTGAAAGCACTAAGAAGCGGCGGCAAACAAGTTTATAAAAGTTTGAAATTCTATCCTATATTCCATAATTCTACTCCAGACACAGTTATCTGCCAGTGTAAGTCTAAAACAAATACAAAAGCCACACATCATTAGCTCTATTTTTACCGTATTATTATTATTATGCAAATGAACCGCTCACAATGTGATGACGGCTCGCTTGTTATGGATGTGCGGCCTTATAGAGCAAGAATTTTTTGTTTTCCTGTTTGATTTCAAGTCCACACACACTGTAATATAAGAGCTGTAGTATCTAAACACAAGGCAGCAGTAGGCTCATTATACACCTGCCATAGATCACTCATATTAGGAGCTCATCAGCCTACAGCTTATGTTTACGCCAGTGCAATGCTGAGGATTTATTAAGGCTCAACATGAACCACACATCCTCCAGCGTCAGGCACGGTCATAATTAATATATCCCTCTTCATGTCCAGATGAAGTACTGTGAGGCAGGTGAGCTCCCATCAGGCTGTTAAAGCGTCTGTATAACTGTTAAATAAATCCAAATTGTGGATTTTCTGATAGAAATAATGCAATTCCAAATGTTACTGAGATTCTGGCACTGTATCATAATAAAAACACTATCACAGAAACAGCCACAAATTAGTCGGGTATGAATCTATGAATCATTATTGTGTGCAGAAACCATAAAGGGTATTTTTTATCAATAGTGTATGAAAAAAAGCTGGGATAAATAAACAAGGTGATGTTTATTATGTATTACAGACCCCACTAAGAAAGTTTGTATCCAGAGCCCAGAATTTGGTGCTACGTCCCTGTGAGTTTACATGAGCACAGAAGCTTTCTGTTGTACAAAAATATGAAAATTTGTCAAAATAACAGAAAGAAAATAACATAAATCTCCATTTTGTTCAATAGCCGTCGCCGCTCTCTGAAAGCCCTATTAATACACATGTAGAAGTTGTATTTTCATCCCATCCATCTTTCGTCGCTTTTAAATTGCATATTTCAACTTTATTTACTTTGCTTGAGCATAACAGCATAATTAAAACGAGTGCTTAGAAGGAAGTGAATGCTAATTAAATCTAACAATAGACAAGTGCAGCGTCTCCGTCATCCTCTTTGTTCCATTGTGAGTTCTCAAAAACAAAGGCTTCTCATTATGTAACTGCACACACACGAGAGACAGACAGATACACCACATCCAATTCTCTTGTACATTTCCTGATTTGGCCATTTCTTCCCTTCAGTTTCAACAAAAATGTCTAGTTTACTTTGAATAATTCTAGATGGTGTCTGCGTAACTAAAGCCAGCTGTTTCGGATGCGTCCAACTCCATCACTTAAAGGCCGAGTATTTGAACACAATATGTCTCTACTCAGCCCAGATATCTCGCACAAACAGCACTTGAAGTCAGAATATGTCTGCTGCACGGTGTCTGCGTCAGAATCGAAAAGCACACGTCAGCATACGAGTTGTTGGGTAACACTTTATAATAACTATAACCTATTTAGCCTTAATAAAGCATGAACAAACACTTAATTAATAATGAACAAACACTGAATTAATAATGAAGAAACTCTTAATCAATAATGAAGAAACACTTAATGATTCATGCTTAATAACTACTTAATTACAACCTTAATTAACACTGAATTAGCAATTAATTGGCCTGTGTTGTGTACAGTTACTCATACTTATTTCACACTTAGTTACTCCTTAAATAAGCATTTACAAATGGTTAGTTAAGTTTTAACTCAAACACTTGTTAATGAAGTATTAATTAAGGCCGTAATTAAATAGTTATTAAGCATGACTCATTGTTAATTAAGTGTTTGTTCATTATTAATTAAGTGTCTGTTCATGCTTTATTAAGGCTAAAGAGGCTATAGTTATTATAAAGTGTTACCAGTTGTTGTTGCATAAGGTAAATGAGGAATAACTTTGGACCACTGCAAAAGGTTTAAAATGAACTAGTTTTGTTTGTCACGTTTTAAACATTCTTGCATAAATTACAAATATGTTACATTTGGTTAAAGGTGACATATGCAAAATCGACTTCTATGCACTATTATACTGGTGTTTCCTCATTATTAGCTTGCTCAAACTTGTATTTTATTGATTCATGCATGTTTGAGTACTTCTGTATTGTCCTGTTTTTGAGACTTGAGTGCTGAGAAAATGTCTGTTTTCACCTACCACCCATCTCTGCAAACATTACTTGAAAAATGAAGACGCTGAAGAATGATAAATAGTCAGAGGTCGCATTTTTATACAGCGATTTCCACCTTCAAGACTCTCGAAGCGCTTTACATCGAGGAAACGCTCACCCATTCACACACACAATCATACAACAGTGTCTTGCCCAAGGACACAACGACAGTATTCATCTGTGGGAGCTGGAATCGCACCACCAACCTGTGAGTGGATCTACAGAGAATCTAGTTTTCTGTATTTGAACAAGGTACCCATGAAAAGGAGAGTGTCTAAGTGCTCTCATTGGGCTGTCTCTATAAATAAAGATAAAGAAAATAAATAGTTTAAGTCCTTAAAAATGCACTGTGTGTCTTTTTTAAGAGGTTGAGGGTTTCTTGAATCCAACCACTAAACCCACACATGTATCCTGTTGTTGTTTCTTTTATAAACCTTTAGCTAAGGGCCACTTGGCTTGTCTCCTTTTCTTTACTCGAGTGGGGCATTTAACAGGGCGATGCAGTGTGAACCGCTAATCATCTCTCTCGATTATTAGCGGTTAAGTGTGTAAAACTTTAACCCTATAGTGTCGGATGCTATCGTCACGGATAGACTAGCAGGTGTGGACTTTCCATACCGTAACTCTGCAACCAATTGTGCATCATGTAAATTCAAACGGCGTCTCAAAGCAGAGGCATGGGGCTCTTTAATTTCTCTCTTAAATATTTATTATCTTTGTGTGCTGTTTGTGATTTTATACCTGTGTGCAATTTATGTTATGTCCCTGTTTTTATTTTTGCTGCTGGATTTGCCTGGTCTGGGGATTAATAAAGAAAGTGAGTGAGTGAGTGAGTGAGTGAGGTGAGTGAGTGAGTGAAGTGAGTGGTGAGTGAGTGAGGTGAGTGAGTGAGTGAAGTGGGTGAGTGAGTGAGTGGTGAGTGAGTGAGTGAGTGAAGTGGGTGAGTGAGTGAGAGTGAGTGAGTGAAGTGGTGAGTGAGTGAGGGTGAGTGAGTGAGTGAGTGAAGTGAAGTGAGTGAGTGAGTGAGTGAGTGAGTGAGTGAGTGAGAGAGTGAGTGAGTGAGTGAGTGAGTGAGTGAGTGAGGTGAGTGAGTGAGTGAGTGAGTGAGTGTGAGTGAGTGAAGTGAGTGAAGCGAGTGAGTGAGTGAAGTGAGTGAGTGAGTGAGTGAGTGAGTGAAGTGAGTGAGTGAGTGAGTGAAGTGAGTGAAGTGAGCGAGTGAGTGAAGTGAGTGAGTGAAGTGAGTGAGTGAGTGAAGTGAGTGAAGGTGAGTGAGTGAGTGAAGTGAGTGAGTGAAGTGAGTGAAGTGAGTGAGTGAGTGAGGTGAGTGAGTGAAGTGAGTGAGTGAAGTGAGGTGAGTAGGTGAGTGAAGTGAGTGAGTGAGTGAAGTGAGTGAGTGAAGTGAGTGAGTGAGTGAGTGAGTGAGTGAGGTGAGTGAGTGAAGTGAGTGAAGTGACGTGAGTGAGTGAAGTGAGAGTGAAGTGAGTGAAGTGAGTGAAGTGAGTGAGTGAAGTGAGTGAAGTGAGCGAGTGAGTGGAGTGAGTGAAGTGAGTGAGTGAAGTGAGTGAGGTGAGGTGAGTGAGTGAGGTGAGTGAGGAGTGAAGTGAGTGAGTGAGTGAGTGAGTGAGTAGGTGAGTGAGTGAAGTGAGTGAGTGAGTGAGGTGAGTAGGTGAAGTGAGTGAAGTGAGTGAGTTAGTTGAGTGAGTGAGTGAGTGAGTGAGAGTGAGTGAGTGAAGTGAGTGAGTGAGGTGAGTAGGTGAGTGAGTGAGTGAAGTGAAGTGAGGTGAGTGAAGTGAGTGAGTGAGTGAGGTGAGTGAGTGAGTGAGTGAGTGAGTGAAGTGAGTGAGTGAAGTGAGTGAGTGAAGTGAGTGAGTGAGTGAGTGAATGAGGTGAGTGAAGTGAGTGAGTGAAGTGAGGTGAGTGAGTGAGTGAGTATCTATCTATCTATCTATCTACTGTCACTACGGTAATGTGCTTATGTTGTTTCTTGAAGGTGACCAATCAGAGCGCAGGTGCCGCCGGGATTCTCACAGTCAGTTATTTGATGCATCAAAGGAAAAATAAGGATTGAAAAGTAAAATAGAGGAAGTTGTGTGGAAAAAAGGCAAAAGTACATGCTGATATTTCTTTTAACATGATTTTTATGGCTAAAAAAAGAGAAAAATAAAAGTCTGGTCTATAACATGCTCAGTCCTTAAAGGGTTAAAATAATAATATTCTTAAGACATAGTGTAAAGTGACAGATTTCTATTGAAAAAACGCTTTTGGCCATTTAACCAAATTTTACCAACCTATTTCCGTGGTTATGCAGAAAAATTCAAATCCAATTTTGCCATGACCACTGACATGAAGAATTCAGTCTTTTTGCATTTCAATATGACTTTTCTCATTTCCTCTGCATTTTAGCCCATACATACATTTAAATGGATTTAAACCTACTTCTTCGCAGATGCAGTCACTTGCTGTGATCCAATCAATCTTTTCCAAGACTTTTGCTCGAGCCGGAGTCAAAAAAAATAGTTTTTAATGCAACGCGGACCAAATGTGTATTAAAATATGTAAATGCCCATGGTTGCTGTAAGACCCTATTTGGGGGAAGTACATGAGAACGTATGGCCCTGCTCTGGTCCAGTGCACTGCTGCCCGGTCTACTGCAGAAATCTAAGTTGTTTGCATAGCGCATCCGTCACTTGCAGCCTCCAGCCTCTCTTAAGTCTGATTCTGAATGGGCAAAGCCAGAGTAAATGGAAAAAGATTCATCATACAGTAAAATAAAAGGGACGTTGTTAAAGGTGCACTTTGGAACTTTTTTTAGTTGAGTGTCGTTACAGCTTTGTCTGGAATGTTCCATGATACGGCATTACTTTAACTCCATGAAGACTAACTTTTCTATAGAGACATATAGAGGCAAATATGAAGAGGGTGGGACAAGAATGAGCCAAAGTGACTGAAACAATGGAGACTGTGCAGTGACTGGAATGTGCGACTATTAATTATTAATTAATTAATTAATTAATAATTTTAACTGGGACGGTGCATATTCATAAACATATATAAAATATGCCAGAATTAGCCCGAAGACTACTTTACATCTGTAGTCCCTGGCGGGTTAGAAAGATAGAAACAACAAGAAACGACAAGTTCATACAATAGACGTAAGAACAGATTGTCGATTTCAATTCATAGGACAGACATGGATGAAACAGCAAAATGAAACACAATCCTAATGTACAACACTGACATGTACATAGTAGCATAACATCAGTGATCACAGGTCTGGTTCCTCTTGATTTCTGTACCTTGACTGATAACACCTGCTGACTAAATGCAGTGCGTCTATAAGGTATTACACAGTCACCTCTGGCTCTTGTAACTACCACTAGTCCTGGTTTTGGCCATAATGAACTCACCCAAGGTTGGAGGAGCGAATCCATTTAAGACCTTATATACTGAATAGGCTCGTTTAAATATATTTTCTAAAATTTGCAAAACTTAAAATATTATATATAACTATGGGAACTGTGCAATAAGTGTAGTCTACAATTTTTGTGTTGACCCTTTCAGGACCCCAGCCCTTGGGACAACTGACAGAAATTAGCCTTTGACTATAATCCGGCGTGTTCACGTTCATGTTGAATCGTGTTTGTTCATTAACATGCACTGTCCCAATCAAATAAATAAATAAATGAAAAAAAACAACAAACAAACAGGTAATGCCTTCAGGTCAGATCTGTGGAGAGGTTATCCTGCTTTAGATATGAAGAAGTCCTGGAGCTGATGACTTTGATCCAAAATGTGTGTTACTAAAGATGTCTGTGTAATCCCTCAGTCGTCCCAGGTCTGATCACGGCAAAAGAAGAAGTTTAAATCTGTCAACTGGACAAACTGTTGTAGGAGTGAAGACGTTTCGCTGCTCATCCAAAACCTGACCAGAAACTGAAGAAGCGGCTTGGATGAGCAGGGAAACGTCTTCACCCCTACAATGATTTGTCCAGTTGACAGATTTAAACTTCGTCTTTTGCTGTTTTGATGCTAAAAGTAATTATTTAATTTAATTCAGCCTGTATTATATACTTTAATCTATCAATTCAAATGAAGTTATACCCGAATTATGTAAAACGGCACGTTAAAAATGTAAGTAATTTCTAGCCAATATCCAAATGACCTTGTCTTGCAAAAGTTTTAGAAAAGTTAGTCGCAAATCAAGTTATAATTTACTCAATAAATCAACTTTGAAGTCTTATCAGTCAGGTTTCAGAAAAGGGCGTAGTACTGTCACTGCAACCGCAAAAAAGTTTAGATGACATTTTAACCGCTGGCCTCGATGAGCTTCATTTCACTGGAGCCGAACGCTATGGGTGACGTCACACTCACTTACTCCGCTTCTTTACAGTCCATGGGCGTGAGAAAACAAAAGGGGAACAAAAAAACCTTCCCATCATAACCTATCCCACTCGCTTGGCCGTGTGACAGAATGGGGCCAGAGTAATTTGATGTATGGCAATATTTTTTTTTGCTTTCTCAGCAGAGCATAACAAACGATATATTGAAAAATGGCTACACTTTATTTCACAATGCCCTAATTAAGCCGAGATAACTGCTTAATTATGGGAAAAAAGTGCCAGTGTATGTGGGCTGCCTGATGAGTAACAGAGAGGAAAAGTTAGTGTGTGTGTGTTAGGGCCCCTGTGAAATATCGCACATATTAACAGCATATGCATACAGTGCTCTGGCTGACTCACAGTCTCAGCACATGTAAAAACAGGAACATGCTAATTTAAAAGTTCAGCTCGTTCTAACACTTTAAAGTCACACGCTGGAGAAATACATTCGTTATCGGTTTAGTTTCTGTGTGAGGATATGGTATTTTTTATATGAATGTTTTAGTCTTTGAAAAGGTTGGTAAAGGGAAAGAGAGTGTTAATGCTGGTGCTGGGAAGCAGTGGTGGAAGATGTACTCAATTTTGTTACTTAAGTAAAAGTACAGATACAGGAGCAAAAAATACTCAAGTAAAGTATTATTATTATTATTATTATTATTATCAATAATAATAATTGTATGCATTATTGTTTTATTATTTTTATTTTATTTTTTCTCATCTATACGTATTTTCTTTACCCTAATTTTGCACTTACAAATTACTAGTACTAGCACTCTCCCCTGCCATCTCCAGCTTACCCTCCTCCAAAATCATGGAAATGTCACACACACACACACACGTATGTCTGGTACGTCTTACTACTACTTGTCACTATTGTATAAGTATGGTCACTATGTTTGTATGTATGCATTAAATAAATAAAAAAATCACATGAAAAAATTTACTGTATAAAGAATAAAGTAAGTAAAAGTATTTCGCACAGATTTTGAGATTTAATAAAGCTTCAAATGTAGTGATTTTAAAATAAAGATTTGTGCTGAATCTTGTCCGTTAGAAAGAATGTAATTGATATTATTTTCCTAGCTGTTTTTCTCTGAATATTTTTGTTTGCTCAGACTATGAACATGATAAAAATAAACCCCTCAGCCTTTTCAGCAGCTCTCAGACAATAATAAAAAATAGTTTTCAGTCCTGTTAAAACATGTAGTGGAGTGGAAAGTACTGATACTGCTCTCAAATGTAACAGTAAAAAGTATCCAATGTAAAATGTACTTAAGTAAAGTACAGATACTTAAAATTTCTACTTATGTACAGTACTACTTTTACTTTGTTGGATAGTACTTACATATACAGATAATACACATTCCAACAAGACATTTTGCTGTACAGTTATGCTTTTATTTGGTAATATTTAGAAAGTTATACAGTTCATGCAGTTTAGGCTCCAAACTGAACAGTATTGGTGAGAAAAAATAGAAAAAAATGTCTCTTGAGGTGTGAACATGTGTTTTTTTTTTACTTTCAGTGATAAATAGATGACTCCGGATGTAACAGGATAGACTCAGGATGTAACAGACAAACAGAAAGACGTTTTAACACTATAACATAATGCCACTTTATGTGAAGCTTTTCTAATCATTCAGGATCCAGAATATGAAAACATCCATCTTCAAAAAAAGCCCTGCAAATTCACCTATTCAAAATTACCCTCAGATAACAGCTTCTTTCATTTGTGTTTTGTCTCGAACTGCGTGAAGCGTCTTTGAGTGTATTCTGTAACTAAATACAAGTATTCTTCCCAACGCCGATTTTAAAGGTCATGTGGGAAGGGGATTTAAAGGAAATTAATGAGTATTCCAATCATTTCAGGCGCAAATCACTGGACCTCGTATACCGTGTAGCCTCATTATTACTTATACATACAGAAGACATCAAATATATGAGGAAAAACATTGAATGAGATGGTGTGTCCAAATGTTTGACCGATAGTGCAGTTAGGAGCAAACATGCAAAGAGTGCTTCTATTTCTAAACCCTGTAACCACCACCAGCCACGCCAAACAACCACAGTGACTCTGCCTATGTCTATTTTTGTCCAGTTTACATTTATTTATACTTTTTTGTCTCAATTTTTTGGGATCTTGGCACTTTTCATTCACAGGTCGCTTTTAGATTAGGTGTTTGTCACCCTCTACTGGCCAAAGTGGGGAGTGAAGCATGATGAAAATGTCTATTAGCAGCACGGCCATTATTAACATTGACATTAACAGGAAATTTGGATGTTTAAATGATAAAAAGGTTATAGTGAATGGGTATAAGTACCACATGAGTACATTTCTAGTTTCATTTTGAGATTTTTTGAAGAAATATACCTTAAAGCAGTGTTCCCTAACTGCTGGACCAGGACCCAAAACCAGACAGCAGGCCATTTAGTAGCGGGCACAAGGAAAATCGTATTTATTTTAACTTGTGTTTATTGTGTACCACTATTTCCCTGCATGTCATTATGTAAATATGAACCTATGTAAATTAACCTGGTAAACAGTCATCATTTGAGCAGTAAGACCAAAGCTCAAAATGCTCCGTCCCACCTTGTGATGTCATGAAGTGGTAGTTTTCATGTTAACAGCTACGTTTCAACTTTTGTTCAGTAGAAATTGGGAATTCTGGGGCTGAAATCATCTGGATGATTCTAGTGAAGGTGTACGAAGTTTAAAAACACAGCGGAGCACTTCCTGTATTACCACATGATGACATCACAAGGTGGAACAGAGCAGTTTCAGTTTGAGAGAAGAGCTCAGCCTAAAAAGCAACTTCAGGCATGTTTATGATGAGGAAACAACATCAGAACATAGATGAGGAAACAGCGTAACATGGGCCCTTTAAATCTAAGTGAAGGGTTGCGCTCCGCTAGTCCTTGAAAGAAAAAAAAGCTTTGGGGGTCGCTGTCTTAGAGAATAAAAGATGACAAAGATGTTCTGGTGTGTTCTATGGCACTCACAACATTCAAATTTAGTTCAAAGGTCAAAAAAGGTCAGTTCTGTGGCGGTTTGTGGATACAAGTTGGATTAGTCTGACCAACACCCTCTGAATCAATATGTGAGTGACACGAGGCAGTAATGAGAGAGCTGATCACCATATGCATGAGTCCACCCTGCCTTCTGATACTGCGCACAGAATTCACACCAACAACCTTGAAATAAGCTTTATTTTTCTCTGTTGGAACAAAAGGTTGCCATAACGACCAGCGGGCCACAACAACATCACATATTTTCATAGAGTGCTGCCCTTTTGGTGTTTGACTTCAGTCGCAAGGCCGGTAAACTGTTGTTCAAAGTGAGTCAGGAAATAATACCTTCCCAAGGATTTTCAAAAGTTTTTTTTTTTTCTTGTACTGTAAATACCATTTTTGAAAGCTTGTGTTGTGCATGCATCTGTGAGCATACATTGAAAGTTTGGGTTTTAGCGCAACAATCCTGCACACTTCGAAGTCTACATATATATATAGTCTGCGTGAGTATATTTCCCATTCATTTTCCCCTCAGACTTTTTCGAAAATGTAAGAGTTTAAAGGCACGACGAATGGTAACCTTCAACGTGGTAACTGATGTCCATAACGCTAGTCCAAAAAGCACATTTAAAACAAGATTCAGTGAAACGTTTTACTAATTTAGTGGTTCAAATATTCAGAAAGTGATTTAGAAATAAAAAGTATAGGTCATGTGGTCATTAGCTGGCACGTCGCTGATTAGTCCTGAGCTTTCAAACTTATACCAAATACAGATGATGATGGAAATGACATATAGCCTACGCGATATTACAATCCTTTAAAGTTTTCACTCATTACTTCTATAGCCACAGCTGCCCTGGGGTAGACTGACGAAACTAAGGCTACAAATCTCCACCATCAAGCCTCTCTTTAAGGTGTGTTAAGTGTCTTGCCTAATGACACAAGGGTCTGTATGCAGTGGTGTTAAGATCAAACTGTCGACTTTCTGGTTAGAGGGCAGAAGGCCTAACCACTGAACCACAGCTGTTTTCATGTTCACTCATAGCTGCTCTTGAATGTAACGTTTTGTTGCTACTTCTCAAGATAAAGCCTCTCCTCCGTAGTGATGTTATCGTTTTACCTGAAAAGTTCCACAGTATGGCATTAAAGGCAAGACCAATTTCATTTTTTTCCACAGTGACACGGTGTAATAATCCTTCACTTGTCCAGGAGGGGAAAAATTTTTCACAATAATGCAATAAATTGTAAAATGGTAAATGGTCACATTTTTATATAGCACTTTTCCACCTTCAAGGCACTTTACGTCAAGGAACCACTCACTCAGTCACACACTCATTCACACACCAATGTACACAGACACTGGGGGTGAGGAGGGTCAAGTGTCTTGCCCAAGGGCGCAATGACAGTATTCATTTGTGGAAGCTGGAATAGTATAAATTCAACATAGATCACATAGGCAAACAGTGGGGTGATCGGTCTTTCGCAGTGGCAGGTCCAAAACTCTGGAACTCTTTGCCAATCGAGTTACGTTCCATCACTGATCTGCCTCTGTTTAAAGCCAAACTTAAAACCCACCTATTTAGAATGGCTTTTAACACGTAGCCCTGTGACACTTCCTTCCTTTTAATGCTGTAATGTACTTTGCTGATATTTATTGTTTTTTATCTTGTATTTATTGTTTTTATCTTGTTTTTAATGTTGTACAGCACTTTGGTCAGCTTTCGTTGTGGAAGGTGCTATAGAAATAAAGTTTGATTGATTGATTGATTGATTGATTGACTTTAATGTCATATTGTCAAACACTCAGGGCAATATTGCAGATACAAGCAGCCAAAATGGGTTTCCTCCGCAGGGTGGCCGGGCGCTCCCTTAGAGAAAGGGTGAGGAGCTCAGTCACACAAGAGGAGTTCGGAGTAGAGCCAGCTGAGGTGGGTCGAGCATCTGTTCTGGATGCCTCCTGGACGTCTCCCTGGGGAGGTGTTCCAGGCATGTCCCATTGGGAGGAAGCCCCGGGGAGACCCAGGACACGCTGGAGGGACTATGTCTCTTGGCTGGCCTGGGAACACCTCAGGGTCCCACCGGAGGAGCTGGAGGACGTGTCTGGGGTGAGGGAAGTCTGGGAGTCCCTGCTTAGACTGCTGCTCCGGATAAGCGGAAGAAAATGGATGGATGGATGTCAAACACTCCAGGCAATGCAATTACATCTCCATGGAGACAAACAGGTAGCGGGCCTTCCACCAAAAAAAGTTACTCAGTGCATCTTTAAACCTTTAAACTCCATACACCTTCACTAGAATAATTTGGATGATTTCAGCTCCAAAATTGCAAATCTCTACTAAACAAAAGGTAAAAGGAGCTGCTAACTTGAAAACTACCACTTCATGACATCACAAAGTGGAACAGAGCATTTGGAGCTATGGAGATGTGGACAGAATAAAACACAACTCCAGGTCTGTTTTTGGGGAGGTAACAACATCATAACACGGCTTAAAGCTCAGAAGAGTCAGTTTTGTGTAATATAGGACCTTTAACGCCATATTGTCAAACCCTCCAGGCAACGCAAGTGCATCTCCATGGAGACAAGCAGCTAGCGTAGCCTCCCACCAGAAAAGTTACATAGTGGCTCTTTTAGAAGACATCTACTTAATGAAACTATACATTCTAATACCGTCTTTGCACACAAGATAAACAATATGGCCTCTCCTCGTCCTCCCTATAACTCCCTTAGACAAAAAGAGAAGACCGAACCTCACTAGTCTTATCACCTATTTCCTCTTCTCTCATGAAATTTTAATGGCGGCTGCAGTGTATTTGTTCCAGCGCAGCGTTGGGTCCGGCCCCCTCTGCATCCTCATTTAATTGCTAGGGTCTCCTATTTAGCCCTCCATCACCGGCCTCGTTCATTTCCAATGCATGACCTTTCTAGAGAACAATGATCAATCAATAGGTGTTTTTTCCCATCAGGTCCTTTCAAATTAAAAGCTCGAGTGAATTAAACGCGCTCAGAGAGGGAGTTATGAGGTTCAAGTGCTGTAAGTCAAACTGGGAAAAAGGCCAAGAATGAAAGCGTGATACGTTTTTATGAGCTATAGAAATCAGAAAACATAAAAATACACTCTATTTTATATCAATAGCTGAAGTCAAATCATTTCTTCCACGTGGTTTATGGATGCAGTAAAGGCGACAGTGGCGCAGCAGCGTTTGTCTACTGATTTGAAGGTTGGTGGTTCGAATCCCGCTCTCGTCGTAAACCCCACTGGTTGAGCGGTGCGATGCCGGCTCCTACAGATGAATGCTGTCCTTGCGCCCTTGGGCAAGACACTTAACTCACCTCGCCCCCCCAGTTTCTTTCTGCATACAGTGGTGAATGTGTGTGTGTGACTGATGTAAAGTACTTTGAGTGTCTTGAAGGTGGAAAAGTGCTTCCATTTTCCATGAATATGTATTAAGGTGCGTCTGGATGTCCTAATTGTCAGCTCCCTGTAACTAGCCTTGCCAGCCTCCTGACTTTCTCAAAGTCATTGTGGTGCTGCTGTGGTAAAATGTAACTACAAGGACTATCAACTGTTACATACATGTGAGTGTGTAGACAGCTCAATCCATTACATCCATTTATATACTGTTTGTAGTAGTAGCGGTAGTAGTAGTAAATGGTAAAATGGTCAAATTGTTATATAGCGCTTTTCCACCTTCAAGTCTCAAAGCGCTTTACATCAAGGACTACTCACCTATTCACACGCACATTCATACACCAATGCACACAGACACTGGGGGTGAGATGAGTTGGGTTAAGTGTCTTGCCCAAGGACACAACTGCAGCGTTCATCTGTTCGAGCTGGAATTGCGCCATCAACCTGTGGGTCAGTCAATCTATCAAGATCCCAGTCTCTGTGTTCTGTGCTGTCTTCCCCCCTCCCTTCTGTACCTGGAGCTGGGAGGAGACTCTAGCACCACCCACCACACACCTGCAGCCGATCAGCAATCGAGCCTCCACCTCTGGAGTTCAAAGGGACCAAGGATCCTGCACACACTGCCAGATCGTCAGTGCATCCTCCGTGGTACAGTTCTGCTTGGCTCAGTCTGTTTTTTGTGGTTATGGTCGCAGTACTCAGTTGGTGTTTCTTGTTTTTCACCAGATCTTGGACCCACCTTGCGCCTCCACCTCCGACCAAGCTACCTACTACCCGCTCCTCCAACCAGCATTCACATCCTCTTGATTGTAATAAACTCTGTTAAACCTTACTCCGAGTCTGTATCTTTGATCCGCCACACATTACGACACAACCTCTACCAACGATGATTGTTTTTTTTTTTTAGTTTTGATATGTCGAGAGCGGGATTCGAATCGGTAACCGCCAAACACTTTACCAACTGAGCTATTGACGCCCCTGTTATAGTAATAGTAGTAGTAAAAGATCTGTGTAAACCCTCAGTCGTCCAGGTCTGATCCATAGCAAAAGACGTTGTAGCTACAATTACAACGTTTTGTCCAGTTGACAGATTTGAACTTCGTCTTTTGCTACCAGTAGTAAAAGATCTATAACATGTGGTTGCCATTGTGTTTTGGAAAAAGACATTCTTAAAAGCTACACTCATAAACCCTGCCCTGTGCTGGGATTGGTCCAGTGATGTGAACGGGCTGTAGGAGAGTTTAGCTACATGGATCTGAGAGAATATCATTTGAAATCGATGACTTTTTTCCCCGAATATCCCCGAGTCTGGCTTGAACTTACTCAAAGGCTGACAACTCGCTGTTTTGTGTCTGTGTATTCTGTGCGTTGCTCTGCAGAGGAGATAGACAGAGATGAACTTGTCCTGTGAGATTTGGATATTGTCACATCTCTGAAGTCTTTTTGCTGTGGCTGAATGTAAAATGTAAAACCGGAGGCACAGTATTTCACAAAACCAGCACAGATCCTGGTCAACTCTGAACGTGCAGAAATGTCTAAAGCACGCTCGTGTTTGTGTACGTATAGAAGTATAAAGTATATACGACAAGGTCTCCTCTCTTCTTTCCTCTCTCTCTCTCTATCCTCCTATCTCCCCTCCTCTCTCCTCCTCTTTTTAATCCTCCTCACTATAATCTCCCTCTCTCCTACTCCCTTTGCTCATCTTGCTTCGCCTCTTCCTCTCCCCTCTCCTCTCTTTTGCCCTCTCTCTATCCTCCTCTGTCTCCTCTCCATCTTCCTCTCTCTCCTCCTCCCTTTCCTCCTTTCTCCCCTCCTTACTCCCTCTCTACTCCTTCCTCTCTCTCTTCCTCCTCCTCTCCTCTTTCTCCTCCTCCTCTCTCTCCTCCTCCCTTTCTCCCCTCCTTACTCCTTCTCTGTTTTCCTCTCGCTCGTTGTCCTCCTCCTCTCTCTCTCCTCCTCCATTCTCACTTCTCCTCTCCCCCCCCTCTCTCCTTTTCTCTCCTCTTTCCCTCCTCCACAATTTAATCCTGCTCTGTAATCCTCTCCCTCGCCTCTCTCTTCCCTATTCTCTCTTACTCTATCTTCTTCGCTTAGCTCTTCTCTCTCCTCTCCTCCTCCACCACTCCACTCTCTCTCTCCTCATCCCTCTCCTCCTCTTCTCTCTCTCTCCCCCTCTCTTCTTCTCCTTTCCACCACCTCCTCTCTCTCTCCTCTCCTTCTTCCTTCTTCCCCCTCTCCTCTCTTCTCTTCTCTCTTCTCCTCTTGCTCACTCCCCCTCTCTCCTCCTCTCCCCTTTCCTCCTCTCTCTCCCCCTGTCGCCTCTCTATCCCCTCCTTTATCTCTCTCTTCCTCTCTCTCCTCTACTCTCTCTTCTCCTCCTTTCCTCTCCCCTCTCTCCTTCTCTCTCCCTTCACTCTCCTCCTCTCTCTCTTCCCTTGCTTCTCTTTTTAATCCTCCTCTCTGTAATCCCCTCTTTCCATTTTCCCCTCCTTTTCCTTCCTCCTTTCCTCCTCCTCTCCCGTCCTCTCTGCCCCTCCTCATGTTTCCTCCTCTCCTCTCCCCCTCTCTCTCTCCTCCCCTCTCTCCTCCTCCTCTCTCCTCTTTCTGTCCTCCTCTCTTCGTCAGCATGCTGTTTACCAGAGCTCACTCAGTCCCAGGCTCACAGCTGGACCTGAACATCCATTCTCCCTGGAGCTCCTGCATTATGGATTAGACCTGCTCCAAACATCTGCCAAACATCTGGGACCACTTACAAGTTTTCCTCCAGGTGTGGCCCAAGTCTGCGATCTGCTCAACCTTACCTTCTGTAGCAGAAAATAAAAAAAATAAAAAATAAACTTGGTGGTCCTGTCTGAAACTTGAAAGAGCCCTGCACACTTAAGCTTGACTTTTTTCTTTGGCTAATGGTTTCTATGGTTTTATTCAAGTACAATTCCCACCTCAAGAGTTTGAACTAAATAACTAACAATGCTAGTTATGTTAACGCTAACTGTGAACAGTTGTGGGAGTGTAAAGTGAATTAGGTAATTGGATTTTGGAGATTCTAAGCTTTTACATGAGGGATGTCATGTTCATAAGCTTGAGTCAGATTACTTCTATGGGGTATTTTAGCTCTATGGGGTATTAAAGAGGCTGTACCTTACTTCTATGGGGTATTAACTGCTAAAGCAGACATGTCAAACTCAGGCCCGCGGGCCAAATTTGGCCCTTGATAGAAATATATTTGGCCCGCGAGGTCATATCAAATATGTATTAGAGCTGCACCTCTAATACTACGAGTCCCAGAATGCTTTGCAAATGTGTTGGTGCCGGCCCCCACCACTTATATTATTAGCAACTACTACCTGTCGCCTCACTCAAATTTAATCCACCCCTTCTAAAGAAATTGCCAGATTTCTCAAACCTCAACCTCTTCAGGGATGTTTTTGATGAGGGAACAACGTTATAACATCATATAAAGCTCCAAAGAAAAGTCGACGATTTGGCATAATACCCCCTCTTTAAATTATATTTTTCCGCTGTATATCAATAGAAATGTATCCAAAAAATTCCACATATCAGCCACTATCAGTATCACTACCAATATATTGACTGTCTCTGCTTCAAACCAATTTGGCTCCTCAACTCTAACCTGTCATTTTGAGGCGTCTAGACAGCGGCGATAAGAGGCTGAGTTCTGAGCACGAGCCCTGATTTCACACAAGTGTCACATTAGGTGTAATAGAGACATCATTACTGCAGGGCACAGGTGCTCTCAGACAGACCACAGTGTCAGCTCAAACTCACCGCTGCAAGAACTCACTCTGCCGTCAGATCGTGGTAGTGGCTAAGACTCACTCTGCAAACAGATCATGGTAACAGTGGATCGATGTGCTTTGAATGTAAGATTTTCATTATTGTGTGTTGCCCAGTTTAGATGTTAATGAAATAACTTATATGAATGTATGTATGTGTATTTATTAATATTACTATGATTTTTATTGTTCCTTTGTTCAGTTGACACTAGCAATTCCACAATAATACCTCTGTACTTTTTTATACAGAGGGATATCAGTCTGGTCCAGTGGTAAAACGTAATAAAGTGAAAGTAGTAAAGTACTGAACTTAAGCACAAATATTAGGTATCTGTACTTTACTTAAGTACATTTTACAGTGGATACTTTTTACTTTTACTTCACTACATTTGAGAGCAGGTATGTGTACTTTCTACTCCACTACATTTTTTAACTGAACAATATTTTTCCTTAGTATGTGAGACCTGCTGTACTAAAATGGGCAGAATTGAACTTGATACTGTCTAGATGAGGGGCAAACACTGAACACACTGAGCCACAGCTTCCTCACCACAAAATAAAGACATTTTAACTCCCCACTTCAATAATGTTTTTTTTTTTTTTTTTTGATCAACTAATAATCACAATATTGTGTTCACCAAACTAAAGCCAAATGATCCAGGTAAGTATGGACAATCTGCAGAATGATATTTTTTCTATGTTATTATTCTTATTCTTATTCTTTATTTATTTATTTATGTATTATTTATTTATGTATTTATTTATTTATTTATTTATTTATGTATTTATTTATTTATTTATTTATTTATTCATTTATGTATTTATTTATGTATTTATTTATTCATTTATTTTTTATTTAATTTTTTTGTCTTGGTTTCTGAAATGTTGGTCAGATATTATGACATCCATACTAAATATTCACTGTTATAACCCAATATTTTAAATGCATTCCCCTGTTCTTCTCACTTGTTTCTGTGAGTCAGTTTTCTACTAAAGTCTCCCATTGGAAGAACAGTTAGCTGGACTTCCTGAACACTAGTGAAATCAATCTTTTGGAGCACTCTGGTACCTTGAGATTTTCAAATGGAAAGTGGTCTGGGATGAAGAGGAGAAGGACTGGATCATTCAAAATAATTACTTCTGCGCTCATGATTTAGAGGGTTTTGCTGGTGAGAAAGTGTTTTTAAAAAAGAGAAGAAAAAACAATGAGCCAGTGGGTTAATGTCCTCTCCAGGCTACTGTAGAAAGAGAGAAATGCGTAGAGTCTCTGTACTGTACACATCTGGAGTGGACATTATTGTTAAGCTCATGTTTTTCACTTTGTGCCAGTTCAAAAGTCCTTCATGAAAAAGAACAGGTTTGTGCAAAGACATATATTTCACAGCTATGCAACAAAGATACAAATCATGAATATTGTACCGTCAAGTAAGAGCACTATTATTCTGCAAATATTGCTCTAGAACTAAAAGTATTTCACAAAGTACACTACAATTGTATTAAAAAGTTAATCACAGAACTGTTTTACCCACCACAAGAAGCAGTAGCTCAGTTGGTAGAGTGTTCGTCCACTAATCTGAAGGTTATTGGTTCGAATCCCGCTCTTTACGCTCATACAGGTTGGCGGTGCGATCCCAGATGCCGTTGTGTCCTTGGGCAAGACACTTAACCCACCTCAACCCCCAGTGTCTGCGTACACCGGTGCATAAATGTGCGAATGGTTCCTCGATTTAAAGCCTCGAGCGCCTTGAAAAGCGTTGTATAAAAAAACGTAACCAGACGTGAATAGAAGACATAAATGAACATGAAAAAGGCATATTCCAATTACATAACGTATAATCAACATTTTGCTTATAGCTGTAATATCAAAGCAAGACGCTGCTCTCCTAATCACCCCACAGGGACCACGTTCACCTCCCACCTCGGCATTAAAGCCCTCCACAACAAAGGCGCCATGGTAACTCATTATGTTCAAAACAGTTAATGAGCCAACATTACTCCTCCTATAACCTAGTCACCAGATAAGACACAGCTCCACCCCCACCTCGCCCAGCTCTTCATAGCAGCACGTCACTATAGCACGATATTTTTATTTAAGGTGATTTTATTTGGAAAAAAAATAATGTTATACAACAGGTTTTAAACATGGGCGTACAGTATTACTCAAACTGCATGAATCACTCAAAAGACAAGTTGATGAGGTAAAAACAAGTATAATATGGTTAAATGTTCCAACAAGTTGAATTGGCATAATATGTCTGCATTAAAGTCAAGGTAAGGCATGCTAGGAAAAGCACTGTAGTTAGCACCCCCAGCTAGGTACTCCTTTGACCCATACACTCTCAGCTAGATGGGTCAAATGCTCAGAACAAAATTTCATCTGGGGCATTACATTCTACCTTAACTTTAAAGAAGCTCTAAATTGCCTTTCTGTATAACTTTTCTGGTGGAAGATCAACCACCTGCTTGTCTCCATGGAGATGTAATCGTGTTACCCAGAATGCTCCACAGTATGGTAAATGGTAATCTTTTTATATAGCGCTTTACCAACTTCAAGGCACTCTTCAAGCACTTTACATCAAGGAACCACTCACCCATTCACACACACATTCATACACCAATGTACACAGAGACACTGCTGTGAAGTGTCTTGCCCAAGGACACAAAAACAGCATTTATCTGTGGGAGCTGGAATCACAGCATCAACCTGTGGACCAGTGGAACTACCAACGATGTTTTTTTTTGTTTTTTTTTTTATATCAAAAGCGGGATTCGAACCACCAACCTTTGGATCAGTGGACCAGCTTTTCTATAGAACGGAGTGTGTACATAAAACATAAATCCAAGGAGTATTCTGACACAAAAATCAATCTATAAAGGTTCATCATTCAGTCCGATATAGGCATGTCGTTTCCCTCTGAGGCAAGACAAAAAAAATATGAATTATACATATTTTTTTTCAGCTAGGCAGCTTAGTTAAAATATTAATGTTTTTTGTTTTTTTTTTTATTTGTATTTATTTATTTATTTTTTTTTCTTTTTTTTTTTTTCTTTCATTTAACTTTACAATGTAAATCTTTGGATGTGATGTGTGGTATTGAGGCCCTATTTTCAATGTAAACTACCAACTGTGCTACAGCTACCACCTTAACCTTAAACTTCGAGGAGCACTATGCAACTTTTCTTGTCTCTATGGAGATATAATTATGTTACCTAGAATGCTCAACAGTATGACATTAAACTTTTCTATCTCCATCTATCACACCAACACCATCACGCCAAGAGACCAGTCAGATCTGCGTAGAGGCAATCTGTCACATTAACAATCCATGTTTTTAAAGTTATTTTTGGACAATAAAAACAGCTGTAAGTGAATAGCCGAAAGATCGCAGCCACACTTAATGCCATACGGTGGAACATTCCAGACAAAGCGAAAACACATGTGTACATCTCTCTCTGACAGTGTTCACCAGCTCCTTACTCCCTCCAGACCAGAGCAAACGCCAGCGCATCTTAACACTGATGTCTAATGAATTCTACTTTGGTTTTCCCTCCTCTAAGCTTCTGCATTTTACATTACACAGTCTCCCGGATTTGTCATTACTATTATATGCCTCCTGCACACTGCACGAGGATATGAAGAGAATTAATATTAGAAAATAGAGACAAGAATATTAGGACGTGTCTCGCAGGGCAAAAGGTTGGATTGATGGTGGTAAAAATGTGCAAAAATGGAGACGGAGGAAGGAAAGGAGGCGTGTAAGCAGAAGAGAATGGGACCTACGCAGGAAAGGATACAAAACTAGATCCAGAGTTCATACACCTGTGCGACAACGCCAACTTATGTAACAGACAATCTTTTATTCTGAGATTTGATCCGTATGATAATCTGGATTTACTTCTTCACCTCGCCAAAGTGCTTCACATAAAAATCAAGAAAAACTCATTTACAGATCACACGATACATAGGAAAAGAACTATGAAACACCAAGATATCCTGTCTAGCTAGTATTAAATGCCAGGGAGAAGAGGTAGGTTTTCACTTTAGTCTAACTCTGTGCAAAAAAAGTCCTCAGACCTCTTCGAATTGGTCAGCCTCTGTCCTGCTTTGAGTGAGCGACAGGTGACAGATCGCATTAGTTAGATAGGACCACTCTACCGACGTTTATGTCGAGAGTGTGGATTCAAACCGCCAACCTTCAGCTCAATGGACACGCACTCTACCAACTGAGCTACTGTCGCCTCAGAACGACATCAAGCTTTTCTATCTTCGTGGAAATAAGTAAGCGATGTCACCAGCCCAAGAGACCTCGTTTTAAGTCAGACAGCGGAAAGATAGCATTAGTTAGCTAAAGATGCTACGTGTGCATGAAGCATGATCAAATCTAAATCATCATTGTGATATAAACTGTATTTATTTGTTTAATTTCATTCATGATATCTTTCTATACCTTTTAAACAGAGGGACATCAGTCTGGTCTGGTTCTCCATCGCACCTCAGAACCAAACACACTTGTCCAATCAGGTTTGTCTATTTCACTAACGCATCTAAACCAAAGCAGCTCATTGGTCACTTATCACTTTGAACAAAATGACATTTCTCTTCACCTCGGATCAGTCCCGTTGACAGAAATTTGGGGGCCCGGGGCAAGAAGCCTCACTTGGGACCCCCTCTGACATAAACGAATAGGAAGAAGGTCCAATTCTGGGGCCTGGGACAACAACTCCCCTGCCTCATAGTAACAAAATGTAGTTATTATTCTGCAGAAATGGTTTTAGTTTTTAGTCCCCTGTGATAGTTCATTTTTTTCTTTCTTTATTTCCTCGTAAGCAGTCATATTTGTTTTGATACAGATGAAGCGTGCCTGTCTCTGATTCGCTAATCCGCCTGTCAATCACACCCATCGAGATTCAACGCTGACCAGACTCACATCTTCTTAAAGTATCTGAGAAGTGTGTATTCTGGATTCTAGGTAAGAATTTCTGCCATATTCCTGAAATAGTGAATCAGTTTTGAGCATTTGGAAAAGTGTAGACTAGAAAGATGATCTCTCCATCCATGAATTATTACATAACGGTGAATGCAACCTTACGGCATTACTTATTTATTACTTTTATTTATTTAATATTTTGCCAGATAAGTCTACTGAGAACACGTTCACATTTGCGATAACGACCTGGCCAAGAGGCAGCATAAAACCGCACAGAATACGCTCACAAATAGGCGAAATCGAACCATAAAAACAGAACTCTCCCCAAAAAAAGTACTCTAAATGTACCCCATTATTAAAAATACGAACTGCAAGAGATAAATGACAAAATGCAACTCTTAAGTAGTTAATTTGTGTCTATAATGAGTCATAATTCGAGATTCTACAGCTCAAATCTCATCGTAGAACAGAAAAATAACAGAAAACACCATGATAGTACAAAGAAAAAGTATCCTGGAAATACTTTGCTTATAATTTTTGCTAAGACCCACCTTGTCTAGGGTTAAGGAAGTAACAAAAAACAAGATTTTAAAGTGGTATAAATAAAGAAGTAATTTAACAGGATTGTAACAGGGTTAAAGGATAAGTTTCGCATCTCTACAAACTGGTCATGTAGGTCTATTAAAAAACGACAAAATGACAAAATAAAAGACACATAACACAGTAACAAACCACAAGTGTTTATACATTTGCTTGAATATTTAAGACCATATTTGTTAATCTGCCTTTTACAATCCTGTTCATTAAATTACTTCTTTATTTTACAATTTTTCCATCTGGTTTTTGTTACCTCCCTGACCCCAACCGAGCTGGTTCGCAACAACTTTCAAACTCAGAATCGTACCAACAACATCTTCGCTGACCTCTCCGAACGCTCTGCTGTTTTACAACTATTAGATTTTACAACCTCGCACTTTTCACGTGAACTCTTTCTACAAATTGAATCATTCCAATTAGTGAAATGCTTCTGCCCCGACAGCTACCTCAGTTCTTTATTCTTGAGTTTACTACGTGGGCGTCAGGTGCTTCCAACAGTCTAAACTCGCCCTCCAGGTCCCATTTAAGTCTAACACACACGAAAAAAAAAATACAAAAATACTCTTCGTCTTTTCCGTTTTCACTTCCACCAACCAAACACGACCACACACCCACGCTGCGATCTTACCAGAGCATTTGGCCAATAAAATCCTATTTGGAGGCTCCCCAAAAGTGCACAGGCCATACACTACTACATCTACTAATGTCTCCTAATGCTCCCTCCTCACTCACTGCTGAGCTCTGGCTGGCTCTGCTAACAGTCAGTACCTCAACTCCCTAAGATACACCGCTGATTTACAATAATTGGTTTAAGTGATCCCCGAGCACACATGCCATCTTTTTGTGTGACTGCTACTGCCAGCGCAACTTAAGACACTCCTGAGTAGCAATTTTAGGGTTATTGTCGATAGCTGGAGTCACATCTTCAAGGGGAATGCTGTGTTGCAATAAAAGGTGTTTTTAGCCATCCTTAGATAGTCCACGAAAATAAAAAAGCCCATACGCACCCAGCGGTTAAGTGCATAGAGCTTATTTCCAACAATATACTTCAGTGGACACCATAGACTGTATAAAGAAGTGGGCTATGGCAGCAGGATGTCACCCAAAGGTTCAAGGTTCAAGGTACTTTATTGGTACCAACAGGTAAATTTTGTTTGGCTGTGAGTCAGATTATTCATTCTTTCATATATTTTTACATCTTCATCTGGAAAAGTGATAACCTTGCACAGTGCAGACTAAAAGAACTAAAACTCCATTAGATACATACATGAAAAATAAAAGTGCAAATGTGCAACGTGCAAAGGGGCATAAATAAGATAAATATAACAACATCACGTATTATTATATAAGGGCACTTGAGGCTCTTTAAACCTCCGTCATGATGGGAACAGTTGAAACTCATTATTAAGAGCATGGGAGTCGTCTTTTAAAATGGCCTCTGCAGTAAGTTAAGAGACACAGGATAAAGCTAAGATGCCAAGATTCCGCCGATCAACTTGCTCATTTTACCACGTGATTCAAACCGTTTTTAAGAGACAAGTTACCAATTCACGAAACAACGAAAAAGGATAGAACAGATTCAATAAAACGATGATAAAATATGAAGTGGAAGTTCATCGAGGCTAGAAGTTTTGGGGGCGAATTTGGAGCCGTGTTTCATATTTGGAATTCTGACTGAGTATCATAGCAACCACAGAGCCAATCTGGAGCGAGGCTGTTGAAAGTAATGCCTCTTGCTAAACCGGCGGTGAGGGCGCTTAGCAACACTGTCAATCAAAACTGTTGCTAACGCTAGAGGGAGCGACTTCTGGGAAAGAAGGCGCTGGATTTGTCTGTTATTAATGGTCACAAAGAAAAAAAACAGGATCAGATAACACGATGAGTTTAAGACCAAAATGACGAGCCTGACAGCAGCGGTCGCAGAGAGAAGGGTCACATTTTTTTTCAATAGAATGTGAACTGGAGCCAGAAACGCGCCCATGCTCACTATTTGGAACACGGCGACTAGCAGGTTAGCGCCATTTATATATACAGTCTATGTGCAGACCAAGGCTATGAACATACAGTACTTTAGAACGCAGTTTAATCAAAGTAATATAAAAATGTATAACTTTTGATAATGTCATGTTCAAAACTTACAGACTCACTAAAGGTCATTGGATTCTTCAGTCATAAAACTTTCACTTAACTTTATATAATCTAATAAAAGCAACTTGGATTTATATGTTCTTGCTGGTGGTAAGTGTGGACAGTTAAAGGTGCAATATATAACTCTTCCAGTAGGAGGTTGGTCCCCTGCTTGTTTCCATGGAGATGTTACTGGTATGACTGGAATGTTCCACAGTATGGCATTAAAGCGTATCTATCTATAATTTCTTCAATTCCATGCTCACAGATGCCTTGAAAAACTGCCATTCTTAGTTGGCTCGTCTATCCACAGAAGCGACCCGTAACTTGGCCTAGTGGCGTACTGTGGAGCTTTCCAGGCAAAGCAATAACATCTCCATGACGACAAGCAGAAGATGGATCTTGTACCGGAGTTTAACTAAATTACCACAAGCCGACAGAACAAATATATCAGAAGTTTCACTAACTGCAGAACTCATAATCTTTTTCCGTCTATTCTCAGGAGCCTCTGCATCTGTTGGCGTCACTGTCTCCATCCTCAGCCAATCAGAAAGACTTTCACAGAAAAAAGTCCAAAAACGGAAGATATATACACGACCAGCCAAAAGTGAAGACACTGTGTTGTTTTTTTTAGTTTTTTTTTTTATCTTCTTACTACTTTCTACATGTTATATACAGACAGATTCCATATATCTTCCTTCATCAAATATATGAAGGAAGATATATGGAATTAAGTAGAAGTATCAAAGAAAAAACGTTAACGAACTCTACTAAAATAAATAGAAATATTTTATATTCAGATCCTTGAAGTTGCCACCCTTTGCTCTGTCAAAAAACACTTAGTTACTTAACTTTTTTCCCCCCCCTTTTCTACATAAAAAAATAAAAAATAAAAACAAACAATGACTGGCGTCGTTTAAACATACAGTACCAGCTATTTAAATTTTTTTATTTTTTATTTTTACTATTTTTTACTTTTTATACATAGGGACGACATCAGATATGTGAAGTAAGATATCTGGAATTATGTAGTTAAAAAAAAAAAAAAAAAAAAAAAAGGTTAAATAAGAAAAAATAAACAATTGGTAAAGGGCAGAATTTTTCCTTTTTTCTTTACTCCATAATTCCATATATCTTAGATCACAAATTGGACACCTTCTGTATGTATAAAAAATGTAGAACGTAGTAAAAAAAAAAAAAAACAGTGTGTAAGAGGGTGTGTCCAAACCTTTGACTGGTCGTGTACATTCACAAAACGTCCAATTCAAACTCCTTCTCACAAGTTCTGTCCACTTTCCTCCTGATCATTCCTCTACTTTTCTCCTTAATCGCACAGACATCTGCTGCACAATAACACACCTATAGGACGTAAACGCTCGTCCCAAACTGGGATTTGAACATGAAATCTGTTCTTCTACCAAGGTGCACATCACGATTCATGATTTGAAGTTTAGTAGAGCGGTGAGCACAGGCAGCAGTTACCACAGCCAATCCCCCACTTCAGTGCCTCTGGCTTTGTTTCCCGTACACCAGGGGGCAGTGTATTTGAATGCTTCAGGGACACGTCAACTCAGAGCTTGGAGTCTAGAGAGTAAAGGCGCTACTTAAAAATACAATTCCCCCGCTCTCCAAATAGGTCAGTCGATGCGTTGTGTTGCGCCGTGTTTTGGAACATTTAATAAGACAGCTGGAGTCCACCCAAAGTGGTGCCAGCTCAAGAACAAACTGATAAAAGTACTGGAGATTTGAATGCCCGTCAGACGATGGATACATAATGCATGAGGGGCTGAGCGGTGGTGAAGAGCGGTGTGTATATATATATATATATGCAGAGAGAGGTTGAAATCTATAGCAGGTCTTGTATAGTTTAAGACATGCTTATCGGTTATGAAAACATGGATTTTTTCTGCTCGTTTATTGAGGGAGTGTGCAGTTACTAGTTGCTCTGTATTATTGCCTCTGCCAAAACTTTGCTCAGTTTCAGGTCTTCAACTATTTGACTGAAAATTGCTGTGCAGCCTCCTTTTTGCATGGACCATAGACTGTATAAAGAAGTGGACTGAGTGAGTGTGACGTCACCCACGGCGTTCAGCTCCGGTCAAATGAAGCTCATCGAGGCTAAGCGTTATAGGGGCCGAGTTGGAGCAGAGTCCTATATTTGGAATTCTGACATAGCAACCTTGATTTACAGACACAACAGTGAAATAAAAACACCGGGATCATGTAGAGCGGGTTAATACGAGCATTTTAGACCAAAATGACGAGCCTGACAGCAGCAGTTCCAGAGAGAGGTGTGACAGTTTTCTAATGTAAAGTGAATTGGAGCCAGAGTCGATGGAGCCGGAAGAGTGCCCATGATCACTTCCAATTTGGAACGCGCCGGCTAGCACGTTTGCTATGCCCAAACCATTCAAAAGGCACAATATCACTAAAAAACATGAGCTGCACTAAGCTCAAATCTTATCATATCACAGAAAAATGACTAAAACTTCCCCGGTAGTGCAAAGACAAAGTTCCCATAATAAAAACTGACCCCTAAAAATGCTCCATCTTTTGTTAATTTGAACAACAAGTTGATATTGTGACAGGCTTGGGCTGGAGTACACAGCTGCAAATTATAGACTGTAAATGGACATAGCTAACCTGCTAGCCGCTGTGCTCCAAATAGAAAGTGAGCATGAGCGTGCGTCTGGCTCCATCGACTCTGGCTCTCTCTCAATAATTGCTGTTGTCAGGCTCGTCATTTTGATCTTAAAATATTCAAATTAACCCGATCGACATGATATTGGTGTTTTTATTTCACTATTGCGTTTGTAACTCAAGATATGAACATTAATAAGAGACAAATTAGCTGCCTTCTTTCCGAGAGATCACTCCCCCTAGCGTTAGCAACAGGTTTGATTGACAGCGTTGCTAAGCACCTGCCCCCTGCCAAACCAGCGATGCGGGCGGAGAGGGGCATTAACTTCAACAGCCTCGCTCTGGATTGGCTCTTTGGTTGCTGTGATACTTGCGGTTGGAATGACAAATATGAAACTCGAACGCTGTGGGTGATGTCACAGTCACTTGGTCTTCTATACAGTCTATGCCGCAAACACCTACACGCAGATCTGCATCGTACAACACTATTGCTGTAAGTTTGATCATCAGTGTTATGGCTGACAGAATCCGCTCTCTACATCACTGTGTTTAAGTGGTAGTATAGTCGATACTCTAAACACCCATGAATCCTTGAGTGGCTGGTTTAGGACCACACTCTGGCACTTTGAGATTGTCACAATAAGTCACCTGCAGTATCTTTATTCAGCTATTGGCATTTCCAAAAACAAGTGCTGGAGCCAAATTAGCTCTTTCTTTTTCTCTTTCTTTATTTTTATTTATACAGGTGAACCCGATGAGCGCACCCAGACTTTGTTTTACACTGGTGCCCTGTTCAAACACACAAAAAACAAACAAAACTAATAAGTAGTACATATAAAAACAGGTGCAGGTTTGAGCATAAAAGTTCATTACCAGATTATTATTAAATAGCAATTGTGGTGCCAAAGTATCCAGTTTTACCCACAATCGACTTTATTTTAATCAATTTGAATTATATAATAGGTAGCATATGAGACACGGTGAGCTAGCTAGTTTGATGTGTACACAAAGACAATTTGTTTTGTCAGTCACTTAAAAAAGTTTCTGAAGCACATTGTGTCATCGGAAAAAAAAAAAATAAAAAAAAAAAAAAAAAATACTGTAAACAAATTAGAATCTCTGTAATTATGCCTCTCTACATCCAGGCGAACCCATCCCAGTCCAGACTCTATTTCTCTCTCTTTACCTCCGTGACTCACAGCCCGGCAGCACACGTCTTGTATGAGCATGTTACTGGAGATAACATTACAGTGTGTGACCGTGTTCTCTATCTGCTCCTGCACATGTCTGTGGTTTCAGACGCAGCGCTGCACACCACACACCGCCACCTGACTCTGCACTTCTGGACTCTGGACTCCCCCTTTGAGTGGGCAGAGAGACAGCAGAGAGAGACAATAGAGAGAGAGAGACAGCAGAGAGAGCAGAGGGAGAGACAGCAGAGAGAGAGACAGCAGAGAGAGAGACAGCGGAGAGAGACAGCAGAGAAAGACAGAGGAGACAGCAGAGGGAGAGACAGCAGAGAGAGAGACAGAAAAGAGAGCAGAGGGAGACACAGCAGCGAGAGGAGAGGGAGAGACAGCAGAGAGAGAGAGACAGCAGAGAGAGAGACAGAAAAGAGAGAAGAGGGAGAGACAGCAGAGAGAGAGACAGAAAAGAGAGCAGAGGGAGAGACAGAAAAGAGAGAAGAGGGAGAGACAGCAGCGAGAGGAGAGGGAGAGACAGCAGAGAGAGAGACAGCAGAGAGAGAGAGAGACAGAAAAGAGAGAGAGCAGAGAAAGACAGAAGAGACAGCAGAGGGAGAGACAGCAGAGAGAGAGACAGCAGGGAGAGAGACAGAAAAGAGAGCAGAGGAAGAGACAGCAGAGGGAGAGACAGCAGAGAGAGAGAGACAGAAAAGAGAGCAGAGGGAGAGACAGCAGAGAGAGATACAGAAAAGAGAGCAGAGGGAGAGCCAGCAGAGAGAGAGAGACAGTAGAGAGAGCAGAGGGAGAGACAGCAGAGAGAGAGAGACAGCAGAGAGATCAGAAAGACAGACAGCAGAGAGAGACAGCAGAGACAGTAGAGGAAGAGACAGCAGAGAGAGAGACAGCAGAGACAGCAGAGACAGGAAACGCAGAGGCAGCACAGGAGGTATTAGCCCAGGGGGAGATTTGATCTCGGGGCCAAGGGACTGTTATCGTCCCTGGCAGAGTCGTCTAATGCGTTTCTTCACAGCGGTGCAGAACAGCCGGGCGACACTGGGCTGTGACAGGTCTCAGACGCTGTTTACTGGGGAATAGTTTGAACATGAAACTAGAGCACACTGCTGGATCCACGCGGCTCTTCATTAAACACTTCTTAAATGTGTCGCTCCTCAAAAGGCAATATGTAAACATGTGCATATTATTTGAAGAGGATTTATGCAGAATGTTTTAAAATGTGTTGGATTTAAAAAAAACAACTGTGTTTTAAGGGACACGAAACGCATCCGACAGCGGCTGGTGACAGCATGGTATCTGGTTGGCTAGTTCACTTTGATAACGACAACGAGGTGGCGGGTTTGACTCCTCAGCGTCACAAGTCTTATGCGGGTTTGCATGTTTCTCCCAGAGTAATGTCTAGATTTAGCCTTCAGTCTAGGCTTCACCCATTAAACCAAGGCTAACTCAAGATCTAGAGATGGGTCCCTGGGTGCTACGCTATGGTAGGCTGATAGGCTCCTTAGCGATATTGAAGGATGGGCCAAATGCAGAAGACAAATCTGCAGAGGGTAAGGTTCAAAGTTGCATGGCTCATTTCGTAAGTCACATAGCAAAAATGAAAAAGTGCTCAGAAAAACCTACAAAACTTGTGAGAAAATGGAGAATCACTGTCCTTACACTAGTTTAACTGCTGTAATTTATTTTCAATACAAATATTTCCATGAGGCAGATGAAACCGTTAAATTAGCATACTCTTCTATATTATATAACACAGCATCTCATAATCACTTTTCATAGTTGGTGTCACCTTGTTCCACATCCAAGTTTTTAACAAGGAGCCATTTCCCTGGCCCCTCTTTAAAACACAGGTCTTTATGAATATACATGAGGCACATTTTAATCACGACGAGATTGATACGAGTCTATGGTGAGCAGCTCTGTCGTCTGACTAAAACCGTCTGGAATCAGGCCCCATTAGCTCGACCCAGTTTCAGACAGGAGACAAACCGGCGGCTTTAGCGTCGTTTTACCATCCGCCATTTTTCTGTTAAACAAATGGATTCTGCTGTAGTGTAGTGTTCAAACTGTGCGAGGTCGTAGTTCACTGTGACAAATGCATCAGAGCGTTGGTTGGACTAGTTACACATTTCTTCACTTACTTTTCGTCCTCTACTTTGACAATGTTTCAATCCAGGCTCTAAACGTTTCTGTTTAACTGCGCATATGTCTAAAAGAGTTTTATTCTGTACTCTTCTCTTGTAATGTTAATTATTTATGTTTTGATTAGTTGTATTGGGATTTTAATGTCTTTCTTGTTCTATAAAGCACTTGAATTACTTTGTGTACCTATTGTGCTGTACAAATAAACTTGCCTTGCCTTTCACTAACTGGTATCGTAGTCTAATTCTTAAAGGCAAAGCAAGAAGGTTGCAAATCCAAAAATGTTAATTTAGTCTTCTTAACAACTTGGCTTCTTTTCAAAGACTATACAAATGCCAAGAAGGTTGCAAGTAAAAGTTTAGGCTCCTCAATGATCCTCATATCTACATGATTTCATTAAACAAAATTATGAATTACCATATGTAATTACAGCACTTAATATTCACTTCTTAGGGTAGTAGCAAAAGATGAAATCAAATCTGTCAACTGGACAAATCGTTGTAGGAGGGAAGACGTTTCGCTGCTCATCCAAGCCGCTTCTTCTGTTCTGATGGACTGAAGAAGCAGCGAAACGTCTTCACTCCTACAACGATTTGTCCAGTTGACATAGCTGAATTTTTCTTTTACTATTCTAAAAGTATACATAAAAAAACTTGACAATAACCAGTCTTCTGAGATAGTTAAGTCTGGCTTTAATTTTAGCTGTTCAAACATAGACTCTTCTCCTATTGGTCAACCTCGATCAGGCATCATGAGCTACAGTCAGATGTAACCAGTCCCAGTGAAGTGTGGTCGCTCAGCAGAAGAAGATTGAAAACAGTATGAAGCTATTTGGTGTAAAAATCTGAATTTTGCAGAACTGCACTGAAGCACAGTTATACACAGTTATATTCACATGCTAAACCCGATCTCACTTGTAAATGATGTATCACCACAAGTATTCATTTGGATTTTATCAGTATTTGACTCTAGACTTAGTAAACAAGTTTTCAGCAGCGTTCACAGCAATTCACACAGTCTTATCAGTTCTACACACTGCCTTGGACAGATAAGCTGTTGTAAAAAAAACAATATATTCATAAGCTTTTGTTTATCCAGCAGAAAATCTGACTCTTACAAGCGCTAAATAGTTTGGACTAGATACAGTTCCAACATGGCTTCCAAAACCAATATGGTGCATATACGCTCAGTATTAAACAGTTTAAGGACATAAATCACTCATCTGAAGTTATACAGACCAATTATATGAATGAACACATCACACAAACAAGATCTTGATTAATAAAGGCATAGTATGTAACTGTTCTGGTGTTTTTCTTCATGATTCTTTTCTGGTAATGTTTCCCGGTATGGCATTAAAATGATTTTGTTCTTGTAAACTGTGAATTGGATCATCTCTCCACAGGTCTGACACTTAAAATAGGGTTGTCAAAAGTATCGAAAATCACATACTAATTGATATAAAACTAGTTCAAATCTAGATACTCATTTGAGCAGGTTTTAATACTAGAAAGTCCCATTTACAGGACAGAGATGAACCTTTCCTGAAGCTTTAAAATGATCTTGAGCTGTATCAGAACAAGTATAAGACACATAGACTAGTACACACGCATGGACCACTGTGGAACCTACCTGGACTTTTACGGCCCTAGGCCTTAAGTTCTTTTGTTGTTTATAAGTATACATTATGTTTCTTGTGTTCGTCCCTGAGTCTTCGTCCTTCTCCATAATCATGGCTGTTGGACCTCTTGGATGCGATTGGAGGACTGTTTTCCGGTCTGGCCAATCAAGAGGCCTACCTTCAGCCACCTCCGAAGTACTTCAGAAGATTGGGGACACCTGCTCGGGGCTGCTGTGGCCAGTCTGCCAATTCGTGCGTGTCTCTTTTGTCCAAGTCACTACAAGGGTAGTGAGTTTTTGTGATGAGACACTCTGTCATCAGTACTGACTCTGTTTGTCTGTTCGTCTAGATTTTGTTTTGTTACAGTAAAATTTGTTAAACTAACTTTACTTTTGTTTTAACCCTTTTTTGTTACTTCCCTGTCCCCACACGAGCTGGACTGTAACATGGACGACTGAGGGATAACATAGGTATAAGGCCACATGGGAATATAAAAGAAAGTACTACTATTTAATGTGGAAAATCACATTCTATTGTCTAAAGAAAGAGGGTTTTGTTTTGTTTAATTTATTATCATTGCGGTATTTGAATCAGTATTGAGTCTATTCCTTAGTACTGAAATCAAGTTTGAAATTTCAGCATTGTGATAACACTCATTTTAAATGCCATTCAACATTATCCTCCACTACTCTACACTATTGTTCCCATATATTGCTTTTTGTTAGTGTCAGTTTATACTTGAAGTGTAAGCCAGACTTCCAGCCCCTCATGGGTACAGACTGAGGGGGTTGGCTGCTCAGGTTGGTCTAAATCGGTTCTCTACAGTGGCAGACAGAGCCGGGGGACTCTCCGTTTGTCCTTGGGATCCTAGCTGTGATTTATGTGATGGATCATGGCTGACACTTGATCTGGGAGCACTTGGCCTCCTAAACGCTCCACTGAAGCACACCGCAAAACCTGCCCATGGCCAAATTATTACCAATATGTATGCTATTTTCAAGCTAGCTCCAATCTACTTAGGGTGGATGTAGCAGTCTGGTGGAGGTGTGCGGGGTGTGAGATAAGTGATACAGTTCTGGGGATGCAATGGGAATAATGAGTGCCGTGTTGCAATATCAAACGTTATATGAAAGTAAATGGCGAAACATGCATTGAGGAAATAAAGAACTCCATAACCCATAATCCTTTGCTCTTTTTCCATGCACAACTTGCAAAAAATGATTTAAAGGTTCCTATATTACACACAAATGGACTCTTGTGTGTTTTAAGCCATGTTATGATGCCGTTACCTCCTCAAAAACAGACCTGGAGTTGTGTTTTGTTTCATTCACACCTGTTTGAGTAACACTTTATTATTAGTTCCACCTTGTGATGTCATGAAGTGGTAGTTTTTCGAGTTATCAGCTCCTTTTTTACCGTTAGTTCAGTAGAGATTGGTAATTCCAGGGCTGAAATGATCCAAATATTTCTAGTGAAGGTGTATGGACCTTGAAAACACAGTGGGGCACTTCCTGTATTACCACATGATGACATCACAAGGTGGAATAGAGTGTTTTGATGTTTGAGAGAAGAATTCGGCTTAAATCTGCAGAGTTTGTGTGTTAAACATGTGTGAATGAAACAAAACACAACTCCAGGTGTTTGTGATGAGGAAACAACAATATAACATAGATCAGAAATTGCGTAATATCGGCCCTTTAAAGGTGCACTGCGTAACATTTCTATTAAACAGCTCAGTACAGTTCACCACCTGCTTTTCTCCATGAAGATAGCATTACTTTGCCTGAAATGTTTCCACAGGATGGCATTAAGCTTATTGGTCTACTTGGAAATAAGCTAGTGAGGCTGACAGTTGTAGGTCAGATCTGCGGAGAGGCGAGCCCGCTGACATGCAAGAATACACAAATATTGCAAGATTGTTAAATTAATGCATTGTGTCAAAGATTCCAGACACAGCGTTGACATTTCTTTGGAGACGAGGTTTATAAGACCTACACCAGAAAAGTGATGTTCGCTGATGTCTGTGTAATCCCTCAGTCGTCCAGGTATGATCCATAACAAAAGAAAAATCCAATTCTGTCAACTGAACAAAACTTTTGGAGGCAATTTTTGTTTGGAAAGACAGTCCATCTTTGAGCAGGAACGGTGCCCTAGACATCATCTATCTCCTATTTATAACTCCATCCTCAGACCTAAATCAAGACAAGGAGAACAATAGTGCGAACGAGTGTAAGAGCACCACCATTAGGGGCCTGAGTGATTATGCTAAATATGACTCGGCACAGAAAACAGAAACTATAAGCAAACGGGTGTGTTAGTTTCAGCAGTTAAGGCAGTGTCCACCTGTAATCTGACCAGAACTGAAGAAGCGGCTTGGATGAGCAGCCAAATGTCTTCACTCTAAAACTTTTATCGAGTTACAGAATTGATTTTTTTCTTTGCTATGTTTGCTGTTTGCCTACTTGGTTTGGGTTAGGGTTATTCATGCTTCCGTGAAATACTGTAGAATGAAAGATGTGTCCTGTTTCTATTAGCAATTTCCACATGATCGCCATGGTTGCACCTTTAATTATCCTGTCATTTCCAGCCAATTACCACCGCACTTAGAGTAGTTGCGATAACACATACAGATTATACATGCATTCCCACTTTGCAATTCATAGGTTCCAGCTTACTGTTACAGGGCACCATTTTGAGGCCGACTGACCACTCAAAATATGTATTACCGTATTTTCTGGACTACAAGCCGCTACTTTTTTCTACACTTTTACTGCAGCTTATGGTGCAGTGCGGCCTATACATTTTTTTTTTTTTTCTGTGGCACCAAAAACATTTTTCCAAGCAACAGTAGGCCAATAAAACTGATGAGTAGTTCACATAGGTCCAATGAACAACATATATGTTTTGCGGTTGCAGGTGTATTTTCAGTTCCTCTGTCCCGTCTCTTCGTCCTGGTCGAATATTGGTAAATTTGGCTGAAGCATTCTGTCCTGTACAGGAGACACGGCACCTCCTTTAGCCAATCAGGACGCAGAACACGCGTCCTGATAAACTAGACAAAAAAGCATGTAAAACTGCACTAGTGGTCCCTCGCAAATGAACGTTTTTGAGCTAATTTTTCATATTACTACGTGGGATACCTGCGGCTTGTACAAATTTTTCTTTCTAAAATTAAAGCAGGTGCGCTCTGTAGTCCGGAAAATACGGTACTTTATTTTGAAATAGTTGCTCGCTATGGCAACATCCCTAACTTTCCCCCATTCTCAAACCTGTGATCAGCTAATGTAAGTAACCTCTGTAGTCTCAATTAGAGCCCGGCAGCGCTACTACTTTTGATACACAAATAATTAACTTCAAATAATGGACTTTGAGTTAGTTATGATTAAAAATTACTCATATTAGCTAGTACAGAAAGAACTGGCAGCTACTTTTTCTCCAAGGTCAGCAATTTTCACAACATACTGGTGAACATCTGGCTTGTGAAACTGACTTTTATCTGCAAGCTGCTAAAATTTGACTAATTGGGTTGGGATGATGAACAGGCCATCTCAGGTCAAAAGCGAAAGAATCCAGCCTGTATTATTCCTCTATAGTTACCTGTCTGCGCCGCTGTCTGCAATTTGTATTCACATTCTTGACCAATTAGGGCGAGCGCATTCACTTGGCTGGTCCCCTGCCCTGAACGAGCCTGTCTTCTTTTAAACTGCCAATGTCTCTGTTGAGGTGTCTGCTGGTGAAGGGCGCGTGTAAAGGACACTGTAGGAGGGAGCGCTTGATTTGAATACCAGCGCTGTCCGTCGGAGGCTGTAGGCATTAATTACTCGTCCGAGCCTAAACCGGAGTTACAGGGAGAATAGATTTCAGCGGATTTTCGTTCCAAGCTCCAGCAAGATTGGATTACATTTGTTTTAAGGTGAACTTGGATGGTAGTTTTTCACTCGTTTTACAAACTGTGTCCAGACTTCAAACAGCAAAAGAAGTAAAGTCTTTAATATGGTAATGTGCAGGTGGTTAACGATACAGTATGTACGATTCCATGGAAACAGAAAGTTAAAGCCGCACTTTGGAACATTCTCCATACAGATAGATGGGTTTTGTGCCATTCGGTGAAAGATTATAGATAAATTAAGGTTCTCGTCTCTTATCGTAAAGCAATGACATCTCCATGGAAACCAGCTAGCGAAGCTCCCACACGATGGAAACCATCTTCATCTGTTCATCTGTCTCTCACAGTTTAAGCAATGACATCTCCATGGAAACCAGCTAGCGAAGCTCCCACGAGAAAAAGTTACACAGTGCATTTTGAACGATACAGTCACAGTATCATGTTTGCAAGAATAGAAGAGTGTGCAGCCGTTCAAGAGGCACTGCTTTGCTCGGTAATGTTCCTGAGTATGCATTAAACATATCTATCTCCATGGAAACAAGACAGTTGAAGCCAGCAGGGAAAGTTACACCCTCCACTCACAGCAAGATTGGATGTTTTTCTAGGTTTTTTTTAGCCTTGTAATTAAATAATTGCAAGACACGTAAGTTCAATCCTTTGCTGCGGAACATACCAAGATGAGCAATAACATCTCCATGGAGACAAGCAGATAACCCCCCATCTGAAAAGTTACGCAGTGTACCTTTAAAGAGCTTAAATTACGCAAAATTACTCATGTGAGCTTTAGGTTCCTCCTCCAAAACAAACCTGTAGTTGTGTTTTGTTTCATTCACACATCTGAGTAACCCTTAAAATGCTCTGTTCCACCTTGTGATGTCATGAAGTGGTAGTTTTCAAGAAAAGTAAGAGAGTAAAAGTAAGTTAGTTTAATAGAGACTGGCCATTCCAGGGCTGAAATCATCCAAATGATTCTAGTGAAGGTGTATGGAGTTTAAAAACACAGTACCTGTACCACCACATGACATCACAAGGTGGAACTCAGCCTAAATACGCAGGGTTAAACATGTGTGAATGAAAGAAAACACAACTCCGGGTATGTTTGTGATGAGGAAACAATGCGATAACAGATCAGAAAACAGCGTAATATGGGCCCTTTAACAATGCAAGCACAGTCGACCATTTATTTGTAAGTCTTTCCTGTGGCTTATTCCGTATCCCCTCAGCGCTTCCAGGCTTTTCATCCATTTCAGACTGACACACATTCAGCCTTGGGGCCTATGCGCTCGGTCGGTAGTATCTACGCATTTCTACCACCAACCGCTCCGAGCCTTATACTGGAATCCTTGTTTTGCTCCTGCCTGCTTCAGCTGCGGTGCGGGTAGAGACGGGTTATTACCGAGGACAGTAAAGGCAGCGTGGAGGAGGAGCGGCTGTCCTTGAACGCATCTTTGGCGGTGGACATCTGCGAGACGCCAGGCCAGGTAATGTTTTAAACAAGGACACTGGGGTTTGTGATCAGACTGAGCAATATCCCAACAGGCCTCCGGTTTTATGTATGAGGTGGATAAAGAGAGAGCTTAAGTCCTTATGCCCTGGGCTGTCTGAGAGGGCACTTGGGTAGGAGACTGCTAAACCTATACTTTAGCACAATATTATTTTTATATACCAGATAATACCTTCGGACTTTTTAAATGTCTTTGAAACTTGGAATTATACTGGCCTTATTTTTGAAACTTTTGTATTTTATGTTTATTCTTGGTCTTGTTTGGACATTTTTGCTTTGCTTTTTGCTGTTATGATGCAAAAAAAGATCTCCTCAGCGAATCTTACTTATTTAAAAATGCATACATTCAACACTGAACTACAAAGTACGTATTTGAAAACCCACCTCTCTGGCATTTAATACTAGCTAGACAGGATATCTTGGTGTATTATACTGACACGCTAGCTGGCAAGTTCCAAATAGAAAGTGATTACAGATGTGTTTCTAGCTCCAATTCACTTTCTATTGAAAAACTGTCACCTCTCTCTCTGCAACTGCTGCTGTCAGACTCGATATTTTGATCTTAAAAAGTTCGTATCAACCCGCTCTACATCATCCCGGAGTTTTTATTTCACTATTGTGTCTGTAAATCAGAATATAAACATTAATGACAGACAAATCAGACTCCTTCTTTCCCTGAGGTCGCTCCCACTAGCGTTAGCAACAGATCTGATTGACAGCGTTGCTAAGCGCCCACTCCCTGCTAAACCAGCAGTGCAGCCGGGAAAGGGCGTTTACCTTCAACAGCCTTGCTCCGGATTGGTTCTTTGGTTGCTATGATACTCGCGGTCAGAATTCCAAATATGGAAATCAGCTCCAAATTGGCCTCTATAACCGCTCTAGCCTCGATGAGCTTCATTTGACTGGAGCCGAACGCTGTGGTAGACGTCACAATCCCTTAGTCCACTTCTTTATACACTCTATGATGTGGTGTTATCTGTATATTTGTTTTTTGTGACTTTTATGTGAGGCACTTTCATCAGCTGAAGTTGTTTTAAATGTGCTGTAGAAATAAACATGAATTTAATCAAATTTTAAATAAAAACATTAACTCATTAGACTATATGATCTCAAAGTAAACTTAATTAAAGGTGTACCATGTAACTTTGCCACCTGCTTGTTTCCATGGAGATGTTCTTGCTTTGCCTGCAGTTTTCCACTATATGGCATTACACGTATCTATATCATTTAATCACATGTGCTTTTATTGCAGCAGTAGCATTCGGTCTTAGAGTAAACAGGCTTGCTTCATCGCAGGTCTGATCGGTAATTTATAACTGCTTATCTCCATGGAGACAGATCAGTTTAATTCGACACAATGGAACATTTCATGAAAAGCGATAATATATCCATAGAGACCAGCTGGCGGCACAGTCTTGGTCAAAAAACACATCTTTGAAGGCTGATAAACTGGTTAGTTATTTGAATTTTCTACTATTTGACATGTTTTTACGAAGCTCCTCACTATGTTTCGTGATTATCCTTCTAATCCAACCGGCAAATGCAAAAGGATATATTCAGTTGACAATGTTTTAAAACCACACAGCTTTATCTGCCATTAACAGGGCCTATTATTGCTATGTATTATAGTTAAGAGCATGGGGACGTATGGAGATCCGTCGATTGATTACTGCCTTTGTTCCAGATCCATTTAATAAGCAGAAGTTGCACTAGTAACGCAGATAAGTTCACTGTGGGAAAAAGTTTCTCAAAGTTCTTTCAGAGTTGTACTTTTTTTGAACTGAGACATGAAGGCAAACAGACTTACATAAGGCTCTTGCAGTACGGAAGTTTATCCTTTGAACAGTCAAATAATGCATTGGGTCCAATCTAAAATGCAGAATAACAAGGTCCTACATATGTTCGCTCCCTGTCGTATGGGTGGGCCGCTCCGCTTCGTCATGGGGGCCAATTTCTCTAACAAACCTTTTACAGAATGCTAACTGTGTGCTACATGCTGTTTCCCTATACTTCGGCAAGAGCTGAAATGAGCTGGGTTTTTCAAAAGCCTTGTACACTGTGCGCTGGCTGCATCTAGCCGTTTTATTGTCCGATGATCAGGACGTTAGCATGCTAGTTGTCCTTAGCTTTAAAGGGTCACTATTATGCTGTTCTCGTGTCTATGTTATAATGTAGTTTCTTCATCACAAACAGACCTGGAGTTGTGTTTTGTTTCATTCATACAGGTTTAACACACAAACCCTGCATATTTAGGCTGAGTTCTTCTGTCAAACTGAAAACACTCTGTTCCACCTTGTGATGTCATCCGGTGATACAGGAAGTGTTCCCCACTGTGTTTTTAAACTCCACACATCTTCACTTGAATCATTTGGAAGATTTCAGACCTCGAAATGCCAATCTCACCTAAACAAAAAAGTAAAATGAGCTGTTCACTTGAAAACTATCACTTCATGACATCACAAGGTGCAACAGAGCATTTTGAGCTTTGGAGATGTAGATAGACTAATAAAAAAGTGTTACTCAAACATGTGAATGAAACAGAACACAAACTCCAGGTGTGTTTTTGAGGTGGGAACAACATTATAACATAGATTAAAGGTCACAAGAGCCAGTTTTCTTGTCTCAGAAAATAATGAAAAGTGCTTATAAATTCATCATGGTGAATAAGTTGGATGCTCTGAATGCATAAAGTGAATAAGAAGAAACTTTGAACGATGGCAAACTGTATAAAATGAACTAGTTCTATTTTTTGATGTTTTTAAGACAGTAAAAACAGGAACAGAGATTTTAAGTACCATAGTTTTCCACAAATTCACAAAATGTTCTGTCTTATTCTGCATAAAAAAACTGCTAATCCTGTAGTTTAGATCTGTACAAACAATTTCTGAACTGTCCCTGTGTGTCAGATGCCCTCCCTGTGTCTCCATGGGATCTTATTCTGCATAAAAAACTGCTAACCCTGTAGTTTAGATCTGCACAAACACGATTCTTGTATTAGTTTGTCAGTTCATATTTCATTCTTTTTGCCAATTCTTCCGAACGTGTTTAAAACATGAACTTCGCCCATAATTCTTTCGCCAAAACATAAATCGCAACTGATATATTTGTCAGAAAAATCGCAAATCAAATATTTTTTTCACAAATCTCTCAGCTCTAAAGGCAAGGCTTTCAGAAAACACCATCTCGACACATTCATTTCGCCCGTAAATGGCTCTCATCAGGAGACTAATCACAAGTTGACAACGTCTGTCTGTGTGGCTGCGGAGCTGTCAATCAAACCCGACACTCGCCATTTTTCAAAGCGTTGGCCTTCGCTAACTGCCGCTCAAATCGCCATTTATTTGTCACACATCAACATGAAGAAATCACAAAACTAATCTGGAGTCGGCAGGGTACGCGCCAATGACATGCGGGGAAATTATGGAACACTTAATAGACTTTGAAAAGAGTCTGAAGTGGCATGAATATGGTGCAGATGACAAGAACGAGACTCTTTTTCAGCTTCCATTAGGCGACCTCGAGTTCTGTGTTCTGTTGTGTCAGACACGTGCTTGACACTGGTGTGAGGGGTGTATTTCTGTAGCACAGCTGTGAGGGAGTTTGGGTTTCATTCATACACGTACACATTTGATTCATAGTAATAATAGTGCATTGTATTTATAAGTAACTACACAAATAGGTTGAAAACTTCACCAGGGGAAACGTTTGTATCTCAAATGTTAACGCTAATGCTAAATTTAAGACGTAATACATATCAATACAAAACCACAAACTGAAATAATCTACATATAAAAGAACTGAGTCGTCTATACATTCATACATGTTCATTTTTATAGGTTATTTTATAATTTATACTTTTAATAAAAGTTAACATCAGCTTTGAGACACAATGAGTCTCTAACTGCCAGTTCAGTCCCTCTGATTTTTGCCTGTGTCACCATAGGTAGAGCAAAAGCTGAAGTTAAATCTGTCAACTGGACAGATCGTTGTAGGAGTGAAGACGTTTGGCTGCTCATCCAAGTCACTTCTTCAGTTCTGGTCAGATTACTGCTGGACACTGCCTTATATCTGTCTGAAGGGAGGGGCTAACTACACTGAAACTGTAAATAGCTAATGTCTCGAGTTTCAGCCTTAATGGCCCTATTCAACCTTTAATGGCCCTACTATTGTTCTCTTTTGTTTCTTTTGTTTGGGTCTGAGGATGGAATCGTAGATCTGTAAGAGATTGTGTCTCAGGCCCCCATTCTTTTTAAGAAAGGATTCTCTTTCCTAACAAAAATCACTTCTTTAACTCTCCTCTCAAACCATTTCTTTTCTCTGGCTAAGACCTGAACTTCACTATCTTCAAAGGAGTCATTAGAAGCTTTGAGATGGAGATGTACAGCAGACTGGGGTCCAGAGGAGCTCTCACACTGGTGTTGGTACATCCTCTTATGGAGTGGCTGTTTGGTTTAATACTAGACAGTATAATACTCCCTACAATGGACTCATAGCCAAACTGGAGTGCACTAGACGAGAGTGTTACGGGTTCACGTCTCCAGGTCTCGTACTGATGTAAATAAAAATAAAATAAAGTTCATAAAGCACACACCTGACTGTTATTCCTCCTATATCTTTATCTCCCTGTTGGCTAATGTTATCACTAATGCTCACTATTAAAGTACCTATGGCGGGTTGGACTAAAGTGAACTTATTTCTTCGATTCAGTTTTATGCTGTTACTATATAATGTAAAATTAAAGAACGAATATAAGTAAATACATTATAATATCCAGATAAGAATAATACACGGTTTCTGAGAAGTGTAGGCAGAGCTAAGAATAACTGAGATGAAAAAAATTAGTCAAACATGTATTTAAGAGTTCAGATTCAATATATCCTACAGATTTTCATTTTTTTTCCAGCTAAAGCCACACTATGCCACTTTTTCAGGTAGAGTTCACTACTGGTTGTCATGGAGATGTTATTGTTATTGCTTTGCCTAAAATATTCCACGGTATGACATTAAACTTATCCATCTCCATGGAGTTGAGGAGGTGACGCCACTAGACCAAGTTATAGGTCAGATCTGTGGAGAGGCGAGCCTGCTCATAGTGAGAATGCAAGATTGTCAAGGGATTTTAGAACAATAAAAGCTCAAAATGAATATGTGGAACGCAGATAAGTTAAATGCCATACCGTGGAACATGGCAAATAACGCAATAACATCTAAACATCTCTATGGACACAAGCCCGTGGCAGACCCTCAACCAGAAAAGTTACGTATTGCACCTTTTTGATATGTGTTTTGCTCATCACTGATATTCCAGTACTATTTTCATAATGTTGTGTTTTGTTGTTCTAAAGGGCCCATATTACACTATCTTCTGTTACAATGTTTCTTGTGAGTTCTTCCTCAAACAGAAAACACTCTGTTCCACCTTGTGATGTCATCATGTGGTAATACAGGAAGTGCTCCACTGCATTTTTAAACTCCTTCACTAGAATCATTTGGATGATTTCAGCCCTAGAATCACCCATCTCTACTGAACTAAAGGCAAAAGGAGCTGTTAACTTGACAACTACCACTTCATGACATCACAAGGTGGAACAGAGCATTTGAGCTTTGGGACATAGACAGACAGGTGAGGTAACAGCATTAAGAGGTAACAGCATTAAGACATGGCTTAAAGCACCTGAGAGTCAGTTTTATGTAATATAAGACCTTTAAAATGCTTGTTGCTTCCACCCATGGCAGCGCTTTTACATAGAGCTGCTGTTCATCCCTCGCTCCTCTTCCTCTCCCTGCCACCCGGGACACATAAAGCTCTCTCCAGCACAGCGTCCATTTGCCACCCATCCCGTTTAATGAGTCTTAATGGCTGGACGAATCCATAGTGCATTGTCCAGTGAATAAACGTTTGGTCTATCATATATCTTGTAACGTTTCAGTGGCCCGAAGCCAAACGGCGCTGGACACTGGTGAATAATTGATGTGGTCCCCGCTGAGCTGAAATGGGAATTGAATCTCGGCTCGGACAAAACAAAGGTGAGTTTTAAAGTGACAGGACACATATATTACACAGACAACAGGGCCGAGCGTCTGGGATCACCTGTAAACAACATGCTGACAGAAGGAAACAGGGGCTGGGGAGTTGAGCGAGAGAAAAAAAGAAAAATGAAAAAAATATCTGAATAAAAACTGTGCTGCTCAATTAATATTAAAATGTGCATATTTTAAGTTATGAATTGAAAAATAAAAACAATGGGTTGTATAAAATTCACTTAGAATAAAAGTGAGTCACATTCAACTTTGTGCTTTTGCAGAGACTTTTTAAAAATAAAATGGAGTCTTATTTTCAGATACATCTTTTATGCCAGAAAAAAATTAATAAATACAAATAAAAAAGGAGTTTTTAACACGCACGTTAGCTGTTAGTTTGCTAACTGAAGAGGTTATAAAACAAAGAAGAAAAGAAATATATACTCCCCCCTGACCTGTGACGACCTTTGTCCTTAGATTTGGAAGAAAATAAAAATAGAGGCATAAAAAACATAAATAGGCCTAGTTAACCCTCTCTCCTCCTCCTCCGTCTCTCCATCCCTCACCCTCTCTCTCATCCTCATCCTTCTCTCTATCTTTCTCTCTCTCCTCCTTCTCTCCACTCTTCTCTCATCCTCCTCGTCCTACTCTTAGCTCTCTCCCTCTCTCTCCTCCTCATCCTTTACTCACTCTATTCCTCTCTTTCTTCCTCCTCTCCTTCTCTCCATTCCTCTCTCCTCCTCCTTCCCTTCATTCATCTGTCCTCACCCTTCTCTCTATTCCCCCTCTCTCTCTCCTCTTTGTACTTCTCTCTATCCATCTTTCTTCCTCCTCCTTCTCTCCATTCCTCTCTCCTCCTCCTCGTCCTTCACTCTATTCCTCTTTCTTCCTCCTCCTCCTCTCCATCCCTCTTTCCTCTTCTCCTCGTCCATCTCTCCATCCCTCACCCTCTCTCTCATCTTCATCCTTCTCTCTATCCCTCTCTCTCCTCCTCGTCCTACTCTTATCCCTCTCTCTCCTCCTCATCTTTCACTCTATTCCTCTCTTTCTTCCTCCTTCTCTCCATTCCTCTCTCCTCCTCCTTCCCTTCATTCATCTGTCCTCACCCTTCTCTCTATCTCCTCTCTCTCTCCTCCTCATACTTCTCTCTATCCATCTTTCTTCCTCCTCCTTCTCTCCATTCCTCTCTCATCCTCCTCGTCCTACTCTTATCTCTCTCCCTCTCTCCTCCTCCTCCTTCTCTCCTTTCATCTCTCCTCCTCCTTCTCTTCATTCATCTGTCCTCACCCTTCTTTCTATCCCTCTCTCTCTCCTCCTCCTTACCTCTCTACTCTCTCTCTCTCTTCTCCATCTTCTTCCTCTTTCTTCTCGCAATTCCTCTCTCCTCCTCCCTCTGCCCATCTCACTCTCTCCTCCTCCTCTCCTCCATCTCCTCTCTCCTCCTCTCCCCTCTCTCTCTCCTCTCTCCTCCTCTCCATCCTCTCTCCTCCTCCTCCTCTCTCTCCCTCTCTCCTCCCTCCTCTCCTCCTCTCCCTCCTCTCTCTCTCCTCTCCTCCTCTCCTCTCTCTCCTCCTCCTCTCCATCCCTCTCTCCTCCTCCTCTCCATCCGTCTCTCCTCCTCCTTCTCTCCATCTCTCTCTCTCTCCTCCTCCTCCTCTCCTTCCCTCTCTGCTCCTTCTCCTCCTTTCCATCTCTCTCTCCCCCTCCTCCTCTCCTTCCCTCTCTCCTCCTCCTCCTCCTCCTCCTCCTCCTCCTCCTCCTCTCCTCTCCTCCTCTCCTCCTCTCCTCCCTCCCTCCTCTCCTCCTCCTCTCCATCCCTCTCTCCATCCCTCCTGTATGAAGTCCCGTACATCCGTGTGTGTCTCTGTACGTGTTGCTCATGTTCTTGACACCGGCGAGTGTGAAAATGTAAAAAGATACAGCACAGGCTAAACGCAGTAAACAACATGTCAGAATGTATCGCCCCGGCAACCCAGAGCCGGGCGCCACCACCGACCCGGAGCCAGAGAGCCAGAGAGCCAGAGAGCCAGAGAGCCAGGTGCCACCGTCAAACACACAACCTCCATCCATCTTTTTACACAGGATGACTTTAATCAATTTTAATCAGACTCAGAGCAGTGACTCACTGTCTTTCAAACAGGGAAAGATCTTTACAAATGCCTCAGTTACATTTGCAGTGGTGGAAGGTAATGTACTGTACTTGAGTAGAATTTGTATGTGTCTGTACTTTATTTTAATACATTTTACAGTGCAGACTTGATACTTTTACTTCACTACCTTTTTTAGCAGGACTGGAAAGCAAAAAGTACTTTTCATATGATTTGAGGGGTTATTTTTACCATGTTCGTGGAAACATCCTGACTAAAGTTTTTGAGTTCAAGCTTCAGCTTTCAGCAAACTAAAATAAATACAGAAATTCTTAAGAAAAATTAAGATTCATAATGTTACTGTGACCAAAATCTGCATAATTTATAATCTTTATCACTACATCTACACTTGAACAAATGAACAACACTTGTATGACATACTTTTATATTTTACTTTTAAGTATATGTTTACTTAAGTAATTTTTTGTGTGATACTTTTACTTGAGTAATTTTTTACCTCTGTATTTGCACTTTTACTTACGTAACAAAAGTGAGTACTTCATCCACCCCTGCATTTGCATAAACATGTTTCATTTAGAATTGTATTTTTGTACAAATGTCAAAAGTTTAATTACACAATAATCCTGTTTTGAACATAAGAACATCAGGGGTGAGCTTGTTTCATAATAACGCTCGACTGCACGATTTAGCAGTTTTTCCAAAACTCACTTTTTAAAAACACCTTTAATCAAATTAACAAATTCTCCGCACCACAGCCCCCACCAGCCTCACTGTTAGCGTCACTACTTCCTGTCCAGTTTCATCTCTATGAGGTTTTTGCCGAGTTACGATAAAAATAATAAATATTAGAGACTAGTCTAGAGACAGTGGACAGGGAGCTGCCGGTAGATGATAACATGTTAAACACAACACAATGCTAAAGCTTTATGCTAACTTTGAGGCATAATAAATATTAAAACAACACCACAAAATAAAATGAAATTATTAAAAGTATTCTACATATAAAAAATAATTGGGTAGTCTTTATTTTAATTAATTTAAATTTTAACAGGTTGTTTATTTTATTTTATTTGATTTCCAATGTTAATTAATGTGACTTTTAGCTTTAGCTAGCTAGTTAGCTAGCTACAGTGAAATGCCCAGCCCGATGGCAGCCCACAGGTTCCACTTCACAGGGCCGTTTCTAGGGAAAGGAAGACTGGGCACTTACAGAGGATCCCACTGGTCACTACAGGGGGACCCAGTGTTTATTCTAAAAACTTAACTTGACTCAACAAAAAACTCAAAAAATATCATCTAATTAATTTCTACGCACAAAACAAAACTGAAATTCATAGGAAAAATAGTCACATGTGCATGATTGGAGTGGGCAGTGGTGCTAGTGATCTTGCTCAGGGACACAAAAACAGTGAGTACCATATTTAATCTTCTGGTCAAAGGGCTGTATACACCAACCAGCTAAGCCACTGCCACCTCCGCTTGAGTCAAATGAAAATAACAAGTTTGTAATTGGAGTTTATGTCTCACAAGAACATTTTAGGTTTAATTCCTTTTCCTTTACATGTGTTTCTTGCTGATTTAGGTGTGAAAACTATTTGAAATTTGTATTTTTTCACTACTAAACCCTCTCAAAAAGATCCTGAATTGGGAGCCACACACACGACTCCAAATTCCATTTTAACAAACAGAGGACTTGTAGCCATCAGATCCTCCAAGGAACAGTCCATTATCTCGACAAACATGAAAAGAAGCGGGAGCGCAGCAAGTCAGGAAAATGCCACTCCACCGAAGGAAGAAATAAATAAGAAGTTTAAACTTGTGACTGCCAGACATATTTTCTGCCACTGCCCAAAGCGGCTCCCACGTGGACCGGCTTTTCATTAGAGCTGCTCACGGAAATGTCAAGTAAGATAAGCCATTATCTGCACCGCTGACAACACACAGACACACACGTGCACACAGCTGACAACACACACACACACACACAGACACACGTGCACACACAAACACAAGCGCACACTGCTGACAACAACACCCAAAAACACACACACACACACAGACAGCAGCACAATCCCCGGTTTCGGATGTGGAGATATTACCTCTCAATCCTTTCAATTACTGCCACTGCTATTACTACTGCTCATACTAGTACTACTACAACTGCTGCCCCTGCTCAAAGTACTACTACTACTACTACTACTACTACTACCACTCTGATTACTACTAATTACCACTAATTTACTACCACTCTCCCCACTCTCCCCTTTAGTCCTGCAGATCCCGTCCTCCTTCTTCCTCACTCTCCCCTTTAGTACTCCAGACCCCGCCCCTCCTCCTCCCTCACTCTCCCCTTTAGTCCTGCAGACCCCATCCCTCCTCCTCCCTCACTCTCCCCTTTAGTCCTCCAGACCTCACCCCTCTTCCTCCTTCCCTCTCCCCTTTAGTCGTCCAGACCTCGCCCCTCCTCCTCCCTCACTCTCCCCTTTAGTCCTCCAGACCTCCGCCCTCCTCCCTCCTCTCCTTTAGTCCTCCAGACCTCCCTCTCCTCATTCTCTCCTTTAGTCGTCCAGACCTCGCCCCTCCTCCTCCCTCACTCTCTCCTTTAGTCCTCCAGACCTCCGCCCTTCTTCCCTTCTTCTCTCTCCCCTTTAGTCCTCCAGACCCCGCCCCTCCTGCTTTCTCATCCTCCCCTTTAGTCCTCCAGACACCGCCCCCCTCCTCCTCTCACTCTCCCCTTTAGTCCTGCAGACCCCACCCCTCTTCCTCAAAGTTAACCAACTAAATTAGCCTGACTTTTGTGCCAGCTAAAACTAGGCTAAAACAAAAACTCACTAAGAGTATAACCAAATTAAAATGACTTCTCAAATTCACCACTGGGTCTACTCCCGCTCCTGCAGTAGAATGAATTCAATCTCAGGAACACAGAAGGGTACATTTGATTACGCTCAAATTAGCCCCATGCGTTTCAATTAGCTCCAAAGATTATTAGCATGCAGCTGCTTTGATTTCTTACACTCAGTATCAATTACTATCCATCTCCCATTGCTAACTTGGAAAACTCTGAACACTTCTTGCTCGTCAGTATAAAGAAAGTATATGGATGTAGAGAAACTAGTCAAACCATCTGAGGGCTTATGGGCGTACTTAAAACATTAGCAAAAGGTGCGAGGAGTCCAGTAGATGGCGCACTACAGAGTAAAGCAACGTAAACCATGCTAAAAACAATGACGGCTAACATCAAAGTTCGTTAGCTGCGTACTTAAGTCAGTTGGAGTGTGGGAACGATGCAGTGCAGTCGGCTAGTTGTCCCAGGTACATTTGATCCATTTTATCATTACAAATTACATTCATTGCATTTGATATTTCACTGCGAAAACATCACATTTTCTTGAAAAATCAGTTGAATTCAAGTTGATCTAAAGTGCACATTTACTTTAGTTAAACATGTGACATTTCAGACACATTTCAGTAACAGCTGTCCCTCACTATAACGTGGTTCACCTTTCGCGGTCTCGCTGTTTCGTGGATTTTTTTGTTGCAATTTTGCGTTCTTTTTTTTACACCGTATGAACATGCATTGTGTTCTGCGTCCTCATTGGCTGAGTGACTGTAGATCATTGTGTTCTGCGTCCTGATTGGCTGAGGGACTGTAGATCATTGTGTTCTGCGTCCTGATTGGCTGAGGGACTGTAGATCATTGTGTTCTGCGTCCTGATTGGCTGAGGGACTGTAGATCATTGTGTTCTGCGTCCTGATTGGCTGAGGGACTGTAGATCATTGTGTTCTGCGTCCTGATTGGCTGAGGGACTGTAGATCATTGTGTTCTGCGTCCTGATTGGCTGAGGGACTGTAGATCATTGTGTTCTGCGTCCTGATTGGCTGAGGGACTGTAGATCATTGTCCATCAGTCTCCTCTTTGTCTCCTGTACGGTACAGAATGTGTTCAGACAAATTTACATAAATGTTCGATCGACTCTTAAGTGCTGTATGTTTGCAAGTTTTCTCCCCGACAGAATCCACAATGTCGATGAAACGTTCTGCGTCGACAAAGGTTTGAACTTTGAGAGTGTTTAAACAAGAGAGAAATGTGAGAAAATGTGAATGTCTGTCTGAGAAAAGTGTATAAAGTGTGTGGTGAGGGGTTTTACAGCTTTAAAACATATATAATAACTAAAAAATAAAGCTGACTACTTCGCGGATTTCGTCTATTGCAGGTTATTTTTAGAACGTAACCCCTGCGATAAACGAGGGACCACTGCACTGTCTGGTTAATTTGTCTGCGTAATCCCTCAGTCGTCCAGGTTTGATCCATCAGTCGAGGTTAAATCTGTAGTAAGAGTGAAGATGTTTCGCTTGGATGAGCAGTCAAACGTCTTCACGCCTACATCGTTTTGTCCAGTTGACAGATTTAACTTTGTCTTTTGTCTGGTTAATATCAACAGGAACACTGCTCTGAGTAGACACCGATCTATAGCGCCGCTTTTCTTCGTGAAATTGGTTCTGGGGTGAGGTGTAAGGTGTTACGTGGCCATTCGTAACAGCTCTAGTGCTATACTTATGCAAAGAATCACAGTGAATGATTTAATCCAAAATAAAAGCAGGCGTCTTTAGGGTCAGTGTTCTGTATAACAAGGTGCTCGGTGTAGCTCGTATTCTTTGATTTAAAGCGAGCCGTGACAGAGGGAATACATCTGTTCTCTGCTGGTTATAATTGAGCAGCCAAGTACAAGTCTCGCTGCTTTATTTTTAGAGCAACTTGTATTTTTGCTAGATCTTTTTGAGATGCGGAGGACGGCATTTTAGAGCGATAACATGAAGTCTAAATAGAAATGCAAAATGTAGACACAATGCACATTTAAATAAAACAAAAAAATACACTAAATATTTAAAGCTACTGTATGTAACTTTTGAGCAAAAAAAAAAAAAAAAAATAAATAAAATAAAATACACTCAAATAAAAGCATGATTTTTCATTTAATTTGTGCAATGAAAATGAAAAAGTATCAGAAACATTTGTTATTACTGTGTTCTCACTTGTTTGGACTCCTGCTTGTTTCCATGGAAATGTTGTTCCTTTGCTAATGATCTCCCTCAGTATGGCGTAAAATGTATCTGCATGAGAAATGTTCCAAAGTATGGCTTTAACTTTCTTTTTCCATGGAGTCCTGCAGGTAATGTGTCACCTCCAGAAAGTTGCACACTGTTGCTTTAATTGTCTCCTTCCTCTGTTCTGTTGTTTGTGGCGCTTTAGGCATCGTTGAGTTCTCTTTGCCTTTGACTTTCAGCGTGAGAGCGTTTTTACACAGTTTGACTTGTACCGGGGCCGATCGGAGGAGCTTTAACAGGCGCAAAGACAGGTCCCTGGTCCCGCTGCCTCTGGCCTGTGTTTGTACCGTGTTTAAAGAGCCACGTTTAAAGAACCACGTTTAAAGGGGCATGTTTAAAGAGCCATGTTTAAAGAGCCACATTTAAAGAGCCATATTTAAAGAGCCACGTTAAAGGACCATGTTAAAGGGCCATGTTTAAAGGGGTATGTTTAAAAAGCCATGTTTAAAGAGATACATTTAAAGGGCCATGTTTAGAAAGCTATGTTTAAAGAGCCACGTTTAAAGAGCCATATTTAAAGAGCCACGTTTAAAGAGCCACATTTAAAGAGTCATGTTTAAAGAGCCATGTTTAAAGAGCCATGTTTAAAGAGCCAAGTTTAAAGAGCCATGTTGAAAGAGCCATGTTGAAAGAGCCATGTTGAAAGAGCCATGTTGAAAGAGCCATGTTGAAAGAGCCATGTTGAAAGAGCCATGTTGAAAGAGCCATGTTGAAAGAGCCATGTTTAAAGAGCCACATTTAAAGAGCCACGTTTAAAGACCCACATTTAAAGAGCCAGGTTTAATGAGCCATGTTGAAAAAGCCAAGTTTAAAGAGCCATGTTTAAAGATTCATGTTTAAAACGGCATGATTAAAGGGCCATGTATAACACACCGCCGCACCAGTATAACACATGCACCTGTAATACTACGAATCCCAGAATGCTTTGCCCCTACCACTTCTGTTGACACTCATTAGCATCTTCTACCTGTCGCCTCACTCAACTTTAATCCACCTCTTCTGAAAAACATGCAGATGTTGTTGAAATTGTTCAATAAATATTTAGTTTGGCCACCGACTTAGTCCAGCTTTTAATTTTGGCCCTGTGTGAATTTAAGTTTGACACCCCTGACTTAGTGTTTAACTGCAGACCTCAAAATGCTGCTTGTGACGGCTCTACAACATGAGCCAATCGACCAACGTGCCAAGTTCTTTGTTGTTTTTTTTATTTATTACATAATTATCCTTTAATCTTTGACAGATTTATTCAGATCCTTCTCGTGCTCAACTTGTAAGTACTCGGGATAATAAAAGACTTGTTTTTTGTTTAGCTGATACAACCTACTTTCTGTTTCAGTTGCCTGACAGATACAGGTCTACTGCCATCTGCTGACACTTTTTATAACTACACATCATCAGTGACAAAGGCTCTATACAAAAATTATTCCAAGTAGTAAAAAAGCAAACTTCAGTCGAGTACAGAAGGATCATAAACAGCTGTAGAGTCCTGTAGGGGGCGCTCTACCTGATTTTTACTGTCTTAAAAATGTTAAAAAAAAACTGAAGTAGTTCATTTTACACAGTCTGCAGTGGTCCAAAAGTATTCCTCACTTACCTTAGTCATCGAGAGCATCCTAATTATCCACCATTATGAGTTTGTAAGTGCTTTTTAGAGACCAGGTTAAATAAATACATGGAAAAAATCAGATACAGGCCTTTAATATGAAAACAAATATGAGATGTATCTGTGTACCACTCCAATTCACCGAGGGCCAAAATTTAAAAAACTGGGACTAAGTTGCAGGCCAAACTAAATATTTATTGAAAAAGTTTCACAATATCTGCATGTTTTTCAGAAGGGGTGGATTAATTTTTTTTTTGAGGTGACAGGCAGCAGATGCTAATGAGCGTCAACAGAAGTGGTGGGGGTCAGCACCAACACATTTGCAAAGCATTCTGGGATTTGTAGTATTAGTGGTGCATACGCTATACTGGTGCGACAGCCGGTGGGCCAGCTCTAATACATATTTGATATGATCTCACGGGCCAAATATAATTATATCAAGGGCCAAATTTGGTCCACGGGCCTGAGTTTGACATGTCTGACTTAAGGAGATTCGGCGCACCAGTTTGGGTCTGCTGTCCTGTATGTGTCTCAATTAGTCGTTAGTCACTTGTTTGTCCCGTGTCTAACTTTGTGTGTGATCCTTTAGCTTAGTTTTGTTTTTGTGTCTCTTTTTATTTTGTCTCTTGAGTTTTTTCTCGTTTTTGGGTTGTTTTTTTTTGTGGCCCCATTGTTTGATATTGTATTGTGTCCCTTAGTTTTCCGAGACACAAAACTTGTTATTTGTTAGACATGTTATTTTTCGTTTCTTAGTTTAGTTTTTTGTTTTGTTTTTTTTTAGACATGCATATACATATTTTAGTCCACTTTTGTTACTTTGCTTTTTACAACCCTGTATATTAAATTACTTCTTTATTTTACCTTTTTTCCATCTTGTTTTTTTTTTTGTTACCTCCCTGACCCTAGACAAGGTCGCAACATAGAGCAGGATTCGAACCCCCAACCTTCAGATCCGTGGCCAAATGCTTTTCCAACTGAGCCACCGTCGCTCCATTATGGATAATAGTTTATGTTTTATAGGCAGCTAACTCATATAAAGCTTATCGTCTTTGTTTTACCATCTCAATTTCTTGCCATCGTTAAAATTAGCAGCTCTCTGCCAATTTCGTTTTGTAAAAGTAGCTCACCAGAGGAAAAAGGTTGGAAACCCCTGGTGTGGAAGGTGTTTGGTAATAGAGTCGACGTATGAGTCGCCATCTGGGGTGTCTCGTGTTTTTATGTCGGCCATTAAACTTGTCCTTTTTGGAAAATGATTACAGAGCAAACATTTGGAGAGGAGATACTGGGGGTAAATATGTGAAGTACAGAACAGCTGGTCTGCTCCGCAATCAGCTCATGTCTCAGCCTCCACATTTGATACTATAGACTGGAGAAGCCCCCCTGATCCAAGAGAGCGAGGGATGGGGAAAGAGGAAGAGACAGGGAGAGAGGAGGAAAGAGAGGGAGAGAGGGGGGCAGTGGGGGAGAGAGGAGAGGAGAGACAGGGAGAGAGGAAAAGAAAGAGGAGAGAGAGGGGGGGGCAGTGGGGGAGAGAGGAAGAGACAGGGAGAGAGGAGGAAAGAGAGGGAGAGAGAAGGGGCAGTCGGTGAGAGAGGAAGAGACACGGAGAGAGGGGGGAAGAGGGGAGACAGTGAACAAGGGAGAGAAGGAGAGGGGGGGGAGTAAGGGGCGAGAAGGAGAGAGAAAGAGATATGAGAGAGGGGGAACGAGGGATAGAAGAAAATAGGAAAGAAGGAAGAGAGGGAAGGGAATGGGAGTTTAGACGGAAGAGAGAGAGAGGGGGAGAGAGGGGTGAGAGGGAGAGAGGAAGAGAGAGAGATAGAGGGGGGGTAAGGGAGCAAGTGAAGTAGAGAGAAAGGGGGGGGGGGGGAGGAGACAGGCAACGTAAAAAAAAACAGGAAATCAGGGGAGTCGGGGGGCGAGGGGGAGAGAGGAAGAGACAGGGAGAGCGGGACGGGGCAAGGGAGGGAGGGAAGTAGAGAGAAAGAGAGAGGGAGTGCGGGATGAGGGAGAGAAGTAGAATGGGAGGGGGGGGGAGAGAGAGAGAGGGAGAGTAGGGGGCAAGGGAAAGAAGCAGATAGGAAGATAGAGAGAGGCGAGGACAGAGAGAGGAAAAGAGAGCAGAAGAGATCGAAAAAAGGTGAGAGAGCGAACAATGGAGAGAAGTAAAGAGGGGGGAACGAGGGACAGAAGGAGAGAAGTAGAGAGGAAGAGAGAGGGGGGGTGAAAGGGACAGAGAGAGGGGGAGAGGGAGTGAAAGAGGCAAACCGGCATACGACACACAGAGGAGGATTGCTACAGAGGGAAAAAAGAGAAAGAGGAGAAAGTGAGAGAGAGGAGAAAGGCAGGGAGGAAAAGGAGGAGCGGGCACACAGCGCACGGAGGAAGATTGGCACAGTTCCAGGCGGTGATGGCCCCACACAACCTCCACTGAACAGAATCACTCCAGGCTCAGCACAGAGAGATGCTGTTACACAAGGAGCTGCCAGGACTCGTCAAAGTAATAGAGTGTTACGTAATGTATTTTGGGACAGTAAAAGCAGCTCACATGGACATTCAGAAGGGTCTCGCCCAATGACACGTTTAACTTTCAACTTTATTATTGGCCCATAGGGAATGTGATTTGCAGCAAGTGTCAGACAAACAGTTAATATGAAATAAAAGACGTGATCGAGGCTTAAAGAGGCAATATTACATTAACGAACGAACGATTAATAAGACAAATCAGCTGCTTTCTTTCCCAGAGGTTGTGCCCGGTAGCGTTAGCAACAGATTTGATTGACAGCGTTGCTAAGTGTTAAACCAGTGGTGCGGATGGGAACGGGTGTTACCTTCAACATCAACAGTCTCGCTCCAGATTGGCGCTTTGGTTGCTATGATGCTCACGGTCAGAATTTCGAATGTGGAGCTCAGTTGCGAATTGCTAGCTTCGATGAGCGTCATTTGACTGGAGCGATCGCGATGGGGGTCCTTTTGTCTTGAAGAGGTTCAAAATAAAACCGTAATTGCTAAATAATGATAACTTAATCAACAAAATAGCACTAGGAAAGAGAAAAACTGAAAATTCCAAAATAGTTCAAACTCAAGAAATCACGGAAAATGAACGAACATCAGGACAGAACAGTGACAACGCACCAACGAAGGACAAGGGGAAACGTGAGGCTAAAACAGACCGGGAAACAAGGCACAGGTAAAAACACATGAGGGTGGGGTAGGCGATCAACAGACAGGAAGTAAAACTCAAAAACACAAGCACGTAGGACACATGTCACATTAAAACACATGAACTATAGAAATAAAGCACATTCAAACATGGAAAACGATGAAACGAACCACCATGACAGCTTTAGTCCACCTCTTTATACAGTCTACGGTCCTGATCGAGAGCACTCTGAGCCGCCGCCCAACATAAATGCACAACACAGGAGTAAAAGGAACTTGTAAGAAGAGAAACAGAAGCATTGATACCAGCACATATTCATACTCTCAGTTGGGGGCAAGAGCCAGATTTCCCTACTAATTACACTTTGCCATGAAATATCCAAAAGGTAAATTCACCGATGTTGATCCTGACCATTTCTATTAATGACTCAACCCAAGAACTCACTGTATCAGGACTAAAATCTGTATTTGAACAAGATCCATTCGAGCTGCCCCCATCTGTATTAAAAACAACTGGTCTATAGAATGTTATGAGCAATTTATTAGCAGCAATTTGTTATTAGCATTAGCAACTAGCACTGAATTTGACATCGCCATGGAGATATTTTGAGCTTGGAAACAGTCAGTGTCAGTGAGACTTTACATTCTATCTTACATCATGCAAAACGACCATGATTTGAGCTCTAATGCATCCGACTAGTCTAAAAATCCAGGATTACCCAAAATAATGTTACTGTTCACACTTGCCTCCCTCTAAATCAGGTAGAAAATAGCGTCTTTTGTCTGTATTTCTGATGCAAACTTGAAGGAACTCTTACCTCCTCCACGGACCATCTCATGTTGAAGGATAATGATAATCTTGGTTCTTGCTACCTAATTAACCATGTGCAGACTCGCAATGGTTTCAAATGTAAGGTATTCTGTCAGTGAGATATTTGAAGTAGCTGCTAGTACTTTGTGTTAGGCCTGCCATGATCATCACTATATTGACTTCTCGTTCAGTATATGAAGCTGGAACTATATTTTTTTTGGGTCAATGTTTATCACGTGTACTTTTTCTTTACACTACTGGGGCATTTTTGGTGCGTTTTTTTTTGGTGTGTTTCAAATCAGATAAAGTAGGCTACATTATATTTAAAACTAATAATTAAAACATCACCGGGAGGAGGCCCTGGGGAAGACCCAGGACACGCTGGAGGGACTATGTCTCTCGGTTGGGCCTGGGAACACCTTGGGGTCCCACCGGAGGAGCTGGAGGACGTGTCTGGGGTGGGGAAATCTGGGAGTCCCTGATTAGACTGCTGCTCCTGCGACCCGGCCCCAGATAAGCAGAAGAAAATGGATGGATAATTAAAACAATATAAAACTAAAAACATTTCGTACCCATAGTAGCAAACAAATATACTGGTATACAATAAAATCTATGTATGCACAAAGGAACACTTCACCCTCTGTGCTCCCACTCCAATTAGGCTCCACACGTTCCCTTCTTATAGACTTTCCTCTCCATGATCTTTATTAATTAACACCAGACTGAAATCTGCATTCTGCCTCCCGATGTCAGGCTACAGAACTTCAACTTTTTTTAGTGTTCGTGATGACGCACGCGGCTCCCGGCTCTCAGCACGGAGCCCCAGCACAATTAGAGAGTGTAGAGGTAGAAACACACCTCCAGTAATACCAAAGAGTCAGAGTCAAAGATTGTTGGTTCATCTCCCATACCTGCCAGTACTTAGTGTCACTGTGTCTTTGAGCAAGACACTTCACCCGTACGGATGTGAAAGGAGGGATGATTTATTGATGATTTATTGATTGACCAGACTGTAACTGTCCAAACGTAATCAAAATGATTTTGTAGCGATAAAACTACCATTTGAACCACTGGAAATATTGTAACAACTACTACAACATCAATGAGTACAGTACAACAACTATTAGCATTACTACTGCTACTCCAAATACAACTTCAACCACAACTATTACAACTACTACTACTACTACTACTACTACTACTACTACTACTACTACTACTACTACTACTACTACTACTACTACTACTACTACTACTACTGGTACTACTTTACTACTACAACTGCTACTTCTGCTACCACTTCTACTACCACTATCACTTCTACTCCCATTGTTACTACCACTACTATTACTACTACTAGAAGTGCTACTACTACTACTACTACTACTATTGCTACTGCTACTGCTGCTACTACTACTACTATTATTGCTATTACTTCTACTGCTACTGCTACTACTTCTACTACTACAACTACTTCTGCTGCTATTAGTACTACTACTACTATTACTACTACTGCTGCTGCTACTAGTACTATTACTACTACTACTGCTGCTACTAATACTACTACTACGACTACTGCTACTACTATCACTACGATTACTGGTACTACGTCTATTACAACTGCTACTACTACTACTACTACTACTGCTACTACTACTTCTGCTGCTACTACTACTACTACTGCTGCTGCTACTAGTACTACTACTACTACTACTACTACTACTATTTCTGCTGCTGCTACTACTACTACTACTACTACATCAAACACACACAGTACCACACATGGCTAAACTATCTATTTTACCACACACTAAATCTCCAAAAATCTCCACTCACCTACAGTTCAAAGTGACAGGAAATAGCTTGTGTCTACTGTCTGCAGTCCTCCATCACTCCTCATAAGAGTCCAGGGAGAGAGACTAGAGCGGCTAATCCGGGGAGCTCCCGAGGTGTCGTATATTACAGGTCAGATCTGTGGAGAGGCAACCCCGCTCACAGTTGGAAGCCTGTTCCACCTTGTGACATCATAATGTGGCAATTCAGGAGGTGTTCTTGTGAAATTTTAGCGTCCAGACCACTTTTGGACCATGTTCGGATCACTTATGAACCTTGCAGCTATTGTTTATAACCTCATTTACTCTGCTGTAGTCCTGTATATACCTGGCAACCACCATTTTGTTAGAATTTTTCAGCAGTAAAATGTTTGTGCATCTAAATGTAGCTAAAAAAATCATATATTTTTAAGAATAATTACTTTAATTACAACCTCGCAACGCACTTTTCGCTAAACTACCGAGCTTACCACGCTACACCAAATCTGTAATATCCTCTGGAAGCTATTCAGAACTTTTAACTAGCCTACTATTCAAAGTGACTGCCAGGAAATAGCTTGTGTCTACTGTCTGCAGTCTTCCATCACTCCTCATAAGCGTCCAGGGAGAGAGACTAGAGCGGCTAATCCAGGGAGCTCCCGAGGTGTTGTATGTTGTGTGGGAGGACGGGCTTTACACAGCTGTAGCGGCTCAGCTCCACATTTTCATTATGTGAAATTACCTCTGACAGCAGGAGAGCAGAATCACACCGAAAACCTCCAGCAAACGGCATCTACAAAGCCTGCGAGCAACATCTGATCTCGAAATGAAGACACATCCCAAGGCAGACGGAAGCAGGCAGCGGCACCCAAACTACCTGTACGTAATTTACACAGAGCCGAGAGAGCTGAGATCATATCGAGTACGAGAACAGCCCGTGATTGATAAGGATTTGAATTACTTTTATTACTTTTCAAACCATTACAAATAATAAAACATAAGTTACGTCTTGCTCAACATCGACGGACAGAGATGAGTAGTTTTTCTTCTTTCACTATCTCTCAAAACGCTAGGACTGACCAGTAATGTAGCAAAGTAAAAGTAGTAAGTATACATTTTAGGTACCTGTACTTTACTTAAAGGGCCCATTTTACGCAATTTTTTTTTACGCTATAATGTTGTTTCCTCATCACGAAACACACCTGCAGTTGTGTTTTGTTTCATTCACACATGTTTAACACACAAACCCTGCATATTTAGGCTGAGTTCTTTTCTCAAACTGAAAACACTCCGTTCCACCTTGTGATGTCATGTGGTGCTACAGGAAGTGCTCCACTATTTTTTGTTTTTTGTTTTTTTTAAACTCCATATGCCTTCACGCTCACTTTCATTCGGATTTTGGCTCTGGATTTGCCCATCTCTGCTGAACTAAAGTGAAAAGGAGCTGTTTTACTTGAAAACTACCACTTCATGACATCACAAGGTGGAACAGAGCATTTTAAGCTTCGGAGATGTAGACAGACGAATAATGCAGGGTGACTCAAACATGTGTGAATGAAACAAAACACAACTCCAGGTATGTTTTTGAGGAGGAAACAGCATTATAACATGGCTTAAATCTCACAAGAGTAAATTTTGTGTAATAGGACCTTTAAGAATTTTAAAGTGGAGGGAACAACTTACATGGTAGAAAGCTAAAAAATACAAAAAACAAAAAAAAAGCACACTACTTTTTGTACTTGGTTGCTCTCCACCACTGCAACTTACAAAACCCAACCATCAAAATCAGCAGTTCAGCTAATTCTTCACCAGTTGTTCAGTCCAAATGTTCCCCTACACAACCCCACATGTTCCAGACTTGACAGTGCTGAGTTGTGATTCGAGCCGACACTTGAGCTAGCACATCACATCCGGCGCCGCGCCACAACAGAACCTTGCAAACTCTTAAAACAGTTTTGCACATTCCACACATCTGTCCAAATGTTCTCACACCTTTAAATGTTGTTAACAAACTTTTCAATTCTCACTCCGGGCTCAGGAGGGCGCTAAAGGAACTGACAGAATATCGTCGGGTTTGATTTGATGGTAAACGGGCACATTTTTATGCAGCGATTTTCCACTTTCAAGGCACTCAAAGCACTTTACATCAAGGAAACGCTCACACATTCATACACCAGTGTACACAGACACTGAGGGTGAGGTGGAAGTGTCTTGCCCAAGGACACAACAACAGTATTCATCTGAGAGCTGGAATAGCACCGCCAACCTGTGGGTCAGTGGATCTGACTGAAGTTTTGGTTAAGTTTCCCATGGTCATTACAACATGAAATGATTTGAAGATTTGTATTTCTTCAATTCAATTAAAAAAACAAGGTAACACTTTATAATAACTATAGCCTATTTAGCCTTAATAAAGCATGAACAAACAGTTAATTAATAATGAACAAACACTGAATTAATAATGAAGAAACTCTTAATCAATAATGAAGAAACACTTAATTAATGATTCATGCTTAATAACTACTTTATTACAACCTTAATTAACACTGAATTAGCAATTAATTGGCCTGTGTTGTGTACAGTTACTCATACTTATTTCACACTTAGTTACTCCTTAAATACGCATTTACAAATGGTTAGTTAAGTATTAACTCAAACACTTGTTAATGAAGTGTTAATTAAGGCCGTAATTAAATAGTTATTAAGCATGACTCATTGTTAATTAAGTGTTTGTTCATTATTAATTAAGTGTCTGTTCATGCTTTATTGAGGCTAAAGAGGCTATAGCTATTATAAAGTGTTACCAAAAACAAATATACAAATAGCACAATACATAGGAACAGAACAATAAAACACCACAATATCCTGTCTAGCTAGTGTTAAATGCCAGGGAGAAGAGTTGGGTTTTTATTTTTTGCACTTGTCCTTCAGATAGAATTGGTATATAAGTTCTCATTGGCGTGGTCTGTGCATTTTTATTAATTTGTTTATCTTATTTATCTATTGGTTATGCCATTTCATTTTGTTGGCATCAATTTAAAGAGATAATTAACCTAAATACAACTGTTATGTGTCTGGCCTTCATTATTGGCACGAACAAAAGGAACAGGGAAAAAAAAAAAAGTATAAACCCTGCTCATTCCACAGATCATTAAAATAAACATTTCTTTCACAGTCGAATGCACATAGCTAACCTGCTAGCCAACAGGAAGCGAGCATGGGCGTGCTTCCGGCTCCTTCGACTCTGGCTCCAATTCACTTTCTATTGAAAAATCGTCGCCCCTCTCTCTGTAACTGCTGCTGTCAGGCTCGTCATTTTGGTCTTAAAATGTTCGTATGAGCTTAGTATTTTTATTTCACTATTGTGTCTGTAAATCAAGACTTGAACATTAATAACTCTCTCGCCTCGATGAGCTTCATTTGACTGGAGCCGAACTTATGGGTGACGTCACACTCACTTGGTCCACTTCTTTATACAGTCTACGCTTGTGGTTTACATTTCATTAACTTATATAATTTCCTCAGTCCATAGTCCATCTGTCTTTCCAGTCACAATAAGTTGAGTGTGTACAGTTACTCTTGAGTACCACTTCCCCCAAATACATTCTCACTCTTTCTTAAGTCATTCCTTGGCCACCATCTTTTCTCCTAGCTGACTGGAGTAATATTATTTTTTTAAGCAACCCTGCAATTTTCTGGCCACTCTATCCACCTCTGCTACTAACACATCCACAAAACAGGACAAACATTCAGAAGATGCCCAACTAACCAACGCTATGATTCCCAATATGTTTCCACCACCTGTTTGGATTAGAAACAACAAAAGCAGCCAGCAAACATTAAAGGTCTGATAAAGGAGCTGATAACTTGAAAACGACCACTTCATGACATCACGAGGTGGAACAGAGCATTTTGAGGTTTGGACATGGAGACACAACATAACTCCAGGTATGTTTTTGAGACGGGAACAACATTATAACATGTATTACAGCTCACAAGAGTGCTGAATTTTTTTTACAAGATAGGACCTTTAAGAGACATTTCGCGTTGAGAACCAAATATGTCCATTGCCAGGGAGGTTTTTAGAACGTGTTGGTCCTACCTCTGGGCGAGTGGTGCTTCCACATGATGTTGGCTTCAGGTCGTCCGATGGCCAGACACATGAGGCTGACGCTGCTGCCCTCATTCACCGTGATGTCCCTGGAGATGTTTGTGATCCGGGCTGGGACTGGAGGAAAGAGGAAGAAACGAATTAGAGACTTTGATGAGACTTAAGGTGATTATTTCAACTAAAAATGCTGGTTTATAGTTATGGAGACAATTTTAATGTATTCAATTTCAATTTCTTTGTGTAAAGCCCAAAATGATAGTAGCGCAGTAGTTGTTTCTTTGATTTAACTGACAGAAAGTAAAAAATCCGACAGTGAAACAGGCATTGTTCAATAACAGACAGATTAATCAACAGATTAATCAAAGCAGATATAGAGCGCAGTAGTCCCAAATAGAGAACCCCCTGTCCTTAGACACTCCCTCATCGTCAAGGAAAAACTCAAAAAAAAAACAGTTCAGCTTTGATTGGTGGAGATATCTGGATTGTTTCTTTACTCGTAACACCCAAGAGCAACACAGACATTCTTGTATGCGGGGAAATCAATGTTTTGTATGGATCCACTGCTGGTTCAGCTCAGTTTGGTGGTCTTATAGACTTCATCATATAAAGTTTTGTATACAAACTTTGGCTGCATTCACACTTACATACAAACCACATCAAATTTGGAAAAAAAATGGGACTAAACCTGGGACTTAACCTGGACTTGGCCTGTAGCGCGAGAACAGGACCAAACTAAGTCTGCATTAGAGCTAAACTGGGGTTGAACCAGGACCAAACCCGAACTGAAGTGTGACCGCACCCTTTCCAGTACCTGCTTGTCTCCATGGAGATGACTGGAATGCTCCACAGTTTATTAAACATATCTCATATCTCCATGGACACAAACAGGTGGCTCCATCACGGCAATGTCAAGGTTTCTCTGTAGCAATAGAACAGTAAATGTTAGACCAACCTACAAACAGAAACTGAAACTAAACAAGAAACTAAACAGTATTTGTAAAAGTTTCAGTGTAGTTAGCTACTTTCTTCAGATATAAGACAGTGTGCGCCAGTCATCTGACCAGAACTGAAGAACTGGCTTGGATGAGCAGCGAAAAACATCTTCACTCTCACAACTTTTTGTCCAATTGACAGAATTTTCTTTCACCACTAAACGTAAGATAGATACACTTAATGCCAAACTGTGAAACGTTTCAGGCAAAGCAAAACCACAGAAACAAGCAGGTGGCTCCATCACGCCAACTTCATGGGTTCTCTGTAGGATTAAAACACTAAACGTAAGATAGATACACTTAATGCCATACTGTGGAACATTTCAGGCAAAGCAATGCCATGGAGACAAGCAGGTGGCTTCATCGCGCCAAGTTCAGGAGTTCTCTGTAGGATTAAAACACTAAACGTCAGATAGATACACTTAATGCCATACTGTGGAACATTTCAGGCAAAGCAACACAGAGACAACATGGAGACAAGCGAGCGCTGAACACAATCACAAGCCTAGATCAATCAATTCAAACAGAACTTAGTTTAAACTAACGATGAAGGACCACCGTCATAACATCACATTTACATAATAAGCCCCCTTTAATCTTTCTATTACCAGTTGCTTCCAATATGAGTTGATGTCAGCGCGTTCTTAATGATCATCACGAGGGCAAAGGGTTGGGCGGGTTAAAAATAACTGAATCTGGAGTTCAATTAGCATGAAATGAAGTGACAGATATGACAATCCTCAGTTCTGTGGCGGTGTTCGACATGATTGAGTAACTCCATCACCGCGCTCATTAGACAAGCATGGGGCTGATTTAGAGCACGTTTCAAATGCCTCTGTGGACCTGCACAAGAGCGCTGACTGGAGTTAACTGTGCACGAGATCCCAATTAAGAAAGCCCCAAGACTACAGGGCTGGAAATGAAGAAGTACTACAGAGGATGATGTCTTATTTATCGATGATTTTCAGAAAAGCTGTAAACAAAGTAAATGGTAAATGGTCGAATTTGTGTGAGTGTTAGTGTTTTTCCACCTTCAAGGCACTCAAAAGCGCTTTACACCATAGGCTGTGTATATAAATGGACATAGCTAATCTGCTAGCCGCCGCGTTCCAAATAAGAAGTGATCATGGGTGCGCTTCCGACTCTGGCTCCAATTCGCTTTACATTGAAAAACTGTGGCCCCTCTCTCTGTAACTGCTGCTCTCAGGCTCGTCATTTTGACTTTAAAATGTTTGTATTAACCCGCTCTACATGATTCTATTTTTTTTTTTTCTGCTATTGTGTCCGTAAATCAAGACATGAACATTAATAACAGACGATTCAGGCACCTTCTTTCACCAAGATTGCTCCCGCTACCGTTAGCTATAGCTTTGATTGACAGAGTTGCTAAGGGAAGGGGAGTTTCTTTGGATTGGCTCTTTGATTGCTATGATACTCGCAGTCAGAATTCCAAATTTGAAAGTCTACGCCAAATTCGCCGCTATAACTGCTAGCCTTGATGAGCTATGGTTAATATCACACTCGCTTAGTCCACTTCTTTATACAGTCTATGCTTTACACCAAGGAACCACTCACACATTCACACGCAGACACTGGGGGCGAGGTGGGTTAAGTGTCTTGCCCAAGGACACACCAACATTATTCATTTGTAGGAGCTGAAATCACACCGCGAATCTGTGGGTCAGTGAATCTGTCCACTCTCCTAGTGGTAGTTTATCTTGCAATAAAAATATACAAACCAAGACTCAAACCTAATTACTACGAAGCTACTGTTCTATATGTTGACCCTATCTTGCAATGCATCTTTGATAATATTAAAGACGGGGTTCACATTCACAGATATTGGTTGTGACGAGCTACTAAATAAAATGTGTTGGCTACTTTGTTAACAACCTCTCTGACCACAACCATGGAGCTCAACAGTTGCACCACTTTGTAACCTGCTGGGCTTCTGCAAATAAATTCCCAATTATTTTCATCATAGACTTTTCAAAGAAAATAAAAAAAATCAGAGTTTAAAGGCACTGCAGAAGCTAACAAGTTAAATCCAACAAACATGCAAACCTTTAAATTCTGTAATATCTGTCTTGTGAGCTTTAAGACATGTTATAATGCCGTTCCCTTCTCAAAAACATACCTGGAGTTGTTTTGTTTCATTCACACGTTTGAGTAATCCTTGTGACCACCTTGTGATGTCATGAAGTGGTAGTTTTCAAGTTAACAGCTCCTTTTACCTTTAGTTCAGTAGAGATCGGCAATTCCAGGGCTGAAATCATCCAAGTGATTCTAGTGAAGGTGTGTGGAGTTTAAAAACACAGTGGAGCACTTCCTGTATTACCAGATGACATCACAAGGTGGAGCAGACTGTTTTCTGTTTTAGAGAAGAACTCAGCCTAAATATGGAGGGTTTGTGTGTTAAACATGTGTGAATGAAACAAAACACGACTCCAGTGTGTGATGAGGAAACAACATTATAACAAAGATCAGAAAATAGCGTAATACTGGCCCTTTAAACTCATGTCTTGACCACTACTTTGTAATTCTGCTGGAGTAATACTAATCTTAAGCCACCCCTGCAATTTCCAGCTACTGTATTCACCTCTGCTCAGAACACACCAACAAAAGAAGGACAAAACATTCAAAAAATTCTGTTCTTTTGCCATGGATGTTACCTGGACGACTGCGGGATTACACAGACAAATTGGTTGGTTTAGCAACGACAAAAAGCCCAAAAATGTAGCCTGCAAACATCAACATTTTCTGAAATATAACCAGCAAAAAATGTTAAATATTAAGTGAAGTGTTTTTGCACAAAAGCAGAACAACCTTATGCAATGCTAATAATGAACTGCGAACTGGCATCTTGCTGTCTGAGCTTCTGCAGCCTTACTCATGTTCTTAAAATCTTAGTTTAATTTGTCATTTTTGAGCTAAGCAACGACCAAAAAAAAAAAAAAAACAGCACACACACAATTGAACCCATTAAATCATCTCACAAATCCAATTAATAGAAACGGCAGCATTCAGTCTTTGTTGAGTAGTACTTCAAGTCGTTCTTTGAGTGCTACTTTAACTAAATAGATATCGAGACAGACAATCTCATGAATTTTTGGTCTTTTTTGCACCAAAGGAATGCTGTTCTTTAATTTTCATCAGAGCACTTTTACAACAAGGTTCAACCAGGTGGATTATAGACGCAATTTTGAGTTGGACGGTCTACTAATGTTATAAAGACAAGTCAAATATTCTTCAAGGCACTCAAAGCACTTTACATGAAGGAACCACTCACCCATTCACACACCAATGTTCGCAGACGCAAGGGGTGAGGTGGGAAAAGCGTCTTGCCCGAGGACACAACGACAGTATTCATCCGCGGGAGCTGTGATGTGTGGGATTCGAACCGCCGAACTTCAGATCAGTGGATAAACGCTCTACCAACTGCGTTAAGTAGCAGTAGTAGTCCGCCTTTAGTCCATATGGTGCTATAGTGTTCAGTTAATTAATCCAAAACATGTCCAAAGTCAGAGGAACGTCTAATGACATTTCAACTCTACATTATTGCAAACAAATGTTCTTTCTCAAAATTAGGAAGAGCATTTGAATGAACTAGTGCAGAACTTGTTGCTGTTTTTCTGTTATACAATTAGATTTAACATATAAAAGGTTGAGTAAATTACTTCTATTACTCACTATGTCGCTGCTGACTAACTACTAATTGATTGCAGGTCGTGTTTTAAGGTTCCTATAGTACACAAAATTGACTCTTTAAGCCACGGTAGAATGTTACTACCTCCCCAAAAACATACATGGAGTTGTGTTTTGTTTCATTCACACATGTTTGAACAACCCTTTATTATTAGTCTGTCTACATCTCCAAAGCTTAAAACGCTCTGTTCCACCTTGTGATGTCAGGGAGTGGTAGTTTTCAGATTAACAACTACCTTTTAGCGTTAGTTCAGTAGAGATGGGAAATTCCAGGGATGAAATTATCCATATGATTCTAGCGATGGAGTTTAAAAACGCAGTGAAGCACTTCCTGTATTACCACATGACATCACAAAGTGGAACAGAGTGTTTTTGAGGGTTTTTGTGTCAGTGGCATAATTTAGTTTCTCGTTTATTGTCTATATTGACTTCAGTGGCATATCAAACTTCAAAATGTGTAATCGTGACAAGCCTACTCATAATTACGTCTAAACCTTCGGAGAGCTAATGAAGCAGGCTAATATCAGCGCCTGACCTGACAAACGCTAAACGATAAAGGTCTACAGTACAATACAAAAACATACTTTCTCCATACACCATAATGGAGGTCCTGATGGAAGCAGGTGCCCTGGGATCAAAGTTAAAGTGATCTGTCTGCATCGCATTAACCTTTGCCTTGGTCTTATTCAATTAGCATGGCGGCCGGGTCCAGCCTCATTCAGGACGCTGTGTACAAACCGCCAGCTCCAAATGCCATCACCAAATGTCTAAGAGCTGCTGACATTCACCTTAACACTTTATCAGGGGCTCATTTTAGGAGGCAGTAGACGAAAACCCATGAGGAAATGTCCTTCACAGAAAAGTTTGAAAATTGGCGAAATAGACTAGAGGACGTTGAAATTATGTCACAGCAAAGCGTTTGTCCACTGCTCCGAAGGTTGGTGGTTTGAAATCTATCGTTCTCGACATGAACGTCATTGGTTGAGCGGTCAGATCCACTGACCCACAGGTTGGCGGTGTGATCCCAGCTGAGTGGTTCTTTGATGTAAAGCGCTTCTTGAAGATGAAAAAGCGTTATAGAAAAATGTGATCAATGAAATTTACATACTTATTACATACTACTACTACTACTACTACTAGGCTGGTTGACTAGACTACTAGACTACTAGGTTGGACCTGGTAAGTATTTGGATGTTAGACCACTAAGAATACCAGATGCCACAGGGGGGCAGCAGTGTCAATTGTGTCCTTGGGCGAAGCACTTCCCCCACACGGTACGAAAGTGGTGGTTGGAGGGGCCGATGCCGCAGATTGGCAGCCTCACTTCTGTTAGTACGCCCCAGGACAGCTGAGCCAGGATAGCTGCTTACAACCACCGAATATGAAGTGAATGAGTAATGCCATTTAAAACGCTTTGGGCGTCTTGAAAGCGGCTATATAAATCCAATGCATTATTATTACTACTACTTAAATTTTGTACTTTGTCTTTAGGCGAGGACAAGCCCACGCCATTCCTCATTTAGACACTTGAATAATACCAAGAATCTGGGCAGATGGTAGTTTATTATGTAATGAAAGCACTACGCCTTACACTATCTACGCCCCTAGATACCAAAATATAATCCATCACAGACGTCTCACCTTATAACACATTCACCGGCCCACTGATCCCAGGCCACTGTCTATTGGATTTTTCACTGTGAGGCTTTAAGGTTGGAGGTTGCTGTCCTCCCTCTCTCCTCTCCTCTCCTTTCTCCTCTCTCCTTTCCTCTGACAGCTGCACCAGCCCAGTCTAATTCCCATATGACACTGTTCGGAGCAGGTCATCACAGCCTTGACACTGCCCGTCCAAAGGAGAAAGGAAATAACACAAAATGATCTGGTTAGTTTCATCACATGCTTTTATGACATACAGAGTTTGACATGGGATCTTGTATGGTACCGGGATATGACTAATAGGACTTTGACTTGACCAGAATACATCACAAAACCTGCCAAAACCTATGTCCAGATGTATTTTAGAAACACAGTTGTGATCTGGCAACATCTTCATAACAAAAAAGATGAATGAGAAGAAAAACCCTCAAACTGAAAGGACTATTCCACTTTGTGATGTCAGGTGGTAATAGAGGAAGTGCTCCACTGTGTTTTTAAATGCCATACACCTTCACTAGAATCATTCGGATCATTTCAGCCCTGGAATTGCCAACAAAAGGTAAAATGAGCTGATAACTTGAAATATAGAACCATTCATTTGTGTGTGCGTTATTTGACTTCTGTGTGTTAGTTAGTTTGATTGTTATGTGTCTACAGTGATATTACTGTATGAGCAGATGAGCTAAAAATGTGAACATCCTAAGCACAAGGCTGTAAGAACACTAGGGTGACCAGACATCCTTGTTTACTCAGGACACTCCCAGTTTTGAGCCCTGTGTCCCATATGTTGTCCCAGTTTTATACAAGAAATGTCCCAGGTGTGTTGTGGCGCAAATCTAGACTGATCTCGCTCTGTATTTTTTATACAGATTGAGATCAGTCTACTCAAATGTGATCGTCCAATCAGATCTGTTTATTTCAGTGACACAGTTGAAACGAAGGAGCTCATTGGTCACCTGTGATTTATAAATAAAATCAAATTGATCTCACCTCAGATTAACAGAGTTTAGGCTTTTCTCATAGATTCTGCAGAAATCCACAATGTTTTTAGCCTCCTGTGAGATTTTTTATTTTTTTTTTATATATATATATATATACAGACCGACCATGCATGTCCCTGGTTGGCTAATCCAGATGTCCATCACGGCCATTTAAAAACGGGCAGATTAAAGTGACCACGCTCACATCTTGTAAAATAAAAAATGAAAATTGAAAATGACCAAAAAAAAAAAAAAAAAAAATGCACCGGCAAAAGTCCCTCAGATCATGCCTGACCCAAAAGTGAGTCAAGACTGGACAATGTTACACTGTATTATCACTATATTATTTATATCAACCGTGCCATCCCGGGTGTGTCCCAGTTTTAAATTTTGAAAAACTGGTCACCCTAAATAACACCCATATTTACTCCTGACCTGCATTCGCTTGTGTGTAATGTACGTGGACTAAGTGAGTGTGACGTCACCCACACTCATTCGACTAATGAAGCTCATCGAGGCTAGAGCGGTTATAGGGGCCAATTTGGAGCCAAGTTCCATATTTGGAATTCCGACCGTGAGTATCATAGCAACCAAAGAGCCAATCCGGAGCGAGGCTGTTGAAGGTAATGCCTGATTTGTTGGTTATTAATGTTCATGTTCATCTTGATTTGATCGACCATGTAGAGCGGGTTAATATGAACATTTTAAGACCAAAATGACGAGCCTGACAGCAGCAGTTACAAAGAGAGGGGCCACAGTTTTTCAATGTAAAGTGAATTGGAGCCAGAGTTGAGGTACCCGGAAGTGCGCCTTTGATCACTTCCTATCTGGAACGCAGCGGCTAGCAGGTTGGCTATGTCCATTTATATATATATATATACACACAGTCTATGCAATCATCCCAACCCGGGTGTGTCCCAGTTTTGAATTTTGAAAATCCATGACACCCATATTTAGTCCTGACCTGCATTCGTGTTATGTGCAACTAAAGGTCTTTACTACTCAATAAAATATCATGTAACAGCTGGCGGTGTTGTGTGGTTTGCTCTATTGTTCTAAGTGGGCTACTTTCAAATGTACAGTGTAAAGTATGTTTCAAATGAGAACTACTTTACTTCAGACGTTGGTGGATGAACACTAAATAAGTAATGGTGGCACATGGGTCTCTCAACAAGACGGCCCCAGATTTGATCCCAGGGGAGCGTCAGGCCTGCGGGTGGACTTAAAACATCGTCTCATGTTTGGGTGGCTTTCCTCCAGGTACAGTACATTTCCTCACCAAACCCAAAATATGTAAACTTGATTTTATTTTTATTTAACCAGGAGAATCCCATTGAGAATAAACAAACTATTTTTCAAAAACGTTCTGGCCGAGAGGCAGAAACATTCAAGACAGTTACAACATAGATATAAACAAAACAACAAAATAACCCGAGGAAGCACAGATTAAGAAAAGCAAGTGCACGTAGTAATAGTCGAATCCTCCAGCTAACTACTTCTGACTACGAAACCGAGCTCAAGACCTGGAGATGGATTCTCTGGCGCTGCTCTGTGGTCGCTAGTGATATGACAGGTTTTCATGTTTTTCTAAATCTGACTCGGTTTAGTGGGATAGTACCTGCGCTAAATATTTATCATTGTCTTACATCATTTAAGCGGCAGTGTCATCAACCTCACTGTTAGCGTCACTACTTCCTGTCCATTTGTATTTCTATGAGATTTTGGCTGAGTTGCGCTAAAATGAATAAATATTTAAAGATCAGGCTGTGGACAGGATGTCACTGACAACATGTTAAAAACTACACAAATAAAATAAATACTTCACCAGACGACACTTCTGCGTTTAGAAAGAGACATGTTTGTGTTTCAGTGCTAATGCTAGCGCTAATTTTGAGGCATAGTAAAAATTAAAACAACGCCACAAACTGAAGCATTCTACATATAAAAATAATCAGGTAGTTCTTAGATTGATTAATTTGAATTTTAATAGATTGTATATGTTATGTTTTCTGATTTAAATAAAAACTGTCACTGTTAGCTGAGACACCGTGAGCTAGCTAGCGTGCTACAAAGTCTATTTATGCACACACACACACAAAATAAAAAAAAATTCTGACACTTTAAACCTTAATTTAACAAAATAAATATGTTGGTATTTATTTTATAATCTATTCATTACTATTGTGTAATTTAGTCAAGTTTTGCCCCTTATTAATGATACAGTTGCTAGGTAACAGTTATGGAACCACCTCAACTTATGTAATGCAAGGCTACTGGCCAAAGGATAATATTAACAACTTATCAATAAAAAAGCAAATGCATTTTTTTTTTTTTTTTCATCAGAGGTCAAATGTCATCAAATATTTGCAGATTTTCAAAAGCTTCCCGCAGAGATAGTGGACTACATATAACGATATAAGTATGTTTTTGCGAAATGCGTGGTCTAATTTGTCAATGACTTTAATGCTATAGACAGGACAGTGGCTAAACATTTGCTGCAATGAATGAATACAATCTTTAGTTTTATTTTTCCCCTTTTAAGTCCAAAAGCCAAATCTGCAAAGGCACTCTCTCCACTTCTGACTCTCCAATTTCGTCCATCCATTTGCATCCTCTCGACGTGGAGTGTTAATGAGGAGCCTCCAAACCTAAAGTGGATGCAAAACACTTTCTTTTTCCCTGCAGAAGAATGGCCTGTCTGTCTTGTATTCAGGCAGAGAGCTGGAGATTTTTTGTAAGTCAACAAAAGTTCACCAATTTAGCAAATCGCCCGTGTTGTGGTAGCATACAATTTGCGTTGGCACCCCGCGACGCCAGCCTGCAGTTGTGCCGCCATCTGGCTGACTTCAATGGCCCCGTGGTTCTTTCTCTGTACTGTAGACTCAGCACAAAGAGCATGTGTCTCTATGTGTCGTTAAACGTTTAAACTTCTCATTATCTTGTGTTTTCTTCATACCAAAAAACATCCGTACACGGCTATGGGTGGAGGAAAAAACCCCGCAATTTGGATGTTAGGGCTCATGTGGTGGGTGTATCGTGCTGTTTTGACTCCTCTTTCAGCCTGTTTGAAAAGCGTGATGACAAACGGGGTTATGTGGAGAAAACGAGCACATTTGGAGGATGTGTTGGGCATGATTGAGTTAACAGGTGCTCTATGGAGCTGAAAGAGGAGGATTAGCGCTAACTAGGGTTCATTTCTGACAAAGGCGAAGAATTAGTGGGTGATAAAAGTGTGTTAGAAAACGATTTGGATTGGATGTTTTTACCCTTTTTATGTTTATACCTTTTTATATCCAAAATGTTAAAGAAATTCCTTTTCTGTTCTCCAACACAAGTGTAAACTGTAAAAAGACATGGAGTAAAGTGAGTGTGACGTCACCCTTAGCATTTGGCTCCAGTCAAAGGCTACTGTAGTTATAGGGGCGAACTTGGAGCACAGTTACATATTTGGAATTCTGACCACGAGTATCATAGCAACCAAAGAACCAATCCGGAGCAAGGTTGATGAAGTTAATGCCCCTTCCCGTCTGCATCGCTGGTTTAGCAAGGAGTGAGCACTTAGTAACGCTGTCAGTCTAGAGGGAGCAACCTCGAGGAAAGAAGGCGCCTGATTTGTCTATTATTATGTTCATATCTTCAGTTACGGACAAAGTAACAAAATAAGGTCTTCCAGAAGACTTCCCTCGGTATTACAGCTACAGGTTTCGGCGTTTACCTCTCTTGTTGCAAGACGCCATCTCCTCTTACATTGGAAATCAAGAAATTCCCCAAGCAGCCCTGGATTAATGAGGTTATGCCCTTTAAAAAAGCAAAGAAGATTAGATATTCTAAGAAGCGTATGGTTAAAAAAAAATTATAGAAAGTGGCAACCATTTATTGACTTTTTTGAAACTGTCCAAGGCCAACCCCCCCCCCCCCTTTATATGTATTACTATTATTATTATTATTATTATTATTATTAGTAGTAGTAGTAGTAGAAGTAGTAGTAGTAGATCAATTTGTCTGTTTCTGATCAATTTGTCTGTTTCTGTTTCACTGTTGATTTTCTAATTCTGTTGGTTAATCAACTCCCATGTTCAGCCCTAAGAGGCGTCTGCTGTCGTGATTTTAGGCTTTACAAAAATAAATTGAATTGAGTTGTAGTAGTAAAAGTAGTATTAGTATTATTAGTATTATTAATGACTTTTTAAAAAATTATTATTTATTGTGTGATGCTCTTATTATTCATCTGTCCACACAAGATTTGTGGGATTAATTCATTTATTTTTGTATTATTATTATAAAAATGAAAAAGGGTGTGTATACATTTGTGGTTTAAATGACAGTATAATATTTGTTCACACATCAATAAAAAAATAAGAAACATAAAGTAGCGAAATAAAAACACCAGGATTATGTAGAGCAGATTAATACAAACATTTTAAGACCAAAATGACGAGTCTGACAACGGCAGTTACAGAGAGAGAGGCCGCAGTTTTTCAATAGAAAGTGAATTGGAGCCAATGGAGCAGGAAATTCGCCCATGATCACTTCCTATATGGCTAGCAGGTTAGCTATGTCCATTTATATATATAGTCTATATTAATAACCGACATTTATTACACCAAATAACCATCTCTCTTCTGAGTGAATTTGAGCTGGTCAGTTACACCAACAGAACATCTTTTTTCAACTCATATAACACTGTGTTAAGAAAATAAACGCATAGTAAAGTGAGTAGCAGCCAGTTCAGTTCTTAAACATTGGATTTGTGAACTTTTAAAGCTCTCCTCCATTTAACAGTTATAATGGAGCTGATTCGGAGATGTTGTAATACTGCGTTTGCTGAAATGATGGCAGCATTAAACCCGGCGGGCATGAGCAAATATTACTTTTACTGCCTAAAGGTTGTAAGAAGTGAACTGAAAACCCAAGTCCTCGTGCCAGCTCCAGACGTGTTTCCAAACAGAATCTCACTCAGGCTGCTCAGTAATCTCACAGATTTACTGCTAAACCTGCAGCAGGGGTAGAGAGACAGCTCCAATGTTTATAGCAATTGGACTAATGGAACAGAACTAATGTGGAAATGATAAATGGCTGCTAAATGTTACATGTGACAACTTTAAATGCTTTGGAGTAGGTGTGAAATATACAAGCAGCAAGTGGAGCAGCAAGTCACGATGCCAAAAACTGTATAAATGGAAGTACTTTGAAGGTCACCTCTAAACTGGATTAAAATATTAACGCTCCACCATGTCATTTTTTCTGGTAAAGGGTCCGCCACCTGCTTGTCTCCATATGGTCACATTTTTATATGAGGCTTTTCCGCTTTTAAGGCACTCAAAACGCTTTACATCAAGGCACCGCTCATTCACACACATTCGTACGCCAGTGTATGCAGACACTAGGGGGCGAGATGGTTTAAGCGTCCAAGGACACAACGGCAGCGTTCATCTGTGGGAGCAGGAATCGTACCGCCAACCTGTGGGACACTGGATCTGACTGTCAGTTTTCAGAATAATGGACTAACAATCTGTCAACTGATGTACTTTCGCCCCCATATGCTACTCATTTACCTCTAATGTCCCCTTGTATGACTTTAACATAATCTATCTTGCGTTTATTCAACTTGATGTGCTTGGATTCTTGTGAGCGGGGTTGCCATTCCATAGATCTGACTTGGCTCAATGGTGTCACCGCTTGTTATTATGGAAATAAAAAATGTGTTTCATATCACACTTTGGAACGTTGTATGGAATTGTGGCAAATCCATAACGTATCCATGGAGACAAGCAGTTGACAGACCCCCCCATGAGAAAAGTTACACAGTGTAACTTTAAAAGAGTAATAAAAGTAATAAAATAATATATATCACTTTCTCAAATGGTCAAAGTCTCTTGTTCTCATTCTATATTATTATTATTATTTTTTTTAATTATTATTATTATTTATATTTATTTTAATTTATTTTTTATTAATTAATTTATTCTTTTTTTTTTTTCTTTCTTTTTTTCTTTATGTCCCTTTTATTACATTATCCATTCCCTTACATAACTCATTTGTATATTTTAATGACAGTCACCTTCTGTTGAATGAGCCGTTCGCGAGGACCAGTCTGGACGGACTCCTGATTGGTCACAGAGCCGCGTCCTGATTGGTCCGAGGGCCGTGTGAGAGCGGAGAGCTTGGAGGACAGTTCTATTGAGCGGTTGATTAAAAACATGGCCTCCCGGATGTGACCACGGCCCGGGGACATGTCGCTCTACACGGCCCGGCCAGCCAATCATTACCCAGAATCCTACAGGCTGCCCAAGGAGAAGCACGAAGACTTCCATACCTCCCAGTGAGGCTAGGAGCAAGTCAAGAATTATATCCATTTTTCTTGCAGTATGTTTGATTGAAAAATAATGAGAAAAAATATAGAATGAAAAGCTATTACACTGATATTTCACAATGTGTAAGTGGAGGTGTAGGTGTGTGCAGACAGAATGTTTTCAGAGGATGTTTGGATGAGGAGTCTGTCTATATACTGTTTGCTAAGCTTAAATTACCTTTTGCGATGCAGGGTCTGCCACGATTGAAATGTTATTCCTTTGTTTTGAATGTCCCTTAGTATGGCATTAAACACATTTAACAGTAGTTCAACAGCAGATGTTTAGATAATTATTCAAAAATAGCATGTACATATACATTATTTTAGTGGATCTCCTCTCCACACACCTCCTGCTACTCATTTCCATGGAGTTGTCATGGTACAATGCCATGGTACATATGAGCAAAGTAATCATCAGTAATAGTAGTAATTCAGAATCACCTGAAAAGTTACATAGCGCACCTATCTTACACAAAAATGGTCTCTTGTGAGCTTTAAACCATGTTATAAGGTTGTTACCGCTTCACAAACATACATGGAGTTGTGTTTTGTTTCATTCACACATGTTTGAGTAACTCTTTATTAATAGTCTGTCTACATCTCCAAAACTCAAAATGCTTTGTTCCACTTTGTGATGTCATGAAGTAGTTTTCAACTTAACAGCTACGTTTTACCTTTAGTTCAGTAAAGATTGGCAATTCCAGGTCTGAAATGATCCAAATGATTCTAGTGAAGGTGTCTGGAGTTTGTATTACCACATGACATCACAAGGTGGGACAGAGTGTTTTCAGTTTCACAGAAGAGCTCAGTGTAAATATGCAGGGTTTGTGTTAGAACAGAGAAAATACTGTACTACCGGCCCTTTAAGAAAACAGTGTGTCTAGTGAGGGCTGATCTATGGAGGTTTTTATTTTTTTATTTTTTTTATCACATGTCCCCTTTAATTTTGCAATCACACGTCCCCTTTAATATCACACAATGGTACAGCAACGTAGGCAGAATGGAAAAGGCAAGTCTATTGTGATTGTTGTGAACATGAATTATGGGCACTCTGCAGTTGAACAATGTGAGGAAGTGGTGCAGGGAGGGGTTTAGTTCTCTTAAGCTGCTGGAGCGAGAGGAGACTTCAGGAAACTGGGAATTTAGGTCAAAACAAAAGTTGTCAAAGTAGGTTGAGTGACAACAATGCCACAATGCAATATCAAGACATAACACACACTTATTTTTCTAGCATTATATTATTTATGAAGAAATTTGACTATCACAAAATGGGTTTGATTTAAGAAGAATTAAATCAGCCCAAATGTGCCTGTTTGTGCTCTACAGTTATAATCTCTGACACCCATGGATCATTATGTTATAATTTGCACATTTTAAATCACAATACTGATCTAGAACAACTTAATAAAAGAAACAAGTCAGTCTTAGAAAACTGTAGAGCCCAATCGGAGCTGATTTCACAGTAAACATCATCACAACAAAGCGCAGTGTGTTCTCAGCCCGTCCTGAGGACAGCTGCACATCACAGTACTCCACAAGTGACTGCAGCTTTATGTCGACAATATAAATGCTTTGAACATTTGTGTTTCTTGCAGCTCCCTCAGATATGATTCAGTTTGGCTTATTTCAGCATTATTTCATGTTTTGTCCTTCACATTCACTTCAAATTTTAAATCCGATGTTAGTTACTCTTACAGTTATTCTCACTTGAGTAGTACTCAAAACTTTTAATCTCAATTTGACTAATTTCTTGGACTATTACTTCGTACTTCTAGTTGAGTAATATTATCTGTATAACCTGTGCAGATGATCCACTGGTAAACTGAGTTTAACAACTGATTCGACTGATTCAAATTTCCCCAAAATCTGTTTGTTTGCGCAAATAGGAGAAATTTGTAAAAAAAATAAACATTTCAATTTTTGCGGCTGCGCCGCACAGAGACTGTGTCGTCATTCTTGATGCAGCTTCTTTTTTTTTTGTTTGAAAACTGGCAATTGCCAGAAACATAGAGACATGCAAGTAATAATTTTGTCAGTTTTTGTCACTGGGAATATTGAGGGGGTTGGTTAGAAAAAAAAACAAAAAAAGAAAAGAATAAAATATTCCCATTTTTATAGCACTCGTACATTCTTACATCATGGTGAGGGGCCTGGTCTCTAATGGCACTTCATTTCCTGCCAGTTCACTTATGTTTACAACACTAACAGGCTCTTCATCAGTTTGTGGCCCTCGAGCCTAATGATAAAACATAAACTCTGCTTGTTCTTATGCCACATATAAACCACATCTTGCCGTAGCATAAATAGTGAAATATAGTATTGTGCTCTTCTCATTGTCAGGTAACCTATTTTCCTATCTGTCCATCATCTCCCTGTAACAGCGGGAGCATCTCCAAGGTTGTATTTGCGACACGCTCTGCCGAATGTGCCTCTAACCTATTTTTCCAACCTTGACAAGCACCGCTGCCTGCACACAAAGACCGTCAGCTTTCCAGATCACTGTGTAGTCTTGCATTTGCAGCTATGTCTATACCACTGTGAACCAAGAAAGCCCATACAACAGCCCATACCACAGCCCATGGGGAGCCTTTCTTGTGTTGAAGCTCATTATGCATCAGAGCCGCGGTGTGTGTATGTCGGCATTCCATGTACTTGAATTATTCATCCTGTCATTCGTTAAAGGTCTAATTCCTCGTACACGGGATGGCTCTATGGTTTTCTACGTGTTTGTGGCCTATACAGAGCAATGTACAGAAATACAGTGTGCATTGACAGCCATTGTGTTAGTTTAGATTAAATTTGTGTCTGAAAGACTAAATGTTGGTTAATTAGTTTTGAATGAAGCATATTTCACCATCCCCAAATGCACACCACTATATGTATATCTATCCAACCACAGACTGTATATTTAATTGGACATAGCTAACCCACCAGCCGCTGTATTCCAAATGAGGAAATGAGCATGGGTGCGCTTACAGCTCCATCGACTCTGGCTCCAGTTCAGTTTATATTGAAAAACTGGGGCCCCTCTCTCTGTAAATGCTGCTGTCAGGCTCATCATTTTGGTGTAATTATGGTAAATTGGTCGTATTAACCAGCTCTACATGATGCTGGTATTTTATTTGGCTATTTTGTCTGTAAATCAAGATATGGACATTAATAAAAGACAAATCAGACACCTTCTTTCCCCCAAGGTTGGTCCAGCTAGCATCAGCAATAAGTTTGATTGCCGGCGTTGCTAATCGACCAGCGTTGTGGCGGGAAGGGGCGTTACCGAATTGATTGCTATGACGGTTACAGTTGGAATTCCAAATATGGAGTTTCATTTGACACTATGGGTGGGTGGGTGGGCCATTCAGCATGTCTTTTTCTGAATTTCTCAGAATTCCTCAATAATGGAAGGATTATGGCCAAACTTCAACCCAATCTCGTCTGATCTCTGAAGCTAAGCAGGGTTGGCCTGCCTGGTTTGTAATTAGAAACTGCTGACTTCCCTCCTCCCTTCTGTGTTTGAGCCTGGAGCTGGGCGGAGTTTCTGGTACCTCCCACCACACACCTCGTGGCCAGATCGTCCGTGTATCCCCCCGTGGTACAGTTCCGCTTGGCTCAGTCTAGTTTTTGTACTTATGATCTCTCTGCTTAGCTGGTTATATTCGTTCTTCGCCAGATCCCGCTCCCTGGAACTACTCTGCTCCTCTGACCCAGCTCACCTCGACCGGTACGAACACCCAAGCCCCTGACCTTGTTACCTTCGACTTGCTCAGAGACTTCAGCATGCAACACCTCTCTCAGCTCTGTCAACCTACATTTACATTACCATGTTTGCAAATAAACTTTGTTCAGTCTTTTATCCGAGTCTGATTCTTTGGACCGCCCAGACATTACGACACGGTGTCACCTGTGTGTGTGAATGTGTGCGTGGATGGGTGAGTGGTCCCTTGTTTTAAAAGAGCTTTGAGTGTCCTGAAGGTGGAAAAGCGCTATATAAAAAATGTGACCTGTTACCATTTACAACGGGACACTTACAATAGATGACCGACCTCTTCACAATACTGGATTTACAAAGGGAAGAGGCAGCGGTCCAACCTTGAATTTATAGCAGGGGCGAAGGTCACATGAAGAAAAACAAAAGACTTGGAGGACCAAAGCTGCGCAGTACACCAAACACTAGTTATTTAAAAAAAAACACCATTTTGTGTAGCTGGACAGTTACATATGAACCGGTTACATAAGACTTATGCATTATCATCATTACTACAGTGTCTCTTCTTTACAGTTCTGCCACTACATCCAAGCTCGCCACCCTGACCCACAACCGTACGCCGCATTGAGACGTTCACCTTTCGCTAATAACACAGCAAACAATTATGTAAGATCAAAACTTTTTTCCAGCCATGTAGTCAGTCTGTCTTTCAGTTGCTTTTGTGGCTGCTCAAAGCGCGCAGATACAAGGCCTTCAGCTGTTCAAAATGTAAAAACTAATCCATAAAAGAATGTCAAGTCTTTCAGCTTTTATGAACACGCTCTTCATCTATAAGGTCAATGTTATGTACTGTTATTTTTTTATAGTTACATATAAAGGCTCAATAGGCAAATGATAAACAGTTGGGTTTGGTTTAGCTATAGGAAATTAATTATTTAAATTGAAGCACAGTCTATTTCACTTTTATTTACTTTTTAATCATTTTTGTGTTCTGTTATTTGATTGTGTGGTCAGCGAAGTCACGATATCGACTTTGAGTGTTACAATTATTGAGGAAAAACATCATGATTTAACAAAAAAATCACAATTATTGACACAAAACTAAAGTGAAACCCGTCATTTTCTTTCAATCTAATCCATTATCTATTTAATACATTCTTTTTCCAGATCAAGTTGCACACTAGTGCCTCATAGTGGTCACATGTTTGAGTAAACACTTTATTATTAGTCTGTCTGAAATGCTCTGTTCCACCTTGTGATGTCATGAAGTGGTAGTTTTCAAGTTAACAGCTCCTTTTTAGCTTTTCTTCTGTAGAGTTTGGCAATTCCAAAGGTGGAATCAACCAAATGATTCTAGTGAAGGTGTGTGGAGTTTAAAACCACGGTGGAGCACTTCCTGTATTACCATGTGACAATGTAATATAAACCCTTTAAATTAATGGTAAACATTTTGGTTGTGAGAGCGAAAATGATATAAGCCTCACTGTAAAAGCTTCTCGTAGAGGTTGAGACTTTGAAAAAGATGATGTCCACTGTGCAATAACACGCTGAGAGGGTTATTATAAGAACATAACAACTTCGCCTTTCCGTCTCATCTTACACTTATGTAAAGAATGCAATCTGCGGAAAAATATGGCTTTAATTTTCACTCACAGAGAAACGAACAGCAGCGAAATATAGATATGTTTTTTTTTTTCCGCAGATTAAACCTTTGACTTCTTCCAACATCAAAGCTCGGGTCTGTGTGCCAACGTTAACCAAATCCATAATACATGCTAACTCTCCAATCGGAACAAATTACCGTTCACTCAAAACATCAAAGCAATCACTGTCTCCACGCATCCCAATCCCGCTTCTCATCTCGGAATGTCGGCTTTCCATGACAGATCTCCCGGTTCCTAACGCCGTTTTTGTCAGTGGATATTGTTAATTCAAAGGAACACATCCAGCCACAGGGACACGATTGGAACGTGTAGCCCAAGAATTGGTATCAAACGGAGGGGTGGGGGGGAATGGGTTTGGCGCTGGGGCGATGCTGAAAGTAAACTAGGTTAGTTTTCCCACTGGTTGCGCAGACAGCATGAAAGATGACACCTGCTTTCAAAGTGCCAGCCTTCGTCAGTTCAAAGGCAGATTGTCATATGGGAGACATAGGACCAGGATCCGGTCCAAAATAATGAGAACGGAGCTTGAGTGGAATCCAATGAATGAATGATGTGCTAGGTAGTTAAATTAGCATGTGATTAGCATAGGAAGTGGTTGAACTAGAAGCAGCAAATCAAAGGCTAATCCCTCTCGGTCCTCCTGATTAGATAAGGTAGTATTAGATCTGGAAAACGGTCCACCTGCTTCTAACATATGGACTGTACAAAGAAGCGGACTAATGGGGCGTGACGTCACCCATAGCGCTCGGCTCCAGTCAAATGAAACTCATCGACGCTAGCGGTTATAATTCCGTCCGCGGCTGTCAGTCAAACCTGTTCCTAATGCTAGCAGGAGTGACATCGAGGAAAGAAGGCGCCTGATTTGTCGCTTATTAATGTTCATATCTTGAGTTAAGGATACAAAAGCGAAATAAAAATACCTGGATCATGTAGAGAGGGTTAATTTAAAAATTGTTTAGACAAAAATGACAAGCCCAACAGCAGCAGTTACGGCGTTTTTTAATGTAAAGTGAATTGGAGCCAGAGTCGATGGAGCCGGAAGTGCTCCCCATGATCACTTCCCATTTGGAACACAGCGGGTAGCAGGTTAGCTATGTCCATTTATATATACTGTCTATGTTCTAACGCAACGGAAGAACGAGTCAAATGCAGAAGACATTTGAGTCACTCTTTTTTGCAGAATCAGGGTTAGCATTAGCTTTAGCTTTAGTTTATTAAATATTATGAGTAGGTATTTGATAAAGGGGTAATGCAAAATAATTTTTCAAAAGTAATTCATGTGGCTTAAATTCTGGACTAGAAATAAAAACATATTTCACATAGAATGACTGAAACATTTTTGTTGATAAAGAAAAAATCCTAGTTTAATTTTGTTATATGTAATGAATGTGGACGTATTGAATTGGTAAACTATATAAAGGGCCCATATCACACTGTTTTCTGATCTATGTTATAATGTTGTTTTCTCATCACAAACAAACCTGGAGTTGTGTTTTGTTTCATTCACACATGTTTAACACACAAACTCCCCATGTTTAGGCTGAGATCTTTGCTCAAGTGGAAAACACTCTGTTCCACCTTGTGATGTCATGTGGTGAAACAGGAAGTGCTCCACTCCATTCACCTTCACAAGAATCATTTGGATGATTTCAACCCTGGGATTCCCAATCTCTATTGAACTAAAGGTAAAAGGAGCTGTTAACTTGAAAACTACCACTTTATGACATCACAAGGTGGAGCAGTGCATTTTCACCTTTGGAGATGTAGCTAGACGAATAATGCAGAGTTGCTCAAACATGTGTGAGTGAAACAAAACACAATTCCAGGTATGTTTTTGAGGAGGTAACAGTATTATAACATGGCTTAAAGCTCAGAAGAAGACATTGAAACATCTTTAAAGACACTTACAGACCTCCATCAAAGTCTCTTCATTTACTTTATACAGTAAAAGTAGTTTAAATTTGAACATAAAGTGAAGTATTCAGATTTTGAATGTTTTAACGGTTCGTGCTACATACAGTAGACAAACCTTGGAGCAGGCTGTATTATTGGTAAGTCGCTGTTATGAGCTGTGAGAGTCCTTCACTGAGACCTCATCAAACCTTTCAAAAAACATTCAGACGCGCTTTTGTGCCAAAGTGTATGACCACTTTCCAAAAGTTTAAATATTTCTAAAAACTTAATTAATATTTGCAGCCATTTTCACGTAAAAAAAAACATGAACCAAATGACCTCTCGAAGAGTGAAAGGAAACGCAATTTTCAAACAACAAACACGGCAAAGGAGGTAAAAATCTGTAGTGTTTTTTATTGATATCAGACAGAAATACTGAACAAATCGCTTGGTTTGGTTTGGGTTTTCAAAATGTTTCTTTGGACAAATAATGACAAAGTTAGATGACCATTTGGCAACAGGGTGAAAACTGGGGAGTTTTGGTTTAGGGGAAAAAAAAAAAAAAATCAGAAGAAAGAAAGAATATTCCAATGGGCAATATGACTTTGACCTATTAGCATACTGGTTATTAGCATACTGGCTATTAGCATACTGGCTATTAGCATACTGGCTATTAGCATACTGGCTATTAGCATACTGGCTATCACTATTGTTTTACTTGTTTTGATAAATGATGATTTGACATAATTTATCTCCTATTTATAACTCCAACCTCAGACCTAAATCAAAACAAGAAAAGCGATAATGCTAGCCAGTATGCTAATAGGTGAGAGAGCACCCATTAGGAGCCGGAACGATTATGCAAAATATGACTCAGGCACAGTTCCCACTTAGTGTAGCTCGACAGACCTAGGAAAAAAAAAAAGAAAAAAAACTGTAAACAAGCAAGTGTGTTAGCTTTAGTGTAGCTAGCTCCTCCCTTCAGACAGATATAAGGCAGGAATCTGACCAGAACTGAAGAAGCGGCTTGGATGAGCAGCCAAACTTTCTGTCCAGTTACAGAATTGACATTTTCTTTTGCTAAGAAGAAAGAAAGAATAATATTCCGACAGCCAGTATGACTACACATATACTGTAGTTTGGGTTGGGCGATATTGTGGAACATCTCAGCCAAAGCAATAACATCTCCATGGAGACCAGCAGATGGCAGACCCTCCATCAGAAAACTTACATAGTGTGTCTTTAATAGATTTATATTGTTGTTGAGAAGTTATTGTTTGGGAGTACATGTCGCTCTGATTGGCTAAACCTTCTCGACATTTGATCGCAGGCTAAACATGACGCAGGCTAACCAATAAAAATGGACTCATGGGAAATACCAGACGACTATGTTAAACAACCTATGAGTGAAAACATGCAAGATAACCTACAGAACTGTGGAACACTCCAGGCCAAGGCATAACATCTCCATGGAGAAAAAAAAGTTACATAGTGTCCCTTTATACATTACCATTTCCAGGCCTAATTTAGTCCTGATGTACGTTTCTTTGTGCCAATTGTGTTGGGTTTATTTGAGATTAATTTGAACTACTCCAATGTGTAGTTTAATCATAGCCTGTATACACAAAATGGACATAGCTAACCTGCTAGCCGCCACGTTCCAAATAGCAAATGATCATGTAACTTCTGCTGTTAGACTCGTCGTTTTGGTCTTAAAATATTCGTATTAACCTGCTCTACTTGATCATGGTGTTTTTATTTTGCTATTGTGGCTGTAGCTCAAGATATGAACATTAATAACAGACCAATCAGGCGCCTTCTTTCTCTGAGGTCGCTCCCGCTAGCGTTAGCAACAGGTTTGCAGGAGTCTTTTTTTTTCTATTTTTAGTTTATTTTTAAGTCTATTTACTTTTTTTTATTTTAAGCTATTTATCTATTATCTTGTTTTATTGCATGTACCATTTTCCTTCTGTTCTTTAACTGTGCGGCGCAATACTGGAATTTCCCCACTGTGGGACTAATAAAGGAATATTTTATCTTTTTTTAGCTAAGCACCGGCTCCCTGCTCAACCAAAATCAGAAGAATCAAAAGACTTTATTGCCATTGTAAGTGAACACAGCTCACAAACTGGGACCTTACTTCGGTGATAAAGTGCAACATAAAGACACGCTCAATAAATACAGATAAGGGCATGCACAAAGTTAAAAAAGATATGCTTAAAATGAAATAAAATACTTAGAGGTAGAAAACCAGGGGAGTGGGCGGGAAGGGTCGTTACTCGTGATACTCGCAGTCGGAATTCCAGATACGGAAGTCGACTTCAGTTTCGTCGCTATAACCGCTCTAGCCTCGATGAGCTTCATTTGACTGGAACTAAACGCTCAGTCCACTTCTTTATACAGTCTATGCGTTTATGGATTAGTTGCGGTTTACACTCTTACAAACACTGATATCTTTCTGAGCTCTAACTTGGTACAAAAAGTGACGACACGGTACCACTCAAAGAACTGCAAATCGCATGTTCGAAAAGCAGGAGTGATTCAATTCAATTACGCAGTGGCCTAAAGGGAGGACAGGATTAGCCTCTTTAGCTTGGTCAAGTGCAATGATGTGTCTGTGTGTTTCTCTGATTAGAGCAGGAGCACTGCTTTGGACAGACCAGGGAAGACTAGCTAGGTCCCTTTCAATTCAGTGTGCACTGCTCTAATAAGCTTCAGGCCTCATTATGGTGGGCTGCTCGGTGCCTCACAAAACGCACGTAATGAGCCATTTGAAATATTCCACAACATTAGGACAGTTCAAATTGGAGAGTGAGCCCAATAAGACCTCAGCTGCTGTAACCAGGTTAGAAGAGGCTGTTCTCGCAGTAGTCGGAACAGATTTCAATTCGTTTATTTGGTTTTTGTATTGCTAGCGGAGGTGGATGTAGTACCCAGTTTTGTTACTTAAGTAAAAATACAGATACAGAGGTAAAAAGTTAAAGTATCACATGAAAAAATCGACTTAAGTACAGGTTTAAAAATGTATTTTAAGACTAATAAGTAAAAGTATTTCACACAAGTGGTGTTAAAGCGTAATTTTTGTTGTTATTGATTCAAAAATTATACATATTTTGGTCAATCCATGTCTTATTTTTTCAATTTTTTTGTTTGCCCAAAGCCAAAGCTTGAACTCGAAAACTTTAATCAGGATGTTACCACGAACATGGTAAAAATAACTCCTCAAATCATATGAAAAGTACTTTTTACTCTCAGTCCAGTTAAAAAAATATAATGAAGTAGAAAGTACAGATACCTGCTCTCAAATGTGGTGAAGTAAAAGTAAAAAGTACTCACTGTAAAATGCACTTAAGTAAAGTACAGATACCTAAAAGTTATACTTAAGAACAGTACTTTAAAACTTGTACTTATATTTTTCACGATTATAGAGTTTACTGTCCCTGTAGGTAATTTATCCTGCATATTTCAATGATTTTGGGACAATCTGCAAAAAGTATCCACTGTAAAATGTACTTAAGTAGTGCAGTACCTAATAATTTTACTTAAGTACAGTACTTTACTACTTGTACTTTGTTATCTTCCACCACTGATTGCTAGCATTCATATTTTCCATGTTATGTATAGAGTTTACTGTTCCTGTAGGTAAGTTGCCCTCCATATTTCAGTGATTTTGGGATGACCTGTGTCGGGGGATGTCTAAACGCTTAAAGAAATGAACATGCAAACTCCACATAAAAAGCCCTGCTGCAATTTCAGAAAAAAAAAACACAACATCTTCCTTATGATACGAAATGTGTATGTAAAGGAAACGCATAGCCCTTATTTAGTGCAGCTGGTTGGAAATGCCGTGCAGTTGTGAAAAGGTGCCCAGCATAGAGTTAAAAGCGCTGTACCTGCTTTTTACCATCTTCAAAACGCGAAAAACAGAAGTAGTTTGCACTAGTCCAAAGATATTCCTCACTTTCCTTTTGCACTCAGAGCATCCTAATTATTCACTATAATGAGTTTATTATCTCTTTTTAATACATCCAGAGACCAGGGCGGAGTTTTGCAGTGACAGTAAAGCAAACAGCTAGCATGCTAACACACACTTCCTGATTATCGGACACACAAAAAAAAGATTTCTATTTTACCTCAAGAGTAATGTAATATATCTGTACTGGGACAAGACACAATTAGCATCTTGGGGCTGTTATTACTTTGTCTGAAATAGCCCATTCTATAGATTTAAACATATGTATTTCCACCAGGCCAAGTTATAGGTCAGATCTGTGGAAAGGCAAGTCTTCTCACAATAAGAATGCATTCTCAATTTTATTTTTTAGCAATAATAACACCTGGAAAAAAAAGCTTGTGGAACATCATAGGCAAAGCAATAACATATCTGTGGAAAGAAGAAGGTGGACGATCCTCAACCAGAAATGTTACTTAGCGCGCCTTTAATTAGCATCAACGCCTTATTTCATATCTGTTCCCCTGGTATTACTCCGCACCTTTGTTATCTCCAGATGGATGCATTGGGGACACAGTGACGCTGGGATGGTGAGCCGGTCTGTGAAGCTGTCTTTAAACTGCACACACTGCTCCTGATGTGGCCTGCTGCTAAAGGAGATTATGAGGCGTTTGTGAAGCGTGAAGCAGATTAGCACCCCCTCTGGACAGGAAGACCACTGCACCAGCTCATGCCATGTCCAAAACTCAGCACGATGCCCACACAAAAGCACCGCACGAGGCGGGTAGCGCTGGCACTGAGGGACGAGCATCTGGACTACACAGCGTAGCCTAGTGTTATATAGAGGACAGCGTACTGATCTAAAGCAGTGTAGTTTCTCTTTTGGATCCATAAAGTCTGTATAAGTCTAATTATAAATGCGGTTTAATCCTTTTGTCCTTTGTAAAGAGCCCATATTTAACACACAAACCCTGTATATTTAGGTTGAGTTCTTCTCTCAAATGGAAAATCCTCTGTTCCAGTTTGTGATGTCATGTGGTAATACAGGAAGTGCTCCACAGTATTTTTAAACTCCATTCACCTTCACTAGAATCATTTGGATAATTGTCCCAGCAAAAGGGACTCTTGTGATCTTTAAGCCAGGTTATAATGTTGTTACCTCCTCAAAAACATCCCTGTCTACATCTCCAAAGCTCAAAATGCTCTGTTCCACCTTGTGATGTCATGAAGTGGTAGTTTTCAAGTTAACAGCTACTTTTACCTTTCGTTAAGTAGAGAATAATTCCAGGTAATTCCAGGAGGCAATTCCAGGGATGAAATTATCCAACTGATTCTAGTGAAGGTGTATGGACCTTAAAAAAAATATATAAAATCAACAGAGAAGTTGTCTTGAATCAAAAAGTCAGATTTACTGAATAAATTGTGCACAACTGTCAAAGAGCTATTGTCCCTAATAGTGTGGTCTCGCCCTCAGCTCACAAATGAACCTAGTCCAAGTGGCTCGAGGACGCTGGACACATCGTCTCGTAGGTTAACAACCCAGAGATACACCCGTGCATGATAATAGATAGTATCACGAAGGTTAGGTCCAAGAGATTCATAACAATACAAGTGAAGTACAGTGAAGCACTTCCTGTATCACCACATGACATCACAAGGTGGAACAGAGTGTTTTCTGTTTGAGAGAGGAACTCAGCCTAAATATGCAGGGTTTGTGTGTTAAACCTGTGAATGAAACAAAACGCACATCCAGGTCTGTTTGTGATGAGGAAACATTACAACATAGATCAGAAAATAGCATAATATCGGTCCTTTAATAGAAAGTTGGCCAGTTTATCACTAAAATGGTCTAAAACACGCAAATAACTGAACCTAGTCTGAGTCGGGTGAGTTTGCTGCTGATAGGGGGTTAGCATTAGCACCAGATATTTGCATAATTTCAAATCTCTGCGTTTGAATACTGAGTCGTGCTGATGTAGCTGGTATCCTGTTGCAGCCTCTCCCATTGACACTGCTCAAACTCCTTATTAACAAGTCAGCCTGTTTTCCGGCTGCCTGGCTCCGGCGCGCTCATGTAAAAATGATTGATCAGCATCAGATGTTGCTACACCTGCTGTTCCATTAGCATACCGCCCTCCCCCAACCTCGGAGTTTGTTGGGAACGGATACTATTTTCAATTAATATCACTAGCTTTAGAAAAGAACAGAGTAGGGGAAAAAAATATGTGTGATTTTTTCTGACATTTTTGATTTTTCTGTGATTTGTTTTAAAGGTTCCATGTTACGCTGAATCTTATGTATATTATAATGTTTCCTCATCACAAACAGACCTGGAGTTGTGTTTTGTTTCATTCACACATGTTTGAGTCATATTTTATTATTAGTCTGTCTACATCTTCAAAGCTCAAAATGCTCTGTTCCACCTTGTGATGTCATGAAGTGGTAGTTTTCAAATTAACAGCTCCTTTTACCTTTAGTTCAGTTGAGATTGGCAGTTCCAGGGCTGAAATTATCCAAATGATTCTAGTGAAGGTGTGTGTGGAGTTTTAAACACAATGGAGCACTTCCTGTATTACCGCATGACATCACAAAGTGGAACAGAGCGTTTTCAGTTTGAGGAAGAACAGAGACTTATAACAGAGTTCAATAAACAGCATAATATGGGACCTTTAAGTAAAAGTACAGATACTGGAGCAAAAAAAATACTCAGTAAAAGTAAAAGTATCACATGAAAATATCTACTTATTTGAAAATATTTAAGAGCGAGTTTAAAAATGTGCTTAAAGCGTTAAAAGTAAAAGTACTTTCATGCCGTTTTGAGGTCTCGTAAAGTTTCAAATGTGGTGATTTTGATAAAGATTTGAGCTGAAATTTGCTCAACAGAATCAATCGTTTTACAGTTCAAACATGTAGTGGAGTAGAAAGTACAGATACCTGCTTTCAAATGTAGTGAAGCAAAAGTAAAGTAGTTCATATTCAAGTCCAGATACCTAAAAATTGCACCACTACTACTACTACTACTTTTACTTTATGTTCCACCACTGTTTATAGTGCAGCTTTAGACTCACGATGTTCCCTGTGTGAATGAGTCACACATATACATGTTTATACAGAAATACACCCACCAACAGTATCTGCACACAGGTGTCAGGAAGTACACGGGCAGATACATATGAAGTGAGTGTATAAACAACACTCTTTATATAATTTACATGCAAATGATGCTATTCCTGAAATGTGCTGTCAATCATCAGAGGAGTTTCAAGACAGGAGACATTCAAATGATTGAGTCTAAATATAATCCAGCTCATAACAAGAAGGTCCAGATTTGCATTTGGTTTACTGCAAACTAGCATTCAAAAAGAGGTTGGCTAACTGTTACTGCCAAGAACTGAAAAAAAACAAAATTTTTTCTTTAATTAAAATTCTAATGCTAATCTTTGAAGTTTAACAACAAATTAGGCGCTTTAGCCAAAAACAGATTAGCCAATAGGCGTATAATTTATAATGTTGCAACTTCCTGTCACCTTTCTCGCTCTCAGCCAATCACAACCTCCCTCTCTCGCCTCTCAACCAATCGACGCTCAGTTTAAGCTACTCCCCTCCATTGTGTCGCCACCTCAGCAGAAAAACCATAAGCCACCTACTGAACCTCATCATTCCTCTTCACTATAATTTCATTTTTGTTTAGCTTAAATTAGCCAAGTTAAGCTAATTTAGTCAGTTTAGGTCCGGCATCCAGAGAAAACTAGAATACAAAAAAAATCTGCAAATGTTGAACTTATTTCCTTTTTCGTCAGGGATCGGGCCATAGAACACAAATAAAGTAGCTGGCGACAGGCATTGTTCCTGTTTTTTTTCTACTTCTTCTTCTTCTAGTGGTTGTTGTTGTTTCTTAGGCTCGACCCAAGGCTCAATCGTTACACACCACTGAGGAAATAAGGTGAAGAGTAGATAGTGGGCACTCACAAACGGAGGTGATCGCGAGTTCATGGTGGGCGTATGGGAGAGACGTCTGCACGGTAGCAAGGGCCATCATCGCCGCTTGCAGCTTTTATTTATTTTTAATTGAATAATGACATATTTCTGGCTTGTTCGAAACAAAATATTTTCACTGTAGTTCATTTGTGCTGTCAGAGAAACACTGATCTTTATTGTTGTTTTATGTAGATAAGCAAAGTAATTACAGAGATTCATAATCACAAACCAGGACTAAAACATCTTTAATTTCAGTTACAGCTCATTTCTAATTATAAATTCTCACCTGCCTCCAACTCTGTGTCAAACTATGGCTCGTTTAGAACCAAAGTTACTGAACATTTCAATGTGCTTTGCCTAAATCATTGGCTATATTCACATCCAAATATGGTAAATGGTCAAATTTCTATTTTTTAAAGTCACTCAAAGCCCTTTACATCAAGGAACCAGTCACCCATTCACTCACACATTCATACACCGGTGTACGCAGACACTGGGGATGACGGGGGTTAAGTGTCTTGCCCGAGGACACTACAGCAGCGTTCATCTGTAGGAGCTTGAATTGCACCGCCAACCTTCGGCTCACAGGACGAACACTCTCTGCCAAACTGAGCTACTGTCGCCCTGTTTTTGATGATCCCATTTTCCTTAGGCATGAAAACACCACCAATCAGATAGAACTTATGAATTTTTAATGGTAGTAATGGAGTAAGCGATACAGATAAAGCAGGTTTAAATATTTCCTATATTCCTGGAACAGTCGTCCTGAAGATGTGAGACAGGCCTCGACTTTGATAAAGTTTAAATCCAGGCTCTAAATGTTTCCGTTTAGCTGTGCATATGACTGTAAGTGTTTTATTCTGCACTCTTCTCTTTTAATGTTAATTTTAAGATGATTATTTATGCTTTGATTCGTTTGTATTGTGATTTTAATGTCTTTCTTATTCTGTAAAGCACTTTGAATTACTTTGTGTACCTATTGTTCTATGCAAATGAACTTGCCTTGCCTATATTCCCTTTGAAATAGTTGTAAAATCAGCTCGTATTTGGCTGCAGAAGGCCCCCCCCCCTCTGTATTGGTGGACCCGCTCTTTGAAAAGTGAATGGTGAAGTTGCGAGCTGTAGCTGGGAGCAACATTAGACTGTTTTGACACTTCAGTTAATGCCTCAAGTTTGCCTGGAGCCTCACTGAGAAAAATGGCCGTGCCCATTGAAGCTAGAGTCTGACACTTTATTTCAGTCCAAAAGTCTAAGGACCATGAAAAGTATGAAGAAAAAAACATGAAGAGGGTTAAAGAGATCTGAGCGAAGTAGTGCCGCCACACAGAAAAGTACCCCAGTAAAATAAGGCTATGGGACAGTCTGAATAGTTCACTTATCACGTCTTCAGCTTTAGGAAGTCAGTCCTTCCACGGTGAGACGCATATTTGCAGTTTCTTTTACAGTTTCTTCTTTGTTTGGGTTTGTATTACAGTTGCAACTATAGATCGCACAAAGAAGCGGACTGAGCGAGCGTGACGTCACCCACAGCGCTCGGCTCCAAATGAAGCTCATCGAGGGTAGGGCGGTTATGTATGTGAACTGGAACCAGAGTCGATGGATCCAGAAGCGCACCTATGATCGCTTCTTATGTGGAACGCGGCGGCTAGCGGGTTAGCTATGTCCATTCATATGTATATACAGTCTATGGGTGCAACACAGAAATGAGTACTGCTTATGAATTCACTGGGATGATGTACAACTCTGTGAAGATACATAAATATACATACATAAAGCTGTAGCGCGCTGTGACGTTTATGGGCTGGAGCAGACTTAGGGGCGACATCAATATTTAGTCGATAACAATTTAATAACGCTGCTGTTCATGCAAATTTGTATATTTATTTTACCCATATTTTAAATGCATAATGAGCCATTTGGAGTCACATTAGAGAAGCCTAGACCTGCATAGTTAATTAATATTTGTATATATTGTATTTGATGCCCTGTCTGTACAAACAGGGCTGGTCAATGTGCTGCTGGCCTATTGTTATCTATGGTATTATCGCTATGCATCTAGAACCAAATGAGTGACATATGACAGTCCAACACATGTGTAATGCACTTGCTACACAAAATGTACATGAAGCGATACTAACAGTGCACAGTTCAGACAGAGGCAATGGTCAGACACGTGCACTTATAATACAACCTCATGTGTTACAAACATCCTTAAACACAGCCCTGCAAATCAAAACCACGTCTATCCCGAAGAAACATCTGCTTTTTCCCTGAAGTGGCACAGCTCCAGCACAGCCACATGTTCCTCCACACATGTGTAATATTCCCGTTATTCCACTAACTCTGTCGCTCCATTCAGTGTAGTGAAGACTGCAATGAGCGTTAAATTGGAGAAGCAAAGCAGCCACTCTGTAAGAGGAATGTACCAAAACCGTCGTGAGAGCAGCTCAGGACCCCAATCAGCTGTTCATCTCCATCTGAAAGACACTAACCGCTGCTTTGAAGATGGTGAGGTACGGATCTTAGCCAAACAAAAGAAATGGTTTGAGAGGGGAGTTAAAGAGGCTATTTTTGTTAGGAAAGACGATCCATCTTTGGCAGAAATCTGAACTGAAGAAGCGACTTGGATGAGCAGCGAAACGTCTTGACTCTAAAACTTTTTGTCCAGTGACAGACTTGAATTTTTCTTTTGCTATATGAAGAACAACGTACAATTACCCAAATTACCTATTAAACTATTTTATAATCCAGTTAAATATTTTGAAACCCATCCATTTTGCCTATAAGTCCGAAGAAAACCAGCCTCACCCACATCTGCAGCTATGAACCATTATAATCCATCATTAGCTCTGTGTAGGCAATTCAAACTGGCATTAATACAGACACAGTTTTCTGTTAGCTCCACTCTCCAAAGATAAAGTGCTGTAACGAAACGCTAAACTCGCTTCACCGCTTAATATAACACATCAATCCATATTCTCACTCATTCGCTTTAGAAATCCCATTTATTGTAAACAGGGACTGTACAATTCTACGGTGTCCTCTGAGAAAACACACGCCAAATAAGAATAATATCATATAATACCTCCCATTCCACCAGCATTGATCGCAACCATTTCAGGGCTGGTGTTTGTGAGCGTCATGCCAACAGTCAGTCTACAGTTACAGCCCTGAAAAGTGTGTATTTTAATACGACAGGGTAAAGTTACATGAAGGATCTTTTCTGTGACCTCTTTGCAATGTAATAAGAGGAAAGGCTGTTCTGTCTTTGGAGGGAACTGAACCTGATCACGCGAGTATGGATCTGGGTTCTGTTAAATGGTTGTTTGGGAGGAGGCCTGGCGCTTTCGGTTTATCAGAAGGATTTGATAGCGCCATTGCAGTAGATTGGTGGAGTTTGCGCCGGTGTTGGATGAGCATCTCCCTTATGTAGTAATTTAACCCAGCCAGCCATGACTATATGCTTTTCTTATTGAATAGTGGTGGAATGTAATGAAGTGAAAGTAGTGCAGTACTGGACATAAGCTTGATTTTTTTTTTTTTTTTTTTTTTTTTTTTTTTACTTTTTAACTTTTTTCTTTACTTTTTTTTAATTATTGTTTGAGGCCTGCTGAAAAGTCTGAGGGTTTATTTTTAACAAGTTCATAATTTAAGCAAACAAAAAAAAAAAAAATAAAAAAAAAAAAAAAAAAAAAAAAAAAATAAAAACAACCAAAAAAACCCCCAAAAAAAACCCCAACAATTAATTTAATTGTTTCAAAATTCAGAACAAAAAAAAAAAACATTTGAAACCATATAAGACCTCAAAATCTGCATGAAATACTTGTACTTTTTACTCTTTAAGTACATTTTTAAACAAGTACTTTAATACTTAAATTTTTTTCATGTGATACTTTTGAGGTTTTTTTTTTTTTGTTTTTTTTTTTTTGCCCTGGTACTTGTACTTTTACTCAAATAACAAAACTGCGTACCAGTATCAGTGCATACAGATATTAGAAATAGACAGAAAGAGAATACATTTAAACTGCTTCAATCCAACCTACTCTAAATATATGACGAAAAATTATTTCTGTATAATGATTCACACATTCAGAATATTACTGAGAGTCCCAAGATAAGGTTGGTTGGGAGCTTCGCCCTTGGCTCCGCCCCAAACCACAAAGCTGCTCTGAGATTGGCCTGAATCGCTCATTATCTGGAGAATTGCAACAACGCAAGTCTGGCCAGATTAATTCTGACTGTGTGAACTCACAAACATCGAGAGAATTCGTGGTGTTGCTCAAGGGTAAACTTGTGTAGGTTTGAGATCTGGTGTTGTCGCTCTCAGATACTGTATTTATTCATGTTTGTGACTCATGAATCTGTATAATCAGACCTTTCAAGCTTCAGTTTGTTGTTGTTGTTCAGTCAGATTCGCACTCAGGATGTGGAGGCAAAATTTGGGACTTTTGTGTGTGTGTGTGTTTTTTATCACCTATATTTTTGTCAACTGATAAATTACAATGTTAACAGTAAAAGAACGAATTTGTCCTGTAACTAGACGACACTTTTAGAGTGAAGACTGCTCATCCAAGACACTTCAGTTCTGGTCAGATTGCAGGCGAACACTGCCTTATATCTATCTGAAGGTAGGAGCTAAATACAGTGAAGCTAACGGACCTATTTGGTTTTATTTGTATTTTTTTACATATTGAGTCCTATGTAGCATAACCATTCAGGCCCTTAATGGATGCTCTCACACCTTTTAGCATATTATCGTTTTCCTTGTTTAGGTTTAGATTTGAGGAAACGTCTTCACTCAAATACATTTTTTTTTCTTTTACTATGGATCATACCTGGACGACTGAGGGATTACACCATCTGGTTTATTGTTACTTCCCTCCACCCTAGCCGAGCCAGTCCTGCGTGTATCCTTACAAATGTGCAATGTATTTTATGGTTCTATTTTAGCTTTACCTTTTAATTACAAACTGTATATGTTCTGGTCTGTTGGCTCCTCGGTCTCTCTCCATTCTGCATGTGAGCAGGTGGTAATTAAACCCAACCACATCTACTGCAGGAAGTGGGTTTTTGCTCATTACATATACAGCCCTGTAACTGCAGCCAGACTCCCACAAGGTCACAGCCTCAATTCATTTCCATTCTCCATACAACTCCTCAACTACACAGACATCACCACGCCAACGGCAGCAGTCCTATTCAGTCACATTCAATCATATTCATCACATTCAAAATAGCCATGGTTAGCGATAACTGCTACCCAAAAGCTTGTTACTGGATTGTCTCCTTAAATTACATGGATAAATTGAAGAACTTTTAAAATATTCATCGGTTGGCACGGCTGATGGCTCACTGCCGGTTGATTCACATTCCAATTTGTCCCGAACTTCTGAAAAGTTACACAATGTGCGCGCAATAAAAAGGAATAGTCAAAATGGAGTCTGTAAGGCGCTGTACTGGATTTTTTTACTCTCTTAAAAAAATGGGAAAAGTAGAACTAGTTCATTTTACACCAGTTGCAGTGGCCTGAAGTTGCTCTTCCTAATCCTAATTATTCACCATGATGAGTTTATAAGAGCTTTACACAACTCTCAGAGACGAGAGGGGAGTTTGGCTGTGATAGTAGCTCAGTTGGTAGTTTGTCCACTGTGATTCTATCTCCAACAGATGAATGCTGCTGTTGTGTCCTTGGGCAAGACACTTAGCCCACCTCGCCCCCAGTGTCGGCGTACACTGGTGTATGAATATGTGTGCGAATGGGTGCGTGGTTCCTTGATGTAAAAGTTTGAGAGCCTTGAATGTGGAAAAGCGCTAAATCAAAGTGTAACCATTTACCAACTAGCATGCTAAGGCACACGTCTGGTTAACGGACAGTAAAATGCTGTTTAATTTGGTGAAGTGAAGACAACACGCAGCAGATTTATTTTGACCTCAATAGCTGCTTATACAATATATCTGTACTGGGATAAATTTTGCTCAAACACATGGGGAAAAACAGGGTACAAGGCCTTTAATAATGCCGGCTATGCACTGTTCCGTTACCAAGGTCCATGCCAGGATTAAGCTGTCAGTCACTGTAATAGCAGACTGAATTGTGTAAACATGAGCTTTAAAATAATCCACTCTCTGCATGAGTGTAGCTCGTGTTTAGAAAAGCCATGCATTTATAGACTTCCTCGTTGTGTTGCGTCTCTGAAGGCTTACCAAAGTTCTCGTATAGACTCTGAAACAGCACAAGAATAATGGTCTTACCAACGATTACATCAACCAGACAAACGCACCAGCAAAGTCCAAAGGCGCTGCAGACGGAGAGGAGATTGGAGCAGACTGGAGCTGTGTAGCAACTGATAACTGTAATTGATAGAAAATCTGAGTTTGGAAATGATGGAGATAGTTGGAAGTAAAGTTCAAGCATTATTTGACAGATTACTTGTTTATGTAACGCGGCGTTAAGCTAAAACTAATGTTGAAAAGGTGGAATGTATATATAAATGGACGTAGCTAACCTGCTAGCCGCGTCCCAAATAGGAAGTGAGCATGGACGCACTTCCAGCTCCATCGACTCTGGCTCCAATTCACTTTTTATTGAAAAGCTGTCACCTCTCTTTCAATGATCCTGGTGTTTTTATTTCGCTATTTTGCCAGTAACTCAAGATATAAACATTAATAAACAGACAAATCAGGTGTCTTCTTTCTCCAAGGTCGCTTCCGGTCGGAATTCCAAATACGGCATTCGCCCCCAAATTCGCTCCATAACTGCTAGTCATTTGACTGGGGTTAAACGCTATGGGTGACATCACACTCTGTTAGTCCATAGAAACTCATCTAAGACATGAATCGCTGTTAGTCTGGGGTGATTTCGGGTGAATCAAACTTCAAAATATTGATTTAACAACATAAAGGAAATCCATGACTAATTATCAAGGATGAACCTTCTGGAAATGTCATACTTTTTCATTAGTGTTGAGGCTTTAAGTAAAACCAGGGAGTCTTTGAATAATCCATAACCAAACATAGAATTCATTTTCATAAAAATATATGAAGAACTGAACACAAATACTGCTTTTCATTTTATCACGGGTTCTATGGTAAAGTATGTTGGGACTGTTACTTCACCATGCATTTTAAATTAAATATGTCCTATCAGTGAACTTTACTATATGCACATTTTGATAAGACACTGTGTAATTATTATTATTATTATCAGCATTATTATCATTATTTCTGCAGTTTGGTCACATTTTTGTAAAGAGCTTTTCCACCTTCAAGGCTCAACGGACTTTACATCAAGGAACCACTCATCCATTCACACGCACATTCATACAACAGTGTACACAAACACTGGGAGAGATTTAGAGTCTTACCCAGGGCCGGCCCCAGCTTTCAGGGGGCCCTAAGCAGAATTTGTCTCTGGACCCCTTGGCAGTGACTGTACCCGGGCTGAGCTATTGGTGATTCAGATTTGACAACATTATGACCCTGCTCTCATCACCTTGTCCAATTGTGTTTCTATTTATATGACCAAAAGACTGAATGTTTTAATCAAACTTGTAAACCCACGATTCAAAAGTACCCCGGCTGCCTCAGAGCACCTTGGGGGTGTAAACACATGGCTGCCCATACTTATGCCTGGTTCAAAGCAGATATTTTGCCACTATATATTAAAATAATAAATAAGTAATCTTTATAGAGGGATATTTAGGCTCCTGTAAACACCCAAGCTCTGTTTCCAGTATAACTTTACATATTATATTATTTTAAATACAAATGTATGGACTCTTGGGGGCCCTCTGGTGGCCTTGGGGCCCTAAGCAGCTGCTTAGTCTGTTTATAGGCTGGGCCGGCCCTGGCCTTGACAACAGCATTAATCTGTGGGAGCTGGAATCACACTGTCATCCTGTGGGTCAATGGATCTGCTACTGTCTCGCTAATTTTTTTTCTTTATTCATTTAATTTTATGCAATTTATAATAATCAAAACACTATTGAGTTTTTGAATTGATGAAGCATTAATCTTTCTGATATAACTTGATACTACTTCTATATAGCCATAGTCTATAGCACTATAGGGCTGTAGGACACTAGTTTACATGCCCTTCCTGCTGCACATATTGTTAATGGAGTTGACAGAGTGTTTGTCCACCGACCACAAGATCGGTCAGATCCGCTGGGTTCCACATTTTGGCGGTGCGATTCCAGCTCCCACAGATGAATACTGTCATTGTGTCCTTGGGCAAGACACTTAACCCACCATCGCCCTCACTGTCTGTGTACACTGGTGTATGAATGTGTGTGTGAATGGGTGAGTGGGTCCTTCATGTAAACCGCTTTGAGCCTTGAAGGTGGAAAAGCGCTGTATAAAAACATGACCATTTACCATTTTGCCAAAGTGTCTTGCCAAAGGACACAAAAACAGTCAGCGCTTTTAAATTACCTTTCACTGGTTCCAAGTTAAATGAGTTTAACTAGATATCAATGCTTACAAACCACATAATATGCAAATTGTGTAAGATTACAGTTAACTTCAAGTGTAAACTCATGTTCAGATAAAACTGGCGGAAAACAGGTTACAAACTCACCAAGGCTTCGCCCAGTGTCCATTTTCTTGTCGTTTTTCATGTTCAAATGAATTCCAATTAGCATAGCGAGAATCTTAAGATAGATTTGCTCTGATCTTGACGGATAAGACGCCAAGCTGTTTTTGTTTTCGCTAGCTAACATTATCTCCAGCAGATGTTAACATTTTTTCAACTTCCAAAAAATAAAACGGGAGAAAAAAATCGGTGAAAAACAACAGCAGACAGACAATCAATACTATATGATATGGCCATGAGCGGTAATGCTGACATTCAAAACAGCTTTTGGAGACTTGTAAAGAATGGGAGGCCCTGGGCTGTCTGCTGTCAAGTATTCTATATGACAGTTTTACCGCGTTTACAAGCAGCCAGCACAGCAGACTAATGTGTTGTCATAGCGAGGAGTACTCAAAACTGCATAAGTGAAAAAAGTACAGCCACAACATTTAAAATACAAAACAAACATTAAACTGTTTGGATCTGAAACTTCCAAACCTGAAAAGAAATGATTTTTTTTTTTTTTTTTTTTTTTTTGGAAGATATCTATCTGGTATTTTCACATGGGATATAATATAATTTTTTTTTTTTTTTTTTTTGAAGGAGAGAGGACATATGGGCACCCAGAGAAAAAAGCGGCTAAATGGGATAATAATTCATACTTGGGAATCAAAGCACACTTTTTACACTGTTCAGATACCATTAACTGTTATATAGAAATCCCATGACACTACAAGGGCAAGTTACAGGTCACGTCTATGGAGAGGCGAGCCTGCTCAGTAAGAGGTTATTTTCAGCAATGACAACAAAGAGGCAAGTTTTGTTTGGAAAGACAATCCATCTTTGAACAGGAATAGGGCTGTAGACATCATATATCTCCTATTTACAACTCCATCCTCAGACCTAAGCCAAAACAAGGAGAACAATAGTGCAAAACAGTGTGAGAGCACCATTAGGGGCCTGAATGATTATACTAAATATGACTAAGGCACAATTCGTACTAGATTCGTTTAATAGATCTAGTCAACAGACACTGTAACGAAGAGGTGGGTTAGCTTCAGCGTAGTTAGCTTCTCCCTTCAGACAGATATAAGGCAGTGTCCACAGGTAATCTGAACAGAACTGGAGAACACAAGGGCTACTGTAGGCTGTAACTTACGCTAAAAACAAGAGCCAAACAGCAGTCCACTCACTGACGTCTCCAAATAAGACCAGTAACTGACCTCGAACCTTCTCATCAACTTGTCGGCATAGCAACCACGTGACACACTGACACAACAAAAGGTGTCAATTCTGAGCTATACACAAAATATCGCTACGTTACTCATCATTACAATCCGTTTAATGCCATACTATGTAACATTCCAGGCCAAGTAATGACATCGTTCTGGCAGACCCCCCATCTGAAAAGTTACACAATGCAACTTTAAAGCTGACACTACAACTTTTAAAATTCCTGTCAGGCTACGATAGATTAGCATCCAACGGCCAAGTAATAAACACAGTGAAATTCCCCATCACTTTGTATGCTACACTGTGGTTGCACTTGTATCTACAGTTTTGTGCTTGGACCCACAGAGGTTTAGACGCACGACGGCTCCACTGATGACCTGATTAGTGCATTAATCAAACCCTTGTGACGCGTTCTGTTCACACAAATGACGCAGTGAAGACGGAGTCCCCCCGCATCACTCAGAGCGGCCATATTGGATTTCACACACAATCACACAGGTCTTTTGTCACTAGCACTGCTGTGTTCAAGAGCATGACAGGTAATATATAAACACGTTATATGTATGTATGAGGCTTGATATTGGCCCCTACAAGACTGAGAGCCTGAGAATCAAATGGGATTGAATTAGAACAGAGTAAAAAAAATATATAATGTATATATAAAAATAATAATAAAATAAAATAATACAATTAAAATAAAAATGTAATAAAATAAAATAAAAAAAATAAAATAAAGAAAAATAAATAAATAAAACAATTAAATTAAAAAAGAGTTGTGTCCTTATGCAAATACCCACTTTGTCCAGTATGAATTGTGTAGAATGTTCTCTCAGTCTACCCCAGGGCAGCTGCGGCTACAATAGTGTTCACTACTGATTGTGAATAAATGAATAATGCAATGTAAATCACTTTGGGTGTCTTGAAAGGCGTTCTACAAATCAAATTCATTATTATATTGATTTAAACCTACTACCTCCTTTCACTGTTTGAAAATGAGGTTCCCCTTCATCAGCTATCCTCCAGTAGAAATGTGTGTTTCAGTGTATGGTATGTGTGACTGCAGATCTGTCAAAGCTAGCTCTAATGCTACACAAAGCGCACATGAAGCAGATTGCTTTAAGCCCAGCCCCTTGTAGACTGTGCGACGGTGCCATGGGCGATTCCAAACCCTCCAAAAGAGATAATGTGATGCCCCCGGGGTGTGCCCTGAGGTCCCAAATACACTATACTAGACAAAGAGAAGACATTTACGGGAGCTACAGACACACTGGATTACACAGAATACTACTGGAAATGTACTGAAATCTGCCCAAAGTCGTTGATAAAATGTGAAAATATAGCCGGTGTCAGCGTGCATTATGTTACAACACAGGATTTCAGGTGCGAGAAATTTAATGATGCCAACCTGATGAAGGGAAGGAGTTATTGTGGTTGTTATTGACAGGTTGGTTTGTAGTTCGAATCCCACTCTCGAATCCAAAAAAATTAATTAATAAAAAAAAATAATAAAAAAAAAAAAAATGATATAATAATAATAATAATAATAATAATAATAATAATAATAATAATAATAATAATAATAATAATAATAATAATAATACAATAATATTAATAATAATAATTAATGTGCATATAGTAAAGTCCACTGATTAGAAATATTTAATTAAAAAATGCATGGGCACGAGTGGCTCCTTGATGTAAAGCGCTTTACCATTCATAAGGAAAAACATAACTTTTGCTAATGTCTTTTAAAATATTATATATATATATATATATATATATATATATATATATATAATATATATATATATATATATATATATATATGTCCTACTCCCTCTTGACTAGTATTAAGGTAAGAGTCCCCAGATAAATAAGTAAATTTTGCTTTATGTGCTTTTGGACTCAGTGTTGCATTTTTTTCCTATTTAGCAGTTTCTTAAATTATACTGTGTAAATGAGTTTGCTATGAATATGCATGCATACTTCCAAATGCTTAAAAAAGCTTAATCTGGCAACCGAAAAAATCCTTAGAATTAAATAAAGGCAAAAAATAATCTTTCAAACTGTTCTTTTTGACAGCTGTACTCAAAGCGCTTTACATCAAAGAACTACTCACACATTCATACACCAGTGCACACAGACACTGGGGGCGAGGCGGGTTAAGTGTCTGGCCCGAGGACGTGACAACAGCATTCATCTGTGGGAGCTGGAATCGCACCTCCAACCTGTGGATCAGTGGATCTGACCGCTCGACCAAAGATGTTCACGTCGAGAGCGGGATTCGAACCACCAACCTTCGAACCAACTGAGCTACTGTGGCCCTGTAGTGTTGATAGAGAATAGTTGAATAGTTTAAAATTGTATTAAGTTTGTAAAGTGTTATGTTACATGGCCCAATCAGAGTACTGCATTTTGAATATTTGAGCTGCATTATATTTAAAAATGCTGCTCTAGATTAAAAATGGCTTTGTTTGTCTCAACATCTGCTATGCAACTATTCATCGCTAATCAGAGAAGGAAAAACTGCACATGCACTCACCACAAGATCAGTGGTTTCAATTTATTTCTCACTAATACTGCAGAGTTTGAAGCTTAAAATGCATGACAGCAACGTAATCCTTCCTTGAATACCACCAAATTAAACAATAATTGCATCAGGATACAGTCAAAATGCGAATACTGTCTTAAAAAGCTGAAAAACAGAACTAGTTCATTTTAAATACTTTGCAGTGGTCCAAAGTTACTCCTCGCTTCTCTTATGCAGTCAGAGCATCCTAATTATTCACCGCAGTGAGTTTATAAGCTCTTTTCACAACTATCAGAGACTAAACAGCAACTAGCATGCTAACACACACTTACTATGAGACAATGATTAAATGCAGTGGACTTATTTTGACTTGTGCATTTTTGGTGCGTGTATTTAGTAACTTCCCAACAATACATGGCCGGTCTATGAACCGCCAACACAAAGAGTTTCTGTGTGACATATTTCAGAACCAAACAAAACCTTTATTCTGTTTGTGAAAATAAACATTTGGAGTGTTTTGACAGAGTCCTGCGGTCGGTTATAACCTTGTAACTTCACAGCTCTGAGTTGGACAATGTAAACAGCCTGCGAGTGTCTTTTGATTAGCAGCTGAGGCGCTAAGATGCAAACAGGGCGTTTAGCAAGGTCAACGCTTTCCAATGGATATACACAAGTAATGCAAGGTCATACTTCAGTTTTATATTTTTGTATCCAGGGAAGGAGCTAGTGCAAAGAGTCATGTAGGATAAAAAACATGTGTTTGATCCATAGACTGTATAAAGAAGTGGACTAAGTGAGTGTGACGTCGCCCATCGGCTCCAGTCAAATTAAGCTCATCAAGGTTAGCAGGTATAGGGGCCAATTTGGAGCCGATTTCCATATTGGGAACTTTGACTGTGAGTATCATAGCAACCAAAGAGCCAATCAGGAGTGAGGCTGCTGAAATCGTTAAATTTTAATTTTAAAATTGCTGCTCGCTAGTGAGATGTGCAGCTATCCATAGGGGGCGCCGACAGCATGCAGCGCTTTGTTGTGATGTTTACGCCGATGTCACTTCGCAATGGGCACTGAAGTTTTCTAACACGGAAGTCAGCGGATTTTTTTTTAATTTTTTTTTTTTTCCCTATATACAGTGGTCCCTCGCTATATTGCGGTTCACCTTTCCTGGTCTCACTGTTTTGTGGAATTTTTTTTGTGCAATTTTACATCATATGATGTTCGTGCATTGTGTTCTGCGTCCTGATTGGCCGAGGGACTGTAGACCATTGTCCACAAGTGTTTCACTGTGCACGGAGAGAGACGCCTTTGGGGATACCACTGGAGCAGAGGCACGAGAACAACACATTTTAAAGTGATCATCGAGGAAGAGGGAGATAATCTACGAAGGTTTGAACTTTGAGAGTGTCTAACAAGAGAGAAATGTGAGAAAATGTTAATGCCTGTCTGAGAAAAGTGTATACAGTGTGTGGTGAGGGGGGTTTTTACAGACTTGAAACATATATAATAATTGTAAAAAATAAAGCTGACTACTTCACGGACCAATTTGTTTTTAGAACATAACCCCCGCGATAAACGAGGGACCAATGCACATTATTTTAGATGAATATTGTGATTTAAAATACCCAAACTACAACATAACGATCCACTGTGTCATAATTTATAAGTATATCGCAGACACAAGTACACTATGTCGTCTTAACACGGGTTGACAAAAATCATCTCTCGTGACTGTGTGGTACGTGTATTTAGTCGGTGTAGTTCCTCATCTGTCCAGCAGTGGTGTAAGGTTGTAGTCATCTGGACACTGTTGAAAAGTGAAATCAAGACGTTACGACTCCCATCATGAAGTCGTTTTCAATCAGATGTCATTAGTGGTTTAAGGAATAATTTGCCTTCTGTTTACAGCAGGATCCTCAAACTCCGGTTGAGACCAAGCCAATCAAATGCTAATCATGTACCTGATTTTTACAGTTTTAAAAACATGGAAAACAGAACAAGCTAATTTAAACAGTTTGGTCCAAAGTTATTCCACACTTACTTTTTGCATTTTGAGTATCGTAATTATTCACCCTGATGAGTTACTAAGCACTTTCCAGAACTTTGAGACCACAACTGAGTTTTACCATCACAGTAAACACAACTCACACAACTAGCATGCTAACACGCACTTCCTGATTATAAAACAGCACAACCCACACAACTAGCATGCTAACACGCACTTCCTGATTATGAGACAGCACAACTCATATAATTAGCATGCTAAAACACACTTCCCGATTATGAACCAACACAATTGTCACAACTAGCATGCAAACACGCACGTCCCAATTATGAGACAACACAACTCGCGCAACTAGCATGCTAACACACTTCCCGATTATGACACAACACAACTCACACAACTAGTATGTTAACAGGACACATTTTGTGATTATGACACAACACAACTAACATGCTAACACAATGCAATTCCTGATTATGAGACAACACCACTAGCATGCTAACACACACTTCCCAATTATGAGACAACGCATCTCTCGCAACTAGAATGCTACCATGCACTTCCCGGTTATGAAACAACACAACTCACGCAACTAGCATGCTAATACAATGCACTTCCTGATTATGAGACAATAAAACACTTTATAATTAGATGCAGACACACATATTTTTCCCACAAAAATAAATCTGTAATGCAGCAAGACACATTTTGCTCATATCCATAGAAAAAAACGATAGGGGTAGAACAAACCATAATGAGGCCAACATGCCTGTGCAGTTTCAGGTATAAACTCGTCCTTTAGGGCACAAAGGTTACACACTGTGCCATTATCTTCTGTGTAAACATGTAGACAGAAATAATATCTGGTGGCCAAGTGTGAAACCATGGGCCTGTGTTGTTCCCTTTAAGTTGAGGCTGATCTCACTCGGCTCTGTGCTCTCCAGCTGTGATTAAACATGGCTCTCATCTAACCCCCTTCGGGTGCTGTCCTCATGCGTTTCTCTTCTTTCAGAATTAAATCTTCAAAGACAAGCAACAGAAGGCCTTTTTCATCTTTTTTATATGGAGTCATACTTCCAGGACAAAGTTTCTGTCGTAATTAAATGAACGCAGCCTTGTTCTAGCGATCAGAGAATTTAAGGAAGGAGAAGACATCAACCAGTTTAATCGTTCTGGGGACAGTTGCCTTTTTCATAACTCAATATGTGTTTTTCAGTAGTTGTAATCTTTTCACAATTATTAGCTTCAAACAAACAAGGGACTAAACCACATGACTTTGTTCTACAGTGTATTCTTTTCTTGCATAACTCCAAATGAAAGACTAACTATAATGAAATATCGTCTTTACATTTAGTATTAATGCAGAGCTGGAAGAAGTACTCAGTTTTTGTTACTTAAGTAAAAGTACAGATACTAGTAACATAGCAACCAAAGAGCCAATCTGGAGCTAGGCTACTGAAGGTAACGCCTCTTCCCGCCCACACCACTGGTTTAGCAGCGAGTGCTTAGCAACGCTGTCAATCAAAAACCTTTGCTAATGCTAGTGGGAGCAACCTCGGGGAAAGAAGGTGCGTGATTTGTCTGTTATTAATGTTCATATCTTGAATTATGAACACAATATCGGAATAAAAATACCAGGATCACATAGAACGGGTTAATATGAACATTTTAAGACCAAAATGACGAGCTTGAGAGCAGCAGTTACAGAGAAAGGGGCCTCAGTTTTTCAATAGAAAGTGAATTGGTCGATGAAGCCGGAAGTGCGCCCATGCTCACTTCCTATTTGGAACGCAGCGGTGAACAGGTTAGCTATGTCCATTAATGTATAAAGTCTATGTTTGAAACACAGTGAGCTAGCTAGCATGCTGATGTGCATAGAGCCTACTGTGTAATGTTCAGCAGTTTCCATGGTGACACGATGCACACATAGCTAGATACGTTTTTTTTAAGGTGAAAACAGTTGGTGGGCAAACACATTGTGCGCTCTCTTTTCTGGTATTAGCATTTCACATTTTCACTCATCATTCTCAGTGCATTAGATCAACATAACAAAGTACAATTGTCACCATTACTTTATTCTGTAATAGTTAAGTTTAAAGATGCACATGGAACATTTCTATTGAAGAGTAGTAGGGACCAAAATCTGTATTTCACAATTTTTTCGGTTGGGATTACAGATTTATGAACAAATATGGACAACTGCAGAAAGGACAGGACATGGAGCGAGATTTGGGAATGAGTTGTACATTTGTTTTGCATAGGGCAAATTTGTATGACCAACAATTTCTTCACCAACTACAGCCCTCGGGGGAACTCAACCTGCTTGTTTTACTAGAAAAGTTATAGAGTGCGACTTTAAAAATACAGACAAAACAATATTACATCATTATGCAAACTCGAGCATCTGTACTGGCACCTGCATAAAGTGTGAACAGTGATAAGTGACAAGTGCTGTTTCGTACAATCACTGTCTCAGGTTTAGTCATTACAAAAGTGTCTGTGTCTCGGTATCAAACAGGCGCAGACCAAGCATGGAAAAGGCTCGGAACAGCATCAGAACATGCTCAGGATGCACTTGGAACAGCCTCAGTACATGACCAGAACAGCCTCGGAACACACTCAGAACAGCTTTGGAACAGAACTGGAAGAACCTCAGAACACGCTCAGAACAGCCTCAGAACAGGCTCGGGGTATGCTTGGACCAAGCTCAGAACAGCATCAGACACACTCAGAACAGCCTTGGAACAGAACTGGAACAGGCTCAGAACATCTTCAAAACAGCTTCGGAGGAGGCTCAGAACAACCTCGGAATAAGCTCGGAATAGCGTCAGAACACGCTTAGAACAGCCTCAGAACAGCCTCAGAACAGAATGGGAACATGCTCAGACCACGCTCAGAACAGGCTCAGGACGCACTCAGAACAGCCTCAGTACATGCCCAGAACAGCCTTGGAGCAGGCTCGGAATAGCGTCAGAACACGCTCAGAACAGTCTTGGAACAGAACTGGAATAGGCTCAGAACATGCCCAGAACAGCCTCAAAACAGTTTCGGAACATGGTCAGAACAGCCTCGGAATAAGCTCGGAATAGCGTCAGAACACGCTTAGACTCATGTTTCAGAACAGAATGGGAACATGCTCAGACCACGCTCAGAACACACTCAGAACAACCTCAGAACAGGCTCAGAAACACGTGCAGAATATGCGCAGAACAGCCTCAGAACAGCCTTGGAATAAGCTTGGAACAGCATCAGAACAGCCTCAGAGCAGGCTCGCAGTGGGTGGATCACATGACCTCGCTCCTCTATGTTGGGCTCCAGCAGCAGGTAGAGCCCGGGCCCTGCAGGTTCACTCTGTGTAGGTTAAGCAGTGCAGGCGTCTCAATAAATCCGACTAAACAGGAGCATATGGCCAGGCTCAGGTGGCCACTGGCAAAACAATAGCGAGGGGAAGTAAAAAGCGTATTTGTACAAAGTAATACCACATGTTTGAGGTGGAAAACATTTATAAAAATACACAAAGGAAAACATTGCCTGGATCTTCAATACTTTCCGAAGATGTGAGTGTGGTGAGGATGAGATGAGCGTGATTGACAGGTGAATGTACGGTCCATCCCTGAATGTCACAAATCTGATTGCACGAGCAAAAGGCCGCGGGGACTGGACTGACATCGCTCTGTATAAAACACACAGAGATATCAGTCTGGATTTGGGAGGTAATTGTACTTCTATAAATGTAAGAAAAAAAATTACGTTTTCCATGTCATCTTTATACAGAAAAATGGCCGACATTGCACTCAATTAGGCCACATAAATCAGAATAATCGTCAGAGGCAGATGTAAAATCCTTGGATCATTTTGTTGACGTATTAGACACCAAACTTGTTCCTGGGGGGATTTAGGTTAGAGTAAAAACATCATTTGTTGTTAAAGTTGAACAATTTACATTTAGATCTGAAACGTTTTTCCCTTTAGTGCAGTTCAATAAATGTAAGAAAAAATATGACATCTTTTGCGTAATGTTTTAATCTGGAAATCAGGCGATTGTGCAGAAAAATGGCCGACGTCGTGCTCATTTACGGAAACATAAATCTGAGGAATCGTCAGAGCAGGTGTAAAGTGTTGGGTTCATTTTGTTGACATATTACATACAAAGCGTATTCGATATAAAACTATTTTGGTTTTCCTACAGGGACTTTAAGAGGGTCTTGTTTTCTGTATTATATTTCTGGATCATTCTGGGGAAAAAAACTGAAAAAGCCACACAAATTCAGATTGCATACTGTTTTAGGGAGCTCCAAAATGCAACACTGCCAAGTTTTGAAAAGCTCTTAATGTCCTGTATAAATCGATATAAATCTATGGACACTGGATGGAAGTTGATGCAGTGACAAAATATAACATCTAACTATTAGCATCACTACTTCCTGTCCAACTGTATCTCTGTGGGTTTTTGCCCAGTCACCACAGCTTGTATAAAGAAGTGGACTAAGTGTGACGTCACCCATAGTGTTCAGCTCCAGTCAAATGAAGCTCATCGAGGCTAGAGCGGTTACAGGGACGAATTTGGAGCCGAGTTCTATATTTGGAACTCCGACCACGAGTATCATAGCAACCAAAGAGCCACTCCAGAGTGAGGCTGTTGAAGGTAACGCCCCTTCCCGTCCGCATCACTGGTTTAGCAGGGAGCAGCCGCTTAGCAACGCTGTCAATCAAACCTGTTGCCAAGGCTAGCCGGAGCAAACTCTGGAAAGAAGGCGCCCGATTTGTCTGTTATTAATGTTCATATCTTGATTTATGTGCACAATAGTGAAATGCAAATGCAAGGATCATGTTGAGTGGGTTAATATGTGACAATTTTTCAATGTAAGGTGAATTGGAGCCAGAGTCGATGGAGCCAGAGCGCGCCTATGCTCACTTCCTATTTGGAACGTGGCGGCTAGTGCATTAGCTATGTCGATTTATATATAAAGTCTATGACAAAGATCAGTCAGTGGACAGGGAGCTGCGGGGTGAATGTCACTCATAACATGTTAAACACTACACAAATAAAATGAATACTTCACCAGAGGACACTTCTGTGTTTAGAAAGAGGCATGCTTGTCTCTCAAAGCGAATGCCAATGCTAACTTTGAGGCATAATAAATATTAAATCACATATATAACACATAAAGAAAAAACTCATCTTTATTTGAATTAATTTGAATTTTAATAGGTTGTTTATTTCATGTTTTCTCATTTTAATAAGTTAGCTTTGAGACACCGTGTGCTAGCTAGCATGCTACAGTGAACAGAGCCTATTTGTGGCTAAAGAATACAGCTTCATTAGTACTAGCTTGACTTTTTGGTTTTCTATTTTTTATACTAAACATGTTTTTTTTAGCAAAGGAAAGAAAAGTAAGACACAAATACATTCCGGTTACTGATAGAACCACTGCACCTCAGGCCAGATCAAATAATAATGAACAAATTATAAACTATTTAAAAGCAACATCTCTATTTATTTGCATTACCGTGTGCGTGCAGTGTGCTGTGTTCACTGAACCCTGGGACATGGTAATTTCAGCACTGCTCTGATGCCTTCGGGTCATATCTGCACATTTCATGGAGAAAATCTGATGTTGAACCATTTAAAACAAGCGCCCCTGTGGGAATGACTTACACTTTTATAAACTGAGCTGTGTGAATGAGGAAGATACAACTATTTTCTTCATTGTCTGGATTGGACAGTTTAGTGAAGTGTGAACATGATCAAATTACTATTGTATGTTTTTATTTATTTATGTATTTATTCATGTACAGTTGTCCCTCACTATATCGCGGTTCACCTTTCGCGGCAGTTTCGCTGATTTTTTGTGTGCAAATTGCCTGTTTTTTTTTTTTTTTTTTTTTTTTTTTTTTACATCATATGAACGTGCATTGTGTTCCGCGTCCTGATTGGTTGAGGGACTGTAGACCATCGTGTTCTGCGTCCTGATTGGTTGACGGACTGTAGACCATTGTGTTCTGCGTCCTGATTGGTTGACGGACTGTAGATCATTGTGTTCTGCGTCCTGATTGGCTGAGGGACTGTAGACCATTGTGTTCTGTGTCCTGATTGGCTGACGGACTGTAGATCATTGTGTTCTGCGTCCTGATTGGCTGAGGGACTGTAGACCATTGTCCATCAGTCTCCTCCGTGTCCTGTACAGTACAGAATGTGTCCAGACAAATTTACATAAATGTTCGATCGCAGTGTGACTCTGAAGTGCTGTATGTTTGCAAGTTTTCTCCCCGACAAAAAACCCACAATGTCGATGAAACGTTCTGCACCGACAATACACCAACTTTGAGAGTGTTTAAACAATAGAGAAATGTGAGAAAATGTTTATGCCTGTCTGACAAAAATGTGTATAAAGTGTGTGAAGAAAACCCCCAGTTTTTGGATTATTTCGGATTAGTTACAATTCATCTTATTTTACTTCATTCAACTGTTAAACAGATCACAGTTTCTTCTATAAGACCAGCTTTACTGAATCTAATGTTGCCAAGGATACAGTCACATTGGTCTAGTTTAGGGTTAAAGGCACAATATGTAACTTATTTATTTTATTTATTTATTCATTTATTCATTCATTCATTTTTTACTATTTGTGATTTTGGGCATTTCTTTTAAAAAGTATTGTAAAAGCCAAAAGTAAAATCTGTCAACTGGACAAAATTGTCTTTCACTATGGATCAGACTTGGACGATTGACGGATTACACAGACATCTACATTTTCATTCATTGCAGTATCTTACCCCGCTCAGATTCCCTAACCCCACCCGTGGTCCCTGCCCTAGACTGGAGACCTGGAAAGCAGCGGTTGGGACAGCGCCATCTCTTATGGGGAGGAAATAGCCATGGGTGGTGCACAAATCTCCAGCAGACGACACCTAGGTAATAGGCCCAAGTGCGTCTGGGGCCAAACAGCTCAGGAACTCATTTTGTCTGTCTGATGTGATGGATTCTGTGTGGAGAGGGGCCATAAAGTATGTCCGCCCTGACAGGGTTTACACAGAGCGCGCAGGGCAGGGGGCAGCCGGTAAAGACACGCTACGAGAATGTACTGTTCATCTCAACTGTCTATTTCAATGTAATTACGCCAAAGGGAAATGGAGCATCCGCCCGTCCAGCTAATTCTCACAATGTACCACTGTAGACAGATGGGATTAAAGGGGTTCTTGAAGGCGCTATCCCTGATTTTTATGTCTTCTAGTTCAGAAAAAAATGTGGGACCGGCCTCCTGCTGCGCTGCCCAGAGTCAGGACTAAAACATGGGGAGTCAGCGTTTCAGTTTTAATGCAGCTAAAACTTGGAGCAGTCTTCCTGAAGATGTGAGACAGGCCTCGACTTTGACAATGTTTAAATTCAGGCTTCTGTTTAGCTGTGCATGTGACTGAAAGGTTTTTATTCTGCACTTTTCTCTTTTAATGTTCATTTTATGATGATTTATTTATGTTTTGATTTGTTGTATTGTGGTTTTAATGTCTTTCTTTGTGTACTAATTGTGCTATATAAATTAACTTGGCTTGGCTTGCCTTTATAAAACCAGCGGTTTTAATGAATATATCCATAAAGATACATTTTAAATCAACTTTGGGTCAAAACTATAAAGTGTCTCCCCATTTTATCGAATCATGTTTGTTGTTATATGAGAAAGAAACTGTGGAACTTAGATGAGAAAGCAACTTTGTGGGTTTTTTGACAGCACATGCCCTTTAAAGCTCCTATATTACACAAAAACTGACTTCAAGCCAAGTTATGATACTGTTACCTCCTCAAAAACATACGTGGAGTTGTGTTTTGTTTCATTCCCACATGTTTGAGTAACACTTTATTATTAGTCTATCTACATCTCTAAAGCTTGAAATGCTCTGTTCCACCTTGTGATGTCATGTGTGGTAGTGGTAGTTTTCAAGTTAACAGCTCCTTTTGCTTTTAGTTCAGTAAAGTTTGGCAATTCCAGGTCTGAAATCATCCAAGTGATTCTAGTGAACGTGTATAGAGTTTCAAAACACAATGGAAGAAGAACTCATCCTAAATATGCAGAGTTAAACATGTGTGAATGAAACAAAACACAACTGTTTGTGATGAGGAAACAATGTTATGACAGATCAGAGAATAGTGCAAAATGGGCACTTAACCCTTAGAGACAGGGTGAGGAGCTCGGTCACACAGGAGACTGTGTGACTAGAGCCGCTGTTCCTCCACATTGAGGACCCTAGCTGAAGTGGCTCGGGCATCTGCTCAGGATGCCTCCTGGACGCCTCCCTGGGGAGGTGTTCCGGCCATGTCCCACTGGCATGAGGTCCCGGGGAAGACCCAGGACACACTGAAGGGACTATGTCTCTCAGCTTACCTGGGAACACCTTGGAGTCCCAATGGAGGAGCTGGAGGAAGTGTTTGGGGTGATGGAAGTCTGGGAGTTCCTGCTTAGACTGCTGCTCCCACGACCCGGCCCCGGATAAGCGGAAGAAAATGGATGGATGGAACTTTAAGTATATATACAAGTAACTGATTTCTTTCATTGTGTCCTTTGGCAAGACACCACCAACACTGCAACTGTATGACATAAGTAATACTATGGACATTTTGCTGGTCCAATGTGTTTTAGAAAATCTTTATATTTATATGACTCATTTTTCTATGTGGCCTCGATCTCCCTCCATTAATTATTCATAACACTTGAATACTTGTGTCTGTATAATATATTTTATGTTTGCAGTTCTAATACCTGACTTTAAGTGCAGTGACTTTGCTCCAGTGGAGATATGATGTATTATTAAAGGGAACAGAAACTTAGTCAAACGTTTACACAGTGTTCACAGCCTCCTCATAGACTCCACAGAAAGAGCTTTAGAAGAACTTTATCAAAGCTTGTTCAGTCCATAACCACATAATACATGTTCAGCCACATTTATACAAAACAAAATGGCCTTTACAATTCAGTGTCTCACAGATCAAATCTAGATATGATTCAACTTTATGTTATCAAGTGATGTAGGCATGTTTAGAACTGAACCAAGACTCATCCAGGACTGAACCAGGACTGAACCAGGACTAAACCAGGACTAAACCAGGACTAAACCAGGACTAAACCAGGACTAAACCAGGACTAAACCAGGACTAAACCGAGAGGGAACCAGGACTGAACCAGGACTAAACCAGGACTAAACCGAGAGGGAACAAGGACTGAACCAGGACTAAACCAGAACTGAACCAGGACTGAAAAAGGACTGAACCGGGACGGAACCAGGACTGAACCAGGACTGAGCCAGGACTGAACCAGGACTGAACCAGGACTGAACCAAGACTGAACCGGGACTGAACTGGGACTGAACTGGGACTGAACCGGGACTGAACCGGGACTGAACCGGGACTGAACCAGGAATGAACCAGGAATGAACCAGGACTGAAAAAGGACTGAACCGGAATGAACCGGGACTGAACCGGGACTGAACCAAGACTGAACCAGGACTGAACCGGGACTGAACCAGGACTGAACCGGGACTGAACCAAGCAGTTGCAGAGAGAGGGGCCACAGATTTTCAATGTAAAGTGAATTGGAAGTGCGCCCATGGTCACTCCCTATTTCGGCTAGCAGGTTAGCTATGTCCGTTTATATATGCAGTCTATGATTTTCACCAACAATGAACTGAAATAAGAAAGTCATTCAGTTCAGTTTAAATTTATTTATATATGTAGCACATCACAACACACATCACTCGTCAAGGGATAACCACTCTGCCAGTGTGCACTTCTGACCTAAAAAATGTATACTTTTGCTGATGTTCTTTCATGTTCCATGTTCTATGATTCATTTATATTATATTATTTTCTCTAGAATGTTACATAGTATTGCATTAAACTGATCTATCTATAAGGTGATAAGTAGATGATGCCACCAAATCGTCAACTCATAACTGGCCAGATCTGTGGAGAGGCCTGCCCGCCCGTAATAGGAATCCTTGTTTGTCTAGCAACATCTGCAAACCAAAGGTAGACCTCTGTCAGAAAAGTTCCAAAGTGCTCCTTTAATAACCTGTTCTTCTGTGAGTAACTTCTCAAATCTCCAGAACAAAGACACACATGGATCTGTGTCGTAGGCTGGGGGCTGCCCTTCAGTGGTCCTTGTGTTCCTCATCGCTCGGGACGACCACATGGGGAGGGATCTGTGTGCGCGCCGCTCAGGGGGTCCGGGGTCTGAGCGCTACAGGCCGAGAGAGTGTGAAACAGGGCAGATGACGAGCGACAAAAGGAACAAGCTAACAATAACGTGTTTGTCCTCTGCTGAAAATTGTGGGGTTGGACAGAACAAGTGTGGTAGATGTTTTTATGTCCAGATAAAGCTCAGTGGATTATCTTTGCCAGTGTTAAAATTCTCTTCTTATAGTGCGTTATCTGTAATCTTTTTGTGTTTTAACTCTGCAAAAATGTACTGCAGTTTCACTTAGGCTGATACATTAGAAAAAAAGTTTGACTTTTATCTTATCATTTCCATTCAACAAAAGAAGCACAAGCTGAAATCAATGATATCACAATAATTAAAAGGGGACCAAACCAGGACTAAACCAGGACCAAAATCAGGACTAAACCAGGACTAAACCAGGACTAAACCAGGATCAAATCAGGACCAAACCAGGACTAAACCAGGACTAAACCAGGACTAAACCAGAACTGAACCAGGACTAAACCAGGACTAAACCAGGACTAAACCAGGACTAAACCAGGACCAAAATCAGGACTAAACCAGGACTAAACCAGGATCAAATCAGGACCAAAACCAGGACTAAACCAGGACTAAACAGGACTAAACCAGAACTGAACCAGGACTAAACCAGGACTAAACCAGGACCAAATCAGGACTAAACCAGGACTAACCCAGGATCAAACCAGGACCAAACCAGGACCATGACTAAACCAGGACTAAAACCAGGACTAAACCAGGTACTAAACCAGGACTAAACCAGACCCAACCAGACTCAAATCAGGACTAAACCAGGGACTAAACCAGACCAAAACCAGGACCAAACCAGGACTATACCAGGACTATACCAGGACAAAACCAGGACTAAAACAGGACCAAATCAGGACCAAACCAGGACTGAACCAGGACTAAACCAGGACCAAATGAGGACTAACCAGGACTAAACCAGGACCAAATGAGGACTAAACCAGGACTAAACCAGGACCAAATGAGGACTAAACCCAGGACCAAACCAGGACCAAATCAGGACTAAACCAGGACTAAGCCAGAACTAAACCAGGACTAAACCAGGACTAAACCAGGACCAAACCAGGACTAAACCGGTACTGAACCAGGACTGAGCCAGAACTGAACCAGGACTGAGCCAGGACTGAGCCAGGACTAAACCAGGACTAAACCAGGACTAAACCAGGACCGAACCAGGACTAGACCAGGACTGAACCAGAACTTAACTAGGAATGAACCAGAACTAAATCAGGACTGAAACAAGATTAAACCAGGACTAAACCAGGACTGAAGCAGGCCTAAAAAATAACTAAACCAAAACTGAACCAGGACAAAATGTGTTCCCCCGCCGCGTGCGTCACTGTTGCACTCCCTGCACAGGTTGCCCCAGCAGCAGTGAAGAATGGGTCAACTACAGAGGAAGGATTAAGCCTCAATATGATGATCAAACTCAAAACATCTACTGATCATTTGAATCTATAGTTCCTTTTCACAAAAATAATCTCTCATATCGAACCATTCTCCTAAACATTTGGACCAATACCAGAATCTCTCCTAAAATCTTCCCATTACTGACCTTTTCTCCAAATGTCAGGGAAATCCACAAATTGCTTTTGGGCGCAGCTCGCAACAGACAAAATCTTTTGTTCACAGAATGCAATTTCATCAAAAAAACAACCAGAATTTGTCACCTTTTCAAAACGTCTCTCTCAATATTAAATGTTACGTAAAGGGAATAAAACTGCTCTCTATTGGCTCAACGCTTAAAGCACAAGTTGAAATCACACAGCTAAAGTTCTTCTCTAACCTTGCCTTCAAACTCAAGTTCACCATATTACTTTTCGTTTTCGACTTTGCTGAAGAGGTTATCGTTGGCGAACACTTGGATTTGGAGGGAGATAAGTCCAGAAACCAGGAAGTTTTTCACTTGCTCGAAGATAGATATAGAGTTTGATCAAATTACATAAATGTGACCTTGACAAAGATCTTTTTATTCAGTAAGCGGACTTGGAAGACTTTTTATCTGAAACCTCAGTGGTCTTTATGGAACCAGAGGTTGCGTGCTCAGATAGGTATCCAAATATTGTAGCTTGAAAATGTCTAGAAATTTTACAAGTCCAT